>VZRV01001280.1:514479-562085 GCA_013398115.1 Falcunculus frontatus | reverse complement strand
CGGGAGCTGCCGGTGGTGCCGGGGCCGGGGCACACGGCGGGCTCGGAGCGGCGCCGCGGGATGCGCGGGGCGGCGGAAGCGGAAGCGGCCCAGGGCCGTTGCCAGGAGACGGGCGCCGCCCGCCCCCCGTCTGTCGCGACAGCGGCGATGTCGCCAGCGGCGCTCAGCAGCCGCGACACCGCGTGGCAGAGCGGCTCCGGCTCCGGCTCCGGCTCCGCCGAGCCCGGACCCGAGGCGAAAGCTGCGCTGGCTTGGGGCCGAGTGACCGCCGTGTTTGTGCCTTTATTGCCCAACCATAAATGCTCTTCCCCATAATTTCGTTCTGTCCTAGTGATGTCTATGTAACTCAGGTCACAACAACAAAGTGCTTACACAGCTTGAGATATAAGATATCTATGTAACCTTAATATTAATATAACCCAAATCATTACTTTTATCAATATAACTTGAAGAATATTACTATAACCTGATACCTATAACCTGATGCTTATAACCTAAATCATAGTTTCTATACCTATAACCTGATACTTATAACCTGAATAATAACTTTTAATATCCATATAATCTAATATGAATAACTTCTTATACAATGTAATAGCTAGTATATAGTTAACTAGTTGCTTATACGCAGAATAGAGAAAAAGAAAAGAGATAAAAAACTTACCAGGTGTACTTTAGAGATAAGTAAGTGTAGTACTAATGAGAAATTGGCAAGCCAAGCCAATTATCCACAAAACCAAGAATTTAGACTGGTTAAGACCAGATAGACTAAAGGCCATCACAACTGCACATGCCTCGAAGACAAAGTTGAAAAGTTCAAGTGTGAAGAAGACTTTAGAAGCCTTCATCAAAGACCCCCGAAGACCCCCGAATTGGGGAAGTGCATGCGCAGTGCAAAGAATTATCTAATAACCGTGAGATCATGTTATGTAAATTAGTTCCGGCCCGTATGTGATGATGCTGTAATGACATAGCAACATTAAGCAAATTTTTACTGTATAAATAAATCACCGCACTTGACAAAGGCAGGTGAGTTAGGAGGAAAAATCCCCCTCACCACCAGCGCTGCAATAAACAAATACCTGCTCTATAGACATCGGTCTATGGGGATTTATTTCCAGCCGATCTTTTGGGCATCACTAGAATCATGGAGACATCAAAGTTGGAAGAGGTCTTTAAGATCACCCAGTCCCACAGTGCACCCAGCACTGCCACTGTAACCACTGAACCGCATCACCCAGCGCCAGCTCCAGACGCCTCTTGAACAGCTCCTGGCGTGGTGACTCCACCACCTCCCTGGGCAGCCATTCCTAAAGCCTGACCACACCAACAGGAAAAATCTTCAATTTGAATCGCCCCTGTCTCAGCTTAAGGTCATCTCTCCTGGTTCTCTGGAGGCACAGCAGAAGAGCCTGATCCCCCCTCACTGCAACATTTCAGGTGGTTGGAGAGAGCGCTGAGGTCCCCCCTGAGCTGAGCCTTTGTGCCTGTATTTGTCCTCCCCATGGTTGTGCTTTATCGCCCAACCATAAATGCTTTCCCCTCATAATTTCATTTTGTCATTACACGTTCGACTGTTTCCCCTGGAGCAGTACTAAAAATCGTGGCTGCCATTGGAACCTACAGGTTTTTGCACTTTCAAAACAGTATTGTGAACAATGATGTAAATCCATACAATATATACAAAATTGATTGGGTTCTAGGGTCTTGATATCTTAAAAAAACCACTGAAAAATGTACATACTCCACAGCTGGGCAACACTCAGGTTTCCAAGGAAATTCCTCACTACAACATTTTATATGTTATAGCTGAAGGGACACATTTCATACCCCACAAATTGGTGATGCTGGTACCATGTGTCCAGCCTGGCACTGCCCAGAAGAGCTCTGGACAGTCACATTTCTCAAGGCCAAAACTCCCTGTTTGCAGTGACATCTGCTAACCTACATCCTTACTTAACACCATGCTTACTAGTAAGGCTATTTATAATCCTGTTTTCTACTAACTTGTCCTGAAAGGAGAATTACGTGGGTTTGCATTTGTATGGTTCTATTAATTTGATAGAAAACTCTGCTGTGTTTCTCAGCAGTCATAATTTGGCTTTGCTAGAGTTAAACCCCATTAGTAAATACTTCTCTGCTGGAGAAAAGTTAGAGACAATCTTTGAAAAAGGGGCCCCTTTGCAGCTACCTCTGAGATTACAATACTGGGCAATTGTTTCTTTTAAAAAACAATAGTTTATCTTGGGCACCAAGAACCTTTGCTTGCCATGCTAAATGTAAGAGGATAGGCGTTATTTTCACAAGTTTAAAATACCCAGTGTAACTCTGAAGCCCGAGGTGGAAAAAAGTCCTTCTATTTTCTTTGCCTCAGAACAGTTATGCTAAGAATGTGTGAGCAGATAATGGACTAATTCAAACCTTCAGACCAGATGTCTTCAGAATCATGCAAACTAAATAATAAATAAACATTTGTGACTGACGTAGCTCCTTCAAATAGTCAAATGCCTCAGTCAGGGTTGCTCATTTTGGAACAGACCGAGAGAAAGCAGAATCAAAATGAAGAAGTTTCTTGTGTTTGTCTCCTTTTTAGTCCTGATGACCACTGTTACAGGTAGGAGTTTATATCAACAAACCTGCATATGTGTGTAGAGCTGCAGAGCATATAAGTAGTATTAGTTTGTCAACCTTCTATTCTAGTATTCATTATTCATATGTTTTCATATATTTAATTTTTAACACTCAACTATTTTTATATTGCAGGCTTTCCATGATTTGATTTTTAACAATCACGCTGTCGTATTTGGTATTTAACTCTCTGCATTACCACACTGTAGTCATTTGTTGTAAACCTCTAAAGTTTAGTTTTACTTGCTTACTATTTTCATATTATTTTACCAAGGTCCTGCAAGTGGAATGTTCAATGCAATCTCTTCTTTGCAATGTATCTAACTCATTACTTTGAAAAAAATCGTATAAAGCAATACAGAAAAGAACAAAGAGTTGGAAGAGCAACTAATACCAGTGGTTTGATGGTGCTTTTATATTTGCTCATTTTATAGTAACATGAATGTGTGCGCTTTGCTTCATACTAGTAGAACAAGAGAAAACACAAGTATAAAAATGGTTTAAAATTCCACTCCTATCTCTTGGAATGCAATATCCCCTGGGAAGGGGCTGTAATGAAAGAACACTTTGTATATAGAAAAAAAAAAATCAGGTTTGGAGACATTTTGTTTCACAACTGATAGATAAAATATTAACTTTTTGATAATTTCAGAACTAATTTCTGCTGTTCTCTCTTTAGACACTTCACCAGTTTTGTCTGAAAAAGATGCCAAACAGATTCTGAGGACTCGTCGTGAAGACAGACCAAGAAAAGCTGGTTTCCCTGATGAGCCAATGAGGGTGATTTATGACATTTACTATTAAATTACATTAACTAAAAATCCCCAACACCAAATCCCCCAAATCATTTGTGCTTAATATTAAACTTCTATTGCTTCCAGGCAATATGTTATGAATATCACCCTTTAAAGCAGCTGAGTTCTTCCATGAAATATTAAAAAACCCCTTTAAATTCTTTCAATTAACAGTTAAGAGCATTCTGTAGGTGCTGAGTATTGCTCAGGAAATGTTCACTGGCAGAAGGAGGAGATTATTTATCATGGTTCAAAACTACTGATCAAATTATTGAGAAGAAAGTGGCTTTTCATTTATAGCGATGTGGATTTCATCAGCTTGTTCCTGAAAAACTAAATAACAGGAAATGTCTTCTGCTTACAGTACATTCTGCACTGCAGGCAGAGAGGAGATAGAGGTGTCAGTGTGGAGATTGAGGTAGCTCTCAGCTAGCTTTAAAAATCACTTACTTCCATTGAATTATTTATGGATGCTACAGATAGGATGGTTTTTTATGATATTGTAAGAGTTTTTAGTTGCTGGTTTAATGCAACAGCTTTGGGTTGGCATACATTTATTTCTTTCTGAACCCTATTACAACAAAAGAAGAAGTAAAAGAATTAAAGAGCCTTCTGTTTTCCTTGCTTTGACAAGACCTAACACATAATCCTGCACTTCTCAAGGGTACT
The DNA here is from genome assembly GCA_013398115.1 of Falcunculus frontatus. Lineage (NCBI taxonomy): Eukaryota > Metazoa > Chordata > Aves > Passeriformes > Falcunculus > Falcunculus frontatus. Next base: position 557,994 of record VZRV01001280.1, on the reverse strand, counting down.
TAAGGTATTTTAAAACGACTGCCTATTTCTTTCCAAAGTAAATAAACTGAGCTAAAATTACATGGTTCTGAAGAGGCAAAGCCCACAGAAGCCAGGAACACACAAGGGATTGTGCATGTGACGAGCACAAGGGGCTCAGTTTAGCAAGGTGTTGAACACTTCTGGACTCCATAAGACATGAAGGGTACTATGTGCCTTGCAGGATTGTAGAAACAGCTCCTGGTTTTCCCTTTCCAGTGGGTAATGTACACCAGCCAGAAAGAATCCACCTGCCCAACACTGCCCAACACTGGGTGAACACACTGTTTGTCAAAGGGGACACCACGACAAACCAAAGCTGTCACAAGGATATTTTTCCGTGCTTGTTGCCAACCTTGTACACTGAAAAGTGCACAAGAGAGCCAAAACCCAGAAGGCTGCATTGCTGCCCACAACACTCTGGGCTGGGTTGGTTTCTAAGTTGTTAAATGAGCCTTGTAGTTTTTGCAAATTAGCAGGAATACAGCTCCCATCTGTGCTTGTGATTAATACACCACCACGATTAAGGTTATAAGGCAAATATAACAAATATTGAATACAGAATAAATGAAGCAGCAGAACAGTTGGATTGAGGTAATTCCTGTATGGCAAGAAGTTACGCACATGCATGCAATGTTTAATCTATGGTTTAGTTTTAGGTGGTCCTGTGAGGAGCAGGGAGTTGGACTTGGTGATCCTTATGAATTCTGTGACTCTGTGGGGAGAGGAGGAATTCAGGGCTAAATAAATGTTGGATTTCTGATTCCGCTGCTCTGTCCTTGCCACTTTCCATCCTACTACGATTAGGAGCAAACACTTGTCCAGAAATTCCAACCTTCTTTTATTTATTTTCTTTTATTTTTTATCTAGACAGCAAAGCTGACCCTCTGTAAGAAAACCCAAACATAAGAGTATTTGTTTTGCTCCCGAAATATCAAGGTTTTCAGTGGAAAAGGAAACATCTTCTGATAAAAAAACCAACCCTCGCTGCCATGCGGAATGTGGAGATTTCCCATGTGAATGAAGGTGCATGGCTGCTGCATCCTTGAGCACAGCTTGTGCACATGGACTCAAGGAGAAAAACTGCTTTTGTATGGATGCTTTGTAGCAAAATGAAATAAATGCTGGGATGAACCCACCTCTGTTCATCTATTTTAAGCAAAAGCTGTTTGTGCTGGGCCAAATCATGCTGAGCTGGGGAATGTAATTTGCAATTCTTTGTGACACTCTTTGACTTCCACAGTGCTGTTTGAGTAAAAAACCCGTTCAGTTACAGACAGCAAGATCAGCCCCCTTTGATTATCAACAAAATGTAATTTATGTTATCAGCATGTTTTAATCTTACTTGGACTGAGAACCTGCTTTTGATAATACGGTATTTTCTCAGTCACATAGTTCTGTTCCTTGCCAGTTCCTAATGCAGTCTCTCCCCAGAGATTTGAGCCAAGTCTCCCTGTGCTGTGAGGAGAGAAAGCCCAGTGAAAAGCAGGATCCTGATGCTGCCTGCTGGCACCCAGTGTCCTGTGGTGGGCACAAAGAGCAGGGAGCTGGGTGACTGCAGGAATACTTGGCCAGTGCAAAGGGTTTAGGCTACATCTTCCATTCCAACAGTGCCCACTGTGCAAAGCAATGCGGGATTATTTTGAATAAATGTATCTGGTGTTCACAAAGCTTATGAGCCCACTGGGACTGGGACTTTTTAAAAGTAAATTTTGTCCCTGATGGAGGTCAAGTTTTTGGTACACAGCCCACTTTGGTAATTTGTTGCTGAGACCAAAACCTCTCTCTATAAATTGGTATGGGAAGTTCAAATTATTTTATTTATCACCAGTCAGCACTGATGTGTGCTACTTACTAGAACTCTTCAGAGTCCTGCTACTTGATCCTGCAAGGAGTTAATGTTCTTTAAGCAGCAGGAACCAATTTTCAAAAGGGGCTATAACAGACCCATTTGTGAGAATTCTTTGTACCCTCAGGCCCAACAAAAGCTTCTGTGTTGATATGCAAATAAGAAATGTGTATCCAGAATTCCTAAGTTATTAATATTGTTGTATAATTCTTGCTCAACACCTTTACTAATCTAGAGATTATGTCATTCATTAAATATTGCTAGGCTGGGGCAAGCTGACTAGCAACACCATTTCACTATATTTGACTATTTTAAGGGATAAATCAATGGCTCTTATATCAGCTGTAAAATTATCCTGGGCCCCTGGCCTGACATTAGAATTGAGTGATTACACAATTAAATTACTTTTTCTTTTCTTTAAATAGGAGTATATGCTTTACCTCCAGCGCTTGGAGCAGAGATCAGAAGAACAATTCCTTGAACACTGGCTGAATCCTCACTGCCTCCCACACTGCAACAGGGATCTAGTGCATCCAATCTAAGGGGTTTGCCTACCCTCCAACTGGTATACATCTATATATATATCTATATATATATCTATATATATCTATATATATCTATATATATCTATATATATCTCTATCTCTATCTCTATCTCTATCTCTATCTCTATCTCTATCTCTATCTCTATCTCTATCTCTCTATCTCTATCTCTATCTCTATCTATCTCTATCTCTATCTCTATCTCTATCTCTATCTCTCTATCTCTATCTCTATCTCTATCTATATCTATATCTTTCTTCTACAATGCATATTTTTTTCTCCATAATAAAAAGCAGAGCCACACACTGGGAGAGAAGGGAATAACCAAAGGCTGGGGGAAGCACCTTGTGCTGAAAGGTGTTGGGCAGCTGAGCAGGGGCAGGGAACAGAAGTGTCCGAGGCATCAACTCTGTTCCTCTGTTCTGTTCACATTAATGAAACTCTGGTTATGCATTTCTCTGCTACGTGGATGTAAGCTGGTGACTGCACAAGATTCTTATTAATGTGGCTTCAGATTGCTCCTGTTTCTCTCCTGTCTGCTTGTGCTCTTTTTCCAACTCTTTTGTTTAAATCTTGTACTTGTTCACTTAGCTCTCAGTGGGACTGGGGCAGGATTAAACTCAGTTGTCATCCTGGAGATATTCAGGATGCAGTCTGACCTGCAAGGAGGTTTTTTAAATAGACATGCAATTTGTCAACTGAGATAAGTTTGAATCATCACCATAATAGCAAAGCTGTATCACTCCCAGTTAACTTTTTAATACAGAAGTTGCAGATTTAGCTCCATATTTTCAAAAGCTTTTAAGCAGAGAATAAAGAGATGGTATCTGTCAGGGCTGATCTGTTTCAAAAGATAGAAAGTTTATCTGCTTAAGATTCTTTTATCTATTTGTACATCTCTGATTACCTTTGAAAATTGTGACACTGTGGTAGACTTCAGCGGGGCTCTGTTAATCCACAATAAGCCAAAGGTCTGAAACTCATTTAAAAACAAAGACATAAAATTCCTAGACCTCAGCCTTAGCAGGTAAGTTGGCAGTTTTCAAAAAATCTTCCAACTGAGACACAGCTGAAAGCTGGCTCACTTAGCTACAGGAATTCTTCCCAACAGCTGCTCCCAGGCCACTGTGAAGAATTAATGTTAGAAAAGTGCTTAAATGATTTGAAGCCCTAAGATGTTATTAGTGTGGCCAATGTCAGCATGGATTTTGATATTTTGGGTTTTTTTCTGCAGATCTCCACATGGGTACATGGATTTATACATGATTGTGTTAAGGACAACAAGATTATTCCTGCATTGGCTACACGCTCATTGTAGAGCACAATCTCTTTGCAGTTCAGTGCAATCCTCATGATGCAGCAGAACTTCCAGCTCTTAAGTGGCTTGATGTATTATAGACCACCATCACCAGTAATGATTGCATGCATGAATAACTGAATTGAGGGTTTCCACAGTTTCTGAGGTATGGGCAACTGATTAGTCCTATAGTATCCTTTTAAGGGCACAGCTTTAGTCTGTCTGAAGCAAAAGGAACTTGGAGGGAGAGAAGGCATGAAGAGAAGGCCAGCTTTCTGGGCTTTGGAGGAATCCTTAATTACAGTCTTCTAGATTAAATAACAATATTGCATGAAGACATAACATTTATGTAACACTATGTCTTACCGCCTGATGAGTATTTCATGTATTGTTTCATAATAAAAGCTTGACTCAATTCCATTTGCAGATGATTTTGTTCCCTTACTCTTCCATACTATATGCTGACAAAACTCAATGGAAGTGAGGCTCAGTTTTGTGAAGTACTAAGGAAACATCAGAGGACTTTCTGGGACCAGAGCTGGGAAGCACTATGGTACAGACTAATAATTGTGTAGTTTCTCTGCACAGCTATGCCTTTCCCTTGTAATTCTGCCAGGAGGGGCACATGAATCCAGCCAATCCTTTCCTGCCTGTGTGCCTTTATAACTTATGCCTTCCTTGTACAGTCAGATGGGGAAACACATGATACCTGCAAAACAACATAAAAATTGCTTGATGGCTCTTAAATGACTGCTATGATCTGTAATGGCAACAGAATTAGTTATGAATGGAGCAAAGTAACTTTCAGAGCTCCTCACTGCAGTCATACTTGAAGCCTGAGGACTAGGAGCAAAATAAAACACAATTTTATGAATATCTATAAGATAACTACTGCTACAGAGCTTTTGATAGGCTGGAATAAATCAACATTTTTTCTGGTATACATTCCTTCCAGTAAAAAAGCACTCCTAGATGACTCCAAGGAAATAATTTAAATCTCAAAGCATCAAAAGCTTGTTTTCCCCTACTGCCAAGATAAATCATAGATTAAATCTGGGAGTGTGAAAAAGTATAATCAGGCTGCTATTGTGTGCATCATTCATAGCTCTCTCAGTACAGAGATCTAAATTTGCCTATCTTTTTGAGTTAAAGTCATTAGGTGAAATCCTGGCTCTGTTTTTATTTGCACAGTGAAAAATTCATTTGATGACAATTATGTCAACTTTCACTCTGTGAAAGTCGATTTTCAAGTACTTTTTAGAAATAAAAGGACTCCCACCTAGTTATACTGAGTCATTTGTATGATAACTGGGAAGGTTAAATGGAAGGTTATAGGCCTACCTCAGTAACACTGAGCTAATCCTAAGGCAAACCTGGAATAGAGATTGATCATTGCTTTGAAGTTTGCTTTTCCACATGAGGGCTGAAGGATCTCATGTAGGCATCTCCAACAAAAAGTTAAGTATTATTAAATCTCATTAACAAGGAGAAAAATAGAAACACAGAAATGTGAAGTACTTCCAGATCACTGATCCACATTCTCTCCCACTTCATAAGGAAGGAATTATGGCATGGTGTTAATAGGCTTTAGCCCACGTTGGTGTCAGGCTGATGGGCAAAGGAGCCAACTCGTATTTGCACACAGGTTCAAACCAAACCCATCTCTTTTAAAAGTATCTACACTTCTGTTCTGGGCTAGAACTGACCACTGAAGAACCTCTTGGTCCCTCAAGGAAGGAAAAGCAGCAGACACCATATAGGAAAGTTTGAAATATAGTGAATAAAGGGAGAAACAAAAAAGTGTGAAGAAAAGGAGAACGAACTAAAAATGTTGAAGTTGAAAATACTAAAAGGAACCTAGACTAAAGCCTATGAGTGCCTCTGGAATCCTGTGATCATGAAGAACGTAGCCCAGTTATCGCTTTTTAAGACATCCAGCTCTTTTGCCAGATTTAAGAAGCCAAGTTGTCCCTTCATACAAATTAATTTGGGCCCTGCAAGTAAACACAGAAACACCCTCCAGCCTGTGGGAGAGGCAGCCAGAGAAGAGAAGGCCAGCACAGCACAGCAGACTTTCGTAAGTTTGCTCATCACTGGCAAACACTGAAAGCTAAAGAGAGAGTGAAGGCATGTGACTGCTTTAGACTATTGCCATGGATGCAGCAACCCCTCATCCTGCTTATTCTGTATTTCTGTATGGCCATAAAATATACACTGTTTTACACATAATCCAGTGGACTAACCACAGGATCTTAGGATCAGGTATAAATAATTAGCTCAAGCATTTATTGTGACTCAGCAGTGAAGAAACTCATAGATAATTAGCATAAAAAGTAAACACTGCATAAATATACTTAGTTATAGCTACAGAATGAGGTAATTAAGCTTTTTTCCAGAGTCCTTCAGTGTGTTTTTATTCTTCTCCTCTACACAGATCTTTCCTTCAAAGCTGTGCTGTACTTGAATTCATCTATAGTTGAACTAGATGGAGTGTGTTCAAGGATTAGTTGCATGTTTGGTTTTGTCCATATCTAAAATCTTGGGGAAAAATGCTGGATTTTCCTATATGCCTGCAAACCAGAAGAACAAGTGTTCTGAAAGCTGTATACTGAAGATGGGAAAAATGGAAAAATAGTTGTTTTCCAAATGCTTTTAAAGAGAAGGATTAAAACAGACTTGGGAAAACCTTTCATCCATGATAAGCATAATCATAAGCTCCAATCATTGACCTGTTTTACATCCAGTGCCTTTCCCGAGCTGAGGAGCTGCCCACTAGATGCCACTGTTTCTGCACGCAACCAGGATCACAGCCTCCAAGGACTGAAAGCACCACATCCCTTCTCCTTCCCCTTGGTTTTCTACTCCTTTTCTTAAAATGTTCAGCTCAATTGATCGAAATAAAAAGTCACCTCTAACCCATTAAAAAAAGACCTGCAGCAAATGGCTGATTTTTCCCCCCACTGGGTTGCAGACTGCCCTGAGTGTGGGGTAGGTGTGGTCGTGCTTCATTATGCCACAGAAAGAAATGGTTGAAAGTTCCTACAAGCACATTGGAGTGGTTTGTGGCTTTTTTAATGACTGCCATCCACACACAGGTGCTAATAGAAGATTTTGTGTGTTTGCAGAAGCTGTCCCCTCTCAGAGTAGGTCCCAGTTGATCCATGCTCAGTTACCCCAAATTAGGCTGCAGACTGATCAATTGGTAAAAGCATCACTCTTCAAGGCATGACATTATCTTCCTATATTTATTATCTTTAGCAGCATAGGGAACTATGTGTTAGGTGCTGTACAAACTGTACTGAAAAGGCAGACTGTGCCCAGGGCCAGAAATGTAGTGTCTCTCTATAAAGAGCAAGTAAATAATATCTGCTCTAATTTAAATACACAACAATTCATTGAAAAAAGACAGAGGCTGGAATTTTTGAAAGCATCAACTTCTTCAGCAAGGCTAAAAGATTTTATCACAGACAGATAAATAGAACATGAAGTAGTTACACTAATGCCACTAAGCAATTTGGCAGTTCAACTAATTGGCTCTTTCAACCAGACTTACCTTGCAGGAAAACATGCACCAGAAGTTCTTACTTACTAAGACTGGAATTTCCAGAAAGCTGCCTGAAAGCAAGTCAGTCACTTGCTTTATTTGAAATTCACTTTCACAGTGATGAAGGTAATAGAAAATGCAACACTAAACTTACCAGTTTGTTGTTTAGATGATTCAGTATTTGTCTGTTTCTCAAGGAGGCTGAGCAGGTGAGCACATTCTTCCACTCACAATGACAGGACAGCTGCTCTGGAGCATTTCTGAAACATGAACATGGAAAAGAGTTACAAAGAAAATGCCTACAACCATCTGAAATGATGATTTAATATGTATGGAAATGTTTCCCTGCAGTACTCCGGCGTTTTTGGTTGGTTTGTTTTATTTTTTTCCTTTCACAGTAGTTCCAGTCCTGTTTCAATTGTCAGAATATTGTTTTGAATGAAGACTTCTATTACTCTCAGTGAATGAATGCATAAATAACTTCTGAAGCAGTGGAGTGAAATTGGATTGATTGAATATGATCACTGCAGTAGGAGCCTAGTTCAGATTCTCAGTGAGAACTTACTTTTTAATGACTAAAGAGATCAGAGTGGATTTTAGAAGGTCATCTGAGCCTTTTATGGTTTACAAAGAGTATAAAATCTTGTGAGAACTATGTGTCTGGAGATTTCTGGTGTGTGATTAGAAATGCTGAGTGATTTGTCTCCTATCTGATATTTTAATCCTTTTTCAGGTCTGGGGGTAGAGATGTGCACTAAAATGAAAAACAGTAAAAAGCAGAAAAGGTTCAATGATTCTGAGTTAATAAAACTCTCCTTAGTCTATCAAAGCAGCATGGCCAGCCCAGTGTAAGGCTCAATATGAAACCAAAAGTTTGGAGCACTAGTGTTATTCCAAATCTCAGGCTCATCTTCATATTTTGTGGTTTTCAGTAAGAGATGATCAGTTGAAGTGCATTTCTTTTTTCTACATTTGGGGAGATCTAAAGATCCATTTGGGCATCTCTCTATATAATACAAGCATCATGCACATACCTTTATTAAATTGAGTGAGCCAACCTTAAATACAGGAGATCTTAGACCAAAGTGAGGCAGAACATTGCTTCATTTTATATTTTTCAGAATAAACAGCAACTATTGAATGATTTCAATAAACGAATTCAGCAAAATGCTTCAGATGTTCAGAATGTATCTGGCTTAGAAATTTGCTAAGAACCTTTGGTGTGACTCTGAGTATGTGCCTGTAGTGTCCATAAAACTGAGACCAGTCCTCAAAATGCCTGGATTATCAAATCCACAGCACTTCTCCTGTCCAGACATCAACAGAGCTCAGTATTCCATCAGGGCAGGATATACTTCTATCTACTTTCCATACCCTGTATAGGATTAGTTCCAGCATCAGTAATAAACTCCTATGCTTCTATTACCAAAATACAATTTATGAGCACACAAGTAATTAGCAGAGCACTTTTTTTTCCCCCTGGCAAATACTTTGACTAAGGTTCTGGGAAAAAGCCCCAAAAACCCGTGAAAAAGAAAGAGCAACACTAAGTGGCAGCCCCAGGAAAGGCACAAAAAGGGTTTTGTGCTCAATTTATTGGTGCCATGGTCCACACAGGAGCAGTACTGGACTCTCATCTGTCGGGAATGGAACACTCCCTACAGCAAAACAGGGTCAGGCTGTTTCTGCAATCATGGAATAATACTGGTACAATAAATTTAAAGGTTCAGTGGAAGACTCTTTAATTTACTGGGAAATGACAAGGCATCTGATGCCAACTGGTATAAAATTTACTCCTTTATTTCTTAGTTGCCTCACACTGAATATCTACTCAGAGGCTGCAGATGGAGTTACCATTCATGAACCATCCCAACCCATCAGAGAGTCCTACTCAGAGTAGGGTGTGTTGATTCTTCACCTTGCTAAAAATGAAACTACAATGACTTAAATGAGACAAAATACATCTTTTTCAAATGTAATGTTCACAAAGCAAATTCTTCCTGGAAGCAACTGACAGGGATGGATCAAGGCTGAACTGCTACCGGTCACCTCCCAGAGTCCCATGGAGGAACCAGAATTTCATTTTTCACTTAGAAAACGTGGTTCTAGCTCTTCTGGGTACAAAGAAAAGCTTGAAATATGAATTGTGTATAGCAGATTCTATGCCTTTAGGGAGGGAGCAGTTCCAAAGCATGTGACATATCTTGTTCTTCCCAATTTTGACATTTACTGGCCATTCTGAGGTGGGCCAGGTTAAAGTCTGAGCAAGGGCCTCATGGTAGGGCCATAGCTCTGCCTTCATTCAGCCCTGCCAACTTAATCATTTCCCAATTGTGAAAACCATGATTTATAGGCCCATTTATAGGCAAAAGCAAAACAAATAAATGAAGTGGATTTGTGTCTATATTTATTTTTACATGTATATATATTTATGAATATTTTAATGTGCTCTAAATTATAGAAATTTGACTGAGGTTTCAACAGTGGATGGATCTGAATTGCATTTCAGTATTCCAGCTGCAGAAATTAAGGTTTTCAGGAACGTTTTCTGCCCAGAGTAATTTATTTTTAAGTCCTCAATATTTGAGTGCATTTCAGTGATACACAAGGTTTTGCTAAGATCAAATCTATAGCACCAGAGGAGGGTTGGGGGGTGAGTTGTTAGTATTTGGTATTTTATATAAAAGTCACAGCAGAAAAAAAAAAGTTCCCTTCTTTTCCATTTACCATTTGATGCTTTAGAGCTGCTCAGGGAAAGACAGAAAAATGTCTTTATTTCACCTCACACAGCTGTTGCACTGCTAGAGAATAACAGTTTAAATATTGATATGGCTTTGGGGCTAAAGGCATTTCTTAAGAGACACTTTGATGCAATGAGTTTCAGCCAAGTGAACAGTCACAAAAATAGAGTCAAAGACCAAAATCCCTCCAGCTGATAAGAAGCCAATTTATTTATTTATTGGTGTGTGCCTACAGAACTCATTCTGTGTGATTGCACCAGTTACAGCTTTCCAGCCCAGACTCAGAAAAGAATTGCTCATGGATGTGAGAGATCATGACCTCTGGAGTCAGACAAGTCCTCCTTTTCTCACCCCAAGGTTTCAGTGTGAATTGGACCTGCTCAGTTCTTCTCCACACCAGCTTTAGTGAACTAAGGATAATTCTGTGCAGTTTAGGCTGCTTTTATCAGCTGCACAGCCTCCTCAGCAGCTATGCCCAAACTGCCCAGGGAGGTTAAAGCTTTCTTACCCACTGCTACTGCTGTGTCTGAGGGTGAATACTGTGGTTGTCTCATTTAGCTCTGCCCCTGACTGGCCCCTGAATCCATCATTCCAGCAGGACCTAGGGCTGACTCACCCCAAAGGAACTCATTTCATCCCACCCAGGAGACAAAGAGGAATTTCCCTCAAACCAACTGGTCTGACAGTGGATTTCAGAGTGCCCTGAACAGAGGGCATTGCAGTAACTCTAGCTGGGATCCATCCCAAGGAGCATGGATGATGAACTGACTGGGCTAACTAAGGGCTGCAGCATTATTTACACCCTGAGACTGCTGAAGCATCTTCAGTTCTGCTTAGGAAAGGAATCACCCTGCACAGTCTGAAATTCATGGCTGCCAAGGGGTAGGAGGTTGCTACTTCCATCAATTCACTTGCCCATCTATTTCCTGTTTACCAGGGATGACAAATGTTCAAGCCACCTAGCTAATTTATTCCCAAACTTTTAATTCTGCTCCATGTGCATCAACATCTTTGCTGCTGAAGGCACAAGCCATGCTCCCTCACGAGCAGGTCTGACAGACACACGTGTGCCCAGAAGGATCTGCCTGAGCAGAGGGAGAAATGGATTCTAGCTCTGGGCTGCACACACTAAATCACCAGCACAGAGAGAGAAGCTCAGGGGCAACAGAAACACCAAAACGTGCTTTTTTAGAACATGACTCCCTAAATTAAACAAGACAAGAAAATATATGAAATGACAGCAAGGTCACTTTTTCTTTAACTGTTGCTCCAATTTATACCCACACATATGTCTCATTTGTTTTCAACTGTGCTCATCTGCTATCTCTATCCTGCAGGAGATGGATACAGGGCATTATCAGTGGAGAAGGACTACAAAAGATGCTGAGTTTTTATTAGCCTATGCACTTTTTAAGCTTCCTTTTATTTTTGGAATTCAGCTACGGAAGTGCCTAATGTTCTGTCTCAAAACTCAACTCCTATGGCACAGAGAGTGCAAACACCTCCCCATACAGTGCTGCTGTGTATTATGTAGACAAACTCACTAAAGTTGGGTTACAATGGCTGTGTCCACGCTCTGGTGACAGAGCTGATTGGGTGTTAAAAGGAGTTGTAGTGGTTACAGAAAATCAGGGAGATCAACATTTAGCATAACGTTATCACTCAGACATTGTTCACTTCATTTGCCTCAGGAGCAGAGTTTACTGCCTACAAACCTCACCTCCTGGTCTCTATCACATGGACAATGCAGTCATTGCCCAGATTGATTGGTATTAGGCTGGGGTACTTAGGAACAATAAATACATCACCTTGACCATCCTAAAATTTTTAGGGTGGAATAATGGACTACATGCTCTGAGGAAATCTGTAAATAAAGTAGCTTAATTCTGCTTAAAAGTTTGCATTTAAGTCTGTAACTGTGTATTATTATTTATTAAGAGCCACGCTTTCAACAGAAGCTCACTCTAAAATTGTAGATTTAATGCTTACAAAAATGCGAGTTTACCTTAAGAAACTGTGCATTGCTCAGTTAATGGAGACCCAGCCTCCCCAAACCCAGGAATAAGACAGCCTGAATGGATGTGGGCATGGAAAATCGCTCCAAATTTTATATAAGGAAAACAGAACCCACTGTTTTAGAGGGAATATCATAAAGTTTGATGTGCCTATTTTAAAAGCATTTGGAACAGACATTCTCTCTCTGACCAGACAGAAATGTCTTTCCTTCTAGCTTTAATGCCAATTCCAGAGGAAAAAAAAAAGGGAATTGAACTTCCTGGCATTTTCAAGCATATTGGGCAAAGTTGGAAGAAGTCCGAGTGGGAAGAAAGCTGATGGGGATGTGATGGGAGGGCGCTGGGGCTGGAACAGCAGACCTTGGGCTGTGTTTTGATTGAATCAGGTGAGGCCAGCAGGGACAAACACAGGGCTGGTTTCCAAGAGCAGAGAGCCCTGGTCGATGTTCTGTGTGGAAACTGTCCCAGCTTTGCTCTTTGATCCTTCAGCTTAATTCAATCCAGGGGCAAATCAGAGAGGAACTGGGTGTGTGGAGGGGCAGGTGTGCACGTACCTTTGGGGGGATGGACGGATGGAAGGATGGAGACAATGGGCAATTGGTGCTGCCCTTCTTCCCAGCACGTACCATCCCTGCAGTGCCTAGATGAGCTCCCATTCCTGTCACAACTTTCCAGGGCCCAGGTCTGACACTCAGAGGGCCTTTTTTTTTTTTTTCCCAAACCCAAGAGTTTATAGAAGCAGAGATTTCAGTAACGAGAGCTGATCTTTGGGCTGCCGGATTGCCTTGTGACGTTGCAGACTCACAAGGTGTTTACAAGGGGCTGCACACTCCAGTCCCCCATGAAGCTGCTTGCTCTGGGGCTCAGCACCCCTGTCTGCTGGGCTGTCAGCCAGGCAGCCCATCCCTCAGGCTGTGAGTCAGTCTGTCAGGCTGTCAGTCAGTCAGTCAGTCCCCCAGCATTGCCTGCTTGCCCCAGAAATGTGTCAGCTCATCTCATCCAGCAATGGCTGTAGCCCTGCCTGCCTTGTGCCTCTGCAGAAGTCTGAAACACTGAGCAGGTCTGAGCAAAGATCTGTTCAAACTTATAGATGAACCCCTAGAAAGCTGCTGTTGCTGCTAACAGCCAAACCAAACTTGCTTATGGGACAAATATTTTCTGCAGTGAGACTCTGCTAGACCCAGAGAAGCCCAAGGCAGCATAAAGTGCTTCTTTCTCCTGTGCTCTGAGGATCTCCTGGCCTGTAGTGGTGGTGCCTCAGGGATTATTGTTGGCTCAGTCCTTTCACACTGATCCAGAGCTATTGTCCTGTGCTGACCAAGATTCTCCCATCTCCTCAGAGGAGAGCAGATGAACTGACAGAGAAGGGGCAGTGGATGCCAATCTGAAGGTACCTCCATTGCTTTTGTCATCTACAGGACGTTACCTCTCTGCTGAAGTTCCAGGTTCAAGGGTCCCTGAGAAATGACCTACGAATAACAGGCAGTATAGCAACCCCTGTTTTAGTCCATATCATGAAAAATGAGAGACCAATGCAAGTTCTGTCTAAATAGAAATTTCTTATTTTCTGTCCCTAAAATGAGTCTCTCAGGATTACACACAAATGCCAGAAGGTTGTTGCAAAGAAAACCAAGAACGCTGAGTTTCTTGGCCTTTTCTGCCTCATGGAGAAGTTTACATTGTGTTGCAGTTCTTCAGTTTCGTACTGCTCTACTGCACAAACTGGGAACTGTGCTTAAAAGAGAAGTGGCTGTTTTAAACTAATTGAGTTTTTAATTGTGTTTCATGTACAATGTCCACTTAGCTCCACTGTGTGTCCTTCTTTGTGCTTTGATATATGGCAATGATCCAGAAATACTGCATTGTGGGATGGGAAGTGGCTCAGGGGAGGAGGATATAAACCAGATGTGCAACATATCCAGTGTGCATTCAGTGTACCTCCTGTGACCTGTCTGGAGATGATACAAATGCAAACAGTTTTTGAGACAAAGAAAGAAATTATCTCCAAGAGCAGGGAGGGAAAAGAGCAGACCAGAGCAATTCAATAAATAAGAAATCATTTCGGCCTACCAAAAAAAAAAAAAAAACCCAAACAAAAAACCCCCCAAAACCAAAAACCAACCAAACAAAAAAACCAAAAACCAAAAACCAAACCAAAACAAAACAAACAAACAAAAAAACACACACACAAAAAAACCCCCAAACCAAACCAACCCAGGAAAAAAAAAGGCAAAAAAGAGCACATTTCTTCTAAAAAACTGTAAAATAAAAAAGAAGCTAAGAACCTTTCCCTTGTGTTTTGACTAAAACCACAAAGACAATTCTCTGCAGAAAACTCGAGTTTGTTTCACAGAACCTCTTGTTAAATTATGTGTATAATTTATCTCAGAGCATAGTTACTTAAAGCTTTAAGCCTTACTGCCATCTTCAGTTTTATCCTCACAGCGCAAGTATTTCAGACCAGTAGCAGAAAGGCAAAACTCCTTATGTCAAGTCCTACCAAGCTGACTTTGGAGGTTCCACCTAAAAATAAAAGCTTGTTTCAGCATAGTTTTTTTTCCTCCAACAGGGGATTTTAATGGCTAGACCCTCATTTGTTGTAAGCTGGACAGATCACTGACTCCATGGACATCACCACATGCAGGGGAAAAACTGTGATGCACCAGTGTAACAATTCATACCCAAATTCTGCTGTTCTTTGGAATGGGCAGATTTTGGGGGATGCAAGTCCCAGACTCTCCCCAGGACAACTGAAACAGTGGCACTGGATGAAGCTTGTGGAGTTTAGGCTGTTTTGCATCAGACAACTGGATTCAGAAGGTGCAACCAGCACTAATTACCACCAGCCTTGTGATAAAACTGAAACGAGGATGGACAAATGCAAAACACTGACCTGAAAGATTTCTGTCTTTCCAGGATGATCCTACATTTTTTCTTGCTCTGTTAATGGTTTTTATGCTTCCCTTTTCCAGCACATTGTGGTGTCAAGTCTTGTGCAAATGTGCCACACACAGGGGCTTTTTCCATCACAGTAAAGAAACAGCCACAGATGCTACAAAAGTTCCAACTGCTGTGGGTTTGAACCTGCCCAGCCCCAGCAGTGGATACAGGAATTTCTCTGTTGTGGCAGAGTTTGGCAGTGGGAGTTTTCCCTTTCTTCTCTTACCTTGGCTGCTGGTGTGGCAGGTCCCGGCAGTGGCCTCCCCGTTCCCACACAGATGGGTGGGGAAGGGGTGGGCTGGGAAGGGGAGCTGAGGAATTTTGGTTTGGCACCCCTCACACAGCGAGGCAGCCAGGAGGGGAATGTGGCTGGAGCCAAGCACAGTGCGAACACGGATTGCTTCTTTTGGAAAGGAGGAAACCCAGGAGCCACAACCAAAGCACCGCTTTGCTCTTGGGACAACTCAACTGTGGGCTGCCCCTGAGCCCAACAGAACTAGGACAGTATTTCACTGAACTGGGAAATGGTCTTTGGGATGTGTCTCAGAAATGAAATGCTCATTGTTTGGATAATTTGGAAAAATACCTTGTTTTTCTTTGGTTGACTGGTCTCTGGAAAAGTTTAGGATGGCATGCACATTGTGGTAAAAGGAAAATAAAAAAGAGAACAACAAGAAATTTGAAT
Organism: Falcunculus frontatus; assembly: GCA_013398115.1. Classification (NCBI taxonomy): domain Eukaryota; kingdom Metazoa; phylum Chordata; class Aves; order Passeriformes; genus Falcunculus; species Falcunculus frontatus. Next base: position 542,362 of record VZRV01001280.1, on the reverse strand, counting down.
TAATTTGACATGCTGGGAGTAGTGCTGCTGGGGGATAGTAGACATTACAAATAGAAAAAGAAGGCAACACAGATAACTGTGTTTACTGCTAAAGAGATTCCTAGGACAAAAAGCGCTTGCAAACCTCAGTGCCCAGTGGCTACTGAGAAATGGGAAGGTGCTTATGAGAAAGGAGAAGAGGAGTTGCCAAGAAATGTGAGAAGTTCACAGCCTTGCCTGGATAGTTTCATTTTTGTGGGTTGGATGCTGCTGGTCTAATCAGGCCATCATTCAATGGCCCTTTGGGCTGCTACTGGAGAAGCTGTTCTTCCATTCCCTGTGCCCCTAGACACCCATTCCTGCACACACATACCCCAGCAAAAGCATTCATGTGCCTCCACTACCCCAATTTTTAAGAAAAAGCATTCAAGTAATTGAGTTGATGCTCAGCTGGATCCTGTGGTCAAACACATTGCACAGCCAGGTAGACACTGATGCCAGACAAGAGTGGGTGAAAGAAGTGACTGGGTGCACAAGAAGGGGTGGAGAGGAGTGGAACAGCCCCTTCCAGCAGCAGCCAGATTTATGCCAGATTAAAGTGACCGTGCAACCACGACCTCTTTGAGTAGCCCCCTTAATTTCATTTTGGGCATGTGAAGAATCAGCTATTACTCTTACTGAGTTAAGAGCAGCACAAACAGGCTTTTATCATCCAATCGTCTTGCATTTGCTGAACTTGTGATGTGCTCTGCCAGAATTTCTGGGAGGATCTGTGGCAATTACAGGGAAACTCACCAAGGGACAATATCATTCCAGTGTAAGAAGGCCAGTATGTGTGCAGCTACTTTAGCAGCTCTGTCTGCTGTGAAAGCAAATGAACTCAAGAGCAGACAAGAACTGATATGTGAAGTCAGAGTATAAATCTGACTGCATAAATTAAAAGGACGGGAATGCAATGGATTTTGAATAGGTTCTTTCACATGACAGTGTTCTCCTGGAATCAGAGAGCAGACACTGCAGGAAAAAAAGCTTTACAGTGCTCTGAAATAAATATTAGTGTTTCTCTTAGCACAGAGGAGTTAAATGAAGTGGCAAATCAAAACACGCGTGTGTATGCACATACATTAGTTACAGATAGAAAATGGGGCCTGCAGTGGAAAGGGGCTGATGTGGAATATTGACTGATAGAGAATACGGACAAAATATTGCCTGATACAGAATATGGACAAAATATTGACTATGTGTTGCAAGTTTTGTACTTTCCCTAAGGTATCTTCTCTCTGGGTTACAACTGGCAGAGACAGGAAGGTCTGAGCTTCCAACTTGGAATTTCATCTTCCCTTAGCAATTGCCTGCTCACAGCTATGGAAAGAGTCACAAAATTGCGGGTCAGTGCTGCCGTGAATCAGCTGAGAGCCTGCAGTTCAAGGCCCAAGGGAAGAATTGAGCTCTTCAGCCAATATAGTTGCAGAAGTCAGAGAAGCAGAATATATCAGGATATGTTGAGAACCAAGGTCTCCTACAGGGTGTCCAAGAGCAGCATAATGTTATTTTAGGTCACTGTAATAACAACACCAATTCCAGTGCTGGTGATAGTAAATCCATGTCTGGTCCCCAAGTGATTTATGGCTATTTATAAAATTCTTCTCCATACACCACTATGAAAGTAACTGTGTCCCAGAGTGTTTATAGTGAACATTATTTTTTGCCTTTTTCTTAAATATTTTATTAGAATTTGTATAGCTTATCTGCAGATTCAGTGAAATGATTTAGCTTTTCTAATAATCTATTATAATTCCTGGGTTTAATTTTGTAGGTGTTAATTTGATATTAAACAACTTTACTTTAGGCTTCAGTTGTCTTACATTAGTATAATTTCAGTGGTAACTTCTTGGGTTTGTTTTTTCACATTTACTGATTTCAATGCATTAATGAAAATTCCAAGCTGTTTTTCTTTCAAAAATTGCATAGACCAAAAACACTGAAAAAAATTAGAAAAATTTGGTTTTCTTGTTAAAACTGAATTCATGAAGCATGTTTTCACTGAAGTGGTACCTCAAATTCCCTATAAGCTCCATGTTTATTATTAAACTGGGAAAAAGGACATTTCTGGTACTAATAGGGTTTGATTACAGCTGTTTTTTGCCCAAGCAATTACATGTGAAGCATTACACTGTCCTCTGGAAAGCTGTCCTCTCCCAGCTGGCCAGTACTTCTCTTACTTGCTTGATCCAGAGCCTGCTGAGGCTGAACTCCAGTCCTTTGACTCAGACCCACTATCAATGTCTCCTGATCTTCTGCGATACTGGAAATTATTCACCCTCCAACTCTCATGAAATTTCGGTTGCCCTTGGCTGCTCCAATGGTTGCCTTGTCAGGATGCTTATATACCCTTCACCAAAACACCACAAGCTGTTTAAAACTGAAAACATTCCAGTGAGGAGTTTCGTGCAAAACATTCAGACATTATAAGTGAAAAGAATGATTGAAAAGAAAATACAAAACTCTGTGGCAGTTCGTGTGTCTCTGCTACCAGAAGAGGCTACAGCTCAGTCATTTAATTCAAAACAAAATATGCAGTTTTCCTAAATACCCTCCCTGATAGACCACCAAAGCACTTAGCATCTCTCTTTTGCTCACCAAATATTTTTATGATTTTCCACAAGAAATAGCCAGGCCACATGCTAATAACCACTCTGAGAGGATGGGAGTACATCTTGTCTCCAGACGCCACGAAAATAAAATAAATCACTAGAGGAACAAAATTTTATATGGCTTGTTTTTTAAATTATGTTTTGCTATAAGGAAATGATGAATAGAAGCATGCACCAAAGTAAGGAGAAAAAAACCTATTCTTGCCTAGGCCTTGGAGCACTGCTATCATCAGAGAAAAATCATCGGTCTTTGGAAGAGCAGCCAAGAGGTTTAAGGGCACCAGCCATGGTCTTTAGAAACTCTTTCCCTTTAATATGAGAATGTCAACATTAGGGACTGTGTCTATACCAAGAAATAACATGCACAAATTTAACAACGAGGGCAGTTCATCACTGTGGTATCTTATCTAGGGATGAACAAGATTCCTGCTCCTTACAGTCTTTAAATCAAGACTTGGTGCATGTCTGGGTGTCACACTGATATGTAAAGCAGAGACAGGAGCCCCTTTTGGAAATCACTGAGCTCACAGAGCAACAGGAGTCCAGCAGGAAAAATGCAGAGTAGTGCTGGTGGGGCAAATGATCCCGAGCTGGACTGCTCTCTCTCCCCACCAGCTATTTAAAATTACCCTGTGTATCTTTACTGTTCCCTGTGTAGATATTCAGGTGTGCATATCTACACCTCAGTGTAGATATAACATGGTTGACTTTCTATACATAGTATTAAAGCTCAGATAGAATTTATGGAGAGATCCCTGGATGATGCTCATGGCCTGACAGATAGCCCCTCTTGAAAGTGTATGCAGGTAAAATAAACCCATTTTCAGAGATAAGCCCTTTAACAGATCACTCAGCATTATGGATAAAAAATGTCTTCCTCTGGGATTGGCTGGCTCTGGCCCTCTCTGACCCCCTATTCTTGTTTGTAAGGTTCAGGCTACATGGGGAGTCAAATATTGGGACCTGTGGGTTTGCAATGCTGCCAACATTCACCCAGAAGCAGCTTAGAAACCAGTGAGCCGCACTAACACCGGTGCTTGATGCTTTATTGCACTGCCACTCAAACCAGAGCATCAACCACTGTCTGAGAAGATTTTTTCTACCCATATTCCCATCCCACACGTCAGAACAAACTCCTGTATCAGTATCCATTTCTATAAATAAACTCTGGATATTCCCCCCAGCATTCTCAGTCTCCTAATGCTTGTCCTTGGCTCCCCTTACAGACCTGCCTGGCAAACGTTTCTGCCTCTGCTGTGAGGGGCTGAGCCCAAAATCCTGCCTTGCTGGCACAGCAGCCATGACTGAGTGGCAACATTTCAATCCCACTTTGTGCCTGGCCACCAGAAAGCCAGGCGCTCACACACACTGAAAGGCTGCCCGTGCATTACCACAGTGTCTTCTATAAGAAAACATGGATTTCTGCCACCAGACAGACACAGAAACTAGTAAGCTATTCCCTGCATTCTTCTATCCCCCTGGGCACCCTGTGTAAGGGAAGCCATTGATGCTTGCCATCAGATAGACACACAGACTAGTAATAAAATACCCATGATTCACTGCATTTTTATTCCTTAGGGTGCCTCTGAAGAGGGAGCTACTGATTTCTTACTTATGTTTAAATGATTTGTGAAGGGGGAAAAAAATATCTATTTTATAGCTTGTGCCTTTAGCCATAGGGGAGACTGTTTTCTCTGAGTTCTGTTTTGTTTGGGTTTTTTTGGATAGATAGCCTTCCTCTAATTACTTATCTTTACTCTGGTTGTTTTATAGGAAGCTAAAGTTTTCCCTAATCTTGTAATTTTAATCAGTTAAAAGTTGTCTACTGGGTGAAACATCAAACTGTCCCAGTTTCTGGATTTACTCATTTCAGTGTGACATTTTCCAGCTTGAAGAACATGACCTTTAATGCCTCAGCATTCCTAACACTGTAGCCCCTCTCTAGTACAAGCAATTATATCCCTAAGGATTGTGCAAAAGGCAAAAAAGGTGAAGAGAAGTGGACATGCTGAGGAGTTTTCCCAAAGTTATACAGAAAATCAGGCAGAACCCAAAGTTCTCTGTATTTGGGGTCACTGGACACGCTGCCTCTGAGCCCCTGCCCAGCACCTGGATAGAGCAAGCCCCAGCACATGTGCATCGTCAGGGGAAGAACAGCCAGGATCTCCTCGACCTCCCAGCCCTAGGGAAGGCCACGGTGGTCCTCCTTGTTCTTTGGGATGGGTTTGGACACCGTGAAGCACAGCACAGAAAGTGAAATAAAGACACAGGTCCCCATGTTCAGCCAGCAAAGGGAATCCTTATCCCGAAGACAGTCTGGAGCCACATAATTTCCTAACGTTCTAGAAAGCAGAACATCTCCTGGAACTCCCAAGCAGGATCCTTGCCACCAGGTGGATTTTGGTGAGTGGTGTGAACATGGCCCTTCTTCACCATTTCCTTTCCCTATTAGTCACACTTAGCCTTGCTCCACTTTCTGCCTCTGGAAGCCCAGTGGGAAGCACTGCCTCGAGTTGGGGAGAAGGCAAGCACAGCATTTTCTGCAGGCAAGGACCCACAGCTCCAAAACACCCAGTAACACGTCCCAGTTCCTCCTGACGTGGAGGAGTCTGCCTTGGAGAGGCCAAGGGTTGGAAGAGAAGGCATTGGCCAGGACAAAAGTGCATTGGCAAAACTCTGTGGAGGCACTCACGTAAATCCTGCCCACGCTCTGCCTGGACCCATCCAGTGCTTTCAGGAGCACTGGGTCTAAGAATATTTTTTTATATTTTTAAAATGAAAGAATCAATAAAGGGATTTAAAAAACCAATTAAGTAACTGCTTGGCCTGAAGCTTGTTGCTGCTCAAGGACTTCCCACACTGTGCTAAGAGAGAAGTTTCTCTTTTGGAGTCCAATTCACACTCAAGCTCAGCCTCACCCACATTTGCTCTTCCAGGGATGCTCCAATGCTTACATGTGGCTGGTGAGCTCTGAAAGTTGGTTGGGCCAAACAAGCAGAGTTTAGGGCTGAGCTGGCTGGGTGATACGCTGATCCTGTACATTTCTCAGGGAAAGATTGCTCAGAGAGTCCTTCAGGAACCCAAGCTGGGAAATAAAGCTGTTGCTTGCAAAGCAAAGTCCTTCTGAACATCAGCAGCGTGTGGCAGCTTGCAGTCCAAAAAAAACACACACACAAAGGGGGTGTTCTGGGTGGGTGCTGTGATCTTCCGAAACCGACTCTAACAGAAAGTCACTGGGCAGCCGCTGCACACACAGACACACAGACAGACACACACAGACACACACACACACACACTGCACACACACGCACACACTGCACACACACACAGACACACAGACAACATACACACAGACACACACACTCACTGCACACAGACACACACACACACGCACACACACAGACACACACACTGCACACACACTGCACACACACAGACACACACACAAACGCACACACACTGCACACACACACACACACTCACACACACACACAGACACACACACACGCAGAAACACACACACAGACACACAGACACACACACAGACACACACACACAGACACACACTCACACACACACACTCTCACACACACACACACACACACGCTCCGGATTGCTTCTCCGACAGGCAAAGAGACAGGAAGGGTCCTTGTGTGGAATTCCACGGCAGAGGTTTATTCAGCCCCAGCCGTGAAAGGCACCAGTGACAAAAGACCCAGGACAATGGAGAGTCCAGGGTTAAATACGGGGGTGTGGAAAGCATCAGGGAGCGATGGTCTGAGGGCACAGGGCGGTTCATAGGGGGGACCAGGGTATGGGAACCAGTGAGGAACCAGTGAGGGAGGGACTAAGGAACAAGGGTGAATGGGGAAACAAGGAGGGGAGAACATTCTGGATTAGGGCCATGTAGGGTAGAAAGGAGCAGGGGAGGCCAATGGCCCAGCACGGGAAACAGAACCGGGGTACATTTCCATAACAGAACAGGGTATTCTGAGAGAGGCCTTTTTAGTTACTTTAACCTGGGGAGCATTTCTCTACTTAGGGCACCTTTTCTCCAGGGGGTTTTTACAATCCCTGGTGCCATGGGCTCACTGGCCACCATAACGGATGTCTCCAGTTGGACCTGCACATGTGGATCTCATTTTTCACTTCCTAATATCCACTGATGCCAGTGCCTCTGCAAAGATAAAGAGCAGCCCTAAAATCAGCATCCACACCCTAACGTGTGAGGAAGGAGCTTATGGGAACTCGAGGGTTGTTCATGCATTTTCCCCTCACCTGCACAGGCAACAAATATCCAGATTCCAGTTCTACTAGTCTGTCTTAAATCCTCTTATTTGACTGAATTAATCCAGAGACTAACTTATAAACCACCTGCGTTGTCCTAATTTTTTCCTGTTGTCTAGAAAGCAGAATTCTGTGTTTATTCCTCTGTCTCAGGAGGATGACTTGAATCTCCATCTGAGTTATTTGCACATAGAAAGATCTCAGAGGTCCTGCTTTAGGACTCAGACATACAAGCAGACACAATAACTTGCCTATTAGGTTTCCTGGTGAAGGCGAAATGCAACCTTGTGGAAGGAGAAATTCACCAGATTAGACAGAAAATATCTAATATTCACCAGAAATATTTCTTCCATAACAAAATATCGCTTGCCCTTGAGCATTACAGCCAGCTGTTTACTGTCCTTTAGTGGCAACAGCCTCATTTGCCGGATGTGTAATCCATTTGTCCTTATGGAAACTGGACATTACAATAAGCAAACTTCTGAAGGTGACCTGCAAATTATTAACTCAAGGTGAAGATCCAGAATTATCCAAGAGACCCAGAGACTGCCTGAAGCAGAGGTACAGAAGGAGCTGCTCTGGAAGGAGCAGCTAAACACCTCATTAACTGAGCTTCATGCCGTTCAGTCTGAGTGACTGAATATTTCCAACACAATTGAAACTGTGGTTTTCTGAATTAATGTTACTTTTAATAAAAGGAGGCGTTAAGTTGCCTTCTTTGGTGAGCAGTGAGGAATGTTTCTAACTTTCCTACCAGACATGGCTGCATTTGGGTGATATTTGTGAGGCACTTGGAGAAGAAACGTGCTATATAAAATTAAAGGTTATGCCAAACCTCAGTGTTGGATTAATATGTCTGTGTGAATTTAGAGGATGAAAAGTCACCTTCCATTTGGTGGCAATGTGTCAAATTCCATGTTAGTGTAAACTGATGCAGACAGTTATAAAGAAGTTATTCCAGTTGTACTGACAAAGAATCTGACCTTGGTCCATTTGCTTGAAATGAAGAAATCAAAATCCTGGTCCTGCCAGAAATTTGTATTAAAACTGATGTCTAGATCCTGGCTTTGCTTTTTGGGCCTTTTAAAAACACATAGTGATGAACTATTGCTATATAACCAGCAAATGCTAGCAAAGAAGTTTCAAATCAGCAGAAAGATGCTTTATAAATTACAGAATTTTGAGGGAGTTGTTTTTTCAGACATTTTGTGGATTCACCTGAAATTGCAGAACAAGAGTAAGTTTCTGTTCAAAACTAAGGAATGGATTTTGTGCCCTCCCAAACTCTGTATTATGCCTGCAATGTGGTAAATGGTACTTTGTGAAAACTCTGTGCTGGTGCATGAAATTAGGGTTCTGCAGCCCCATCCAAAAGCATCGACTCCTTTGACTCAAAGCACTGCAGCAGCAGCAGCAATATCCCAGCCAGATCCCCACTGCTCCAGAGGACACAGCCACAGACTACAGCAAACAGATCTCCAGGACCACTTTCAAAGCGGTTTCAGTGTCTCACTGGGAGATTTTTGCTGGCTAAATTAGCAAAATTCAGAGCATACATTAGGTCTGTGACTCCAGTTAATGAGTCCTTTGTTTTATTAGCTGAATTGGTAAGGAGGGTCATTTTCTAATACATCTTTCCCAGCAGAGTAAAACACCCACCAGTGAAAACAGCCATAGGCAATCCATTATTTTTATAGTACCCATGTAAGCTGCTCCTTACAAATAATGAACACTCATAACTAAACGCTGCTCAGAAGAATAAATGACTAACCAGATTTTATCAGTACACAAGCTAAATTCAATGATTTATGAAGAAATCTTGGTCCCGTCTAATGGAATTTTCCCAAAATAAATTCATGTAAACAACTTGCCACAAAGAGGCAGTCAGTGCTGGTTGGTATGTGTAAACAGCTTTAACAGTTGAGAATATAATCTCCTTGACTGCTGAGCAGTCTGAGGAGATTCATGCAGAGTCTCCTTTCAGAAAACCACCTTTGGCTCTGCTCCTCCTGACATCATAATGCCACCCATTTCATTAGTTTTTAGTAGATGTTAATATCATCACAGATGGGTAAAATAATTTTGCTTTTCAAAACCAGCATGTGAATTTTTACAGTGCTCATCAGAATGCCAGGATGAGAGTCACAGGTAGAACGAGTGGGAGGAGGTAAAAGAGACCAAAATTAACAAAATCCAGCTCCCGAATAAATGTATCACAGTGTACTCAGTTCCAGCAGTGGATTTTCCAACACCTTTTTACATGTTCCTAGAATCCATCTGAAAGTACAGTGGGGTTGTATTAACGTGCCACAGTCATTCTTAACATGTTTCCAGGGTAACTGTTATTTACATGGTCTGTAACTGCAAAGTGAAGTCAAATATCTAATAAATTATCTCTCCCATGTTAATTAGTCCTGTTAGGAGGTGCCACTGAGAGCAATGTGTGTAAATGGATCTCTGTGAGTGGCTCAAGCCCATCTGGGCTGGTTCCCAAACAACCTAGAGCAGAGTTCTAAAGCAAACCAAGCCCTTTTCAGTTTGCATCATTATCAGAAATATTTCCTTCTCTGCCTTAATTCATCCTCAAAAGCACCACAGCACAGTCAGCAGTAGTTCTAGGAGAATAAGGGCAAGCGGGCAGGCTGGCTGAGTACCAAAACTGCAAAGACAGTTCACTTTTTCGAATGGCTATTCATAAATACAGCATATTAACAGTTTCATGGGAGCTAAGGACAGCATGTTCTACTGCTTGGTGGAAGAAGAAATCCTGCACTATACACACAGATTTTACAGGCACTAATAAGTACCTTTCTTAGATTTGTAGAACTTTCAAGGCTTTTTACAGTTAATATTTCTACATTAGCCTGATTTTCCAATCTGCCTGGGAGGCAGATGAAGACTGATGGTTTTTAAAAGGGACTAGTGATTTTGCATGCCTCTTCTGGGGTGCCTAACTAGAGCCAGCCCTGAGAACAGCCTGATAGTTTGAGGATTTCCAAAACTCAGTTCCTTTGAGGTGTCTCAGCCTAACACCTCATCAGTCTCCTCTCAACTTTAGTCAGTGACAAAAAAACAATCCCCAAATACTCCTTGCTGCTGAAGTCCCTGCTGCAGTTGGACAGGGTGCTTTCTTACAGAGACATGAGATAGAATTTGCAGCCAAATGCTGCTGTTCCATAGCTGGTGATAATGAGCTCAGCCTGGAGCTGATCGAAGGAGTTCCTTGGACTTTTATCATGTAGCTCTCCGTTCAGAGCAATGTGAATGAGATCAGTATTTACTTCCACTGTCTCAGACATCTGCCGGATTAGCTCTTGGTAACTTGTGAGCTATTTTGGACTACACTTTCTTGACTGTCAAAACTTTTGTTTCAATTTCAGGTTAATTTGTTTAAAACAAAAGAAGTGTCTGTGGCTGGCTGAATTAAAGGATATTATCCATCCAGGGCTTTTACATAAGAATGGTTTCGTTTTGAAATAAGAACAGAATAGTTTAATTCAATCATTGGCACAAAAATAATACCAGTATCAGATAATAGAGACTTCCCAGGAAAGATATACCTGATGTCAGACAGCGTCCTAAGCAGGCTGGCAGCCAGTTCTAATGGAAAAACAGTCTGTGAACAATTCCCAGCATATTATATTCCCAGGCTTTTTGGAAGCTATTCTCTGGCTAATCAAAAAACAGAAGCTATGTCTTCAGCAGATATAGAATAACATCCTTGCTGAAATACAGCAGCTCAAGATCTGGCCCCAGCATGAATTTAAGATGTTTAGCTACACTTGAAGCCCAATCTTTTTTTATCCACCTAGCTTTAATTAGGTGTGACAGCACTCCAAGTAAGGGTGTTCAGGGCAGCAGGAATGAAATGGGAAATCAAACCAGAACAGATTGATGGTGATTTACAATGACTTTGCAGAAATGGATCTCTCATGAGTAAGGCAACAGGGAAGTCACATGTCTGTGCCTTTTCCACATCCATGTCCATGTACATGCTGGCCAGCTCCCATCCTATGTCTCCCAGAACTGCTGATGGGGTGAGATCATCCAGCCCTCAGCTGCATGGCATGTGGGGAATACATGGCATCAGTGCAGATAGGTTTAAAGCATTCCACACAAACATGGATTAATCTACAAGAGAAGTTAATGAAGCATGAGATGTGAGTGGTATTTATGCAGCATCGGGGCTATGGAGATAAAACTGATAGCTTGGCCCCCTTCTCTCTTTTCCTACCCTCCTCTTTGTAAAACATGAGTTGAGGTTACCCAGCTGGAGGCACTGAGCACTGTTGAGAACTGCTGGGAATGTGCAATAGCTGAATGTACCAATACAAGTATTTCAGGCCTCTGATGGCCTATTTGCCAATCTTAATATAATCCTGGAAGATGAAATTTATAACTCATTTAATGCATAAGATATACACAGAAATAGCACCAGTCTGCCAATCACATGGGATGCAGCTTCAACAAGTAATGGATTTTCAGTGTTGGGCAGCACTTTGGTCACTGCATTCCTGAAAAGGAAAGCAGGATGTTTCCCTGCTTTTCCTTCTGCTTTCACTCACTCTGTCAATCTAGACAAATTGTTTAATCTCTTTACACCTTATTCTGGTAATCTGTAAAGTAGCTATTCTGAAGCTTAATTACTATTTGTGAGCACACAAGAACTTCAAATGAAGAGTGACGTGGAAACAAAGTATTTTTCCCCGCTCCTTTGAAATTTTGGGGCTCTTCTTTATCTATCAAGCAGGTCCAATTCTCCTTTTAATTACTTCCACCTTATATCACTACAAGTCTCCAAAGTAATTATTTACCTGTTGTAATAGAACAGATTCAGGTTGAGGTAGTCTCATTTCAGAACCAAGTAAAGACCTTTGAGGACAGTCCAGTTTTAGCTCAAACACATGGGGTGTTTCCTCAGCTGGTTATTCCACACACCCAACCCATTTCCTTTCCTCCCCAGATATTTGCTCTGCTCCCTTTTTCATCCAGCAGCAGACTGTTGCAGCACTTCACCCTGCTACAGTATATGTCACTTTCAAAAGATCAATAACATTTCTCACATCTGGAAGTGGTCAGTAAAAGGGATGCAATTCTCAGCAAAGTATAAACTTAAATTTTGCATAGTATAGTTTATATCAGATAGTCTAAAAGTTTGAAGTACAGTTCCAATATTCATCTGTAAATTGGATCCTTGCAATTCACATTCCATGGTGGGGGAGATCTTCATGATGATTAACACCTCTCTGGGGCAAGTTGAGATTTTTGTATTTTCTACTCAACCACCATTCAGGTACGCCTGGCATTTAGGTCCCCAGCTGCCCAAGATCTTTTGACATCTCCAGTGTAAGCATGAGTGGCACCTCTACATCCTTCACTGCAGTCAGCTTGAAAACCTGACAGTCCTTGGCCACTGGTGTCCCTTGCCACAGTGCATGAATAACTTTCACAGTGAAACTACTTCTCTCTAAACACAACTGCCTTTATTCTTGCTGTTTCCATCATAACTTAGCCTGCAGCTAGGAGGAGACTCATGAGCAGCAATACAGAACTCTTTTTGGAAAAATCCTCCTGTGCATCCTCCCTGGTAGCCACTCCTGTCTCAGGACCCCCACTGGCTGCTGAACAGGCTGCACAAGTCACCCTGTGGCTGTTGGTTTGGAACAAGCTGACAGCTCTGCACAGCTCACTGCTTGGTGTGTTAGCCTGATTATGTTTGACATCTGAGGTCAACAAGATCATTGGAAATGTCCCATTGCTGATCTTCTGAGGATCCTCAGAGTTCTCTCTGACAGCTGCTAAACTGCCTGCCATAGATGCCATAACCAGACAGGAAAGAAATATCTCCCTGAAAATGTGGTCCCTGTGACTGCCACTTTGTGTAATTGCTCCTTCCACATGCACATGAAGTGTCTTGTTTGTCTAATTATTGGGATGCATGAAAAACTATCAATAGCTACAAATTTACAAACCTTGACTCTTTCTGAGCTAGTGAGATCAAAGCTGCTGTGTTTTAGTCAGGACTACACTAACATCACTGAAAAGGGGGAAAAGGGGTCTAAAAGGGGATGATTAATAGGAAATGGGATATGCAGAAAGAAGAATTTATTGCCATACCCATGCTATTGTATTAAGGAAATTTAGGTCAAATCCTAAGACACTGAAGATGCTTAAATTTAATTTCAACCCAGCTAATAGAGAAGCCACCAGGGCCTCCAGAATAATGAGGCTATTTTGAAAGTTTGAAAGTGTAGCAGAGAACTCATGTGGATTTCTTCCCCTTTTTCTTTTCTTTTTTTTTTTTTGTTCCATCTGCCTCCAGATATTTAAGTCCTCACAGAGTGCTTAGGTCACATTATCAAGCTTTTTCCCAGAAGTACAAGGCTTTTTGGAAATGAAAGCTGAGATTTTTATGCATCCATATGAGATGGGACTTGGGGCTCTAAGCAATGCACCAAATATTGCCAGACTTCCAGTAACACCACAAGATATCCCAACACTGTATTGATTTCAGCTGAGTGATGGTGATTTACACCAGGCCAGACAGTGGTCCCTGCTTTGTCCGTGAAGCCATAAATTTGATTCTGCTCCACAGTTCTGTAGGCCAGACACTGCTCCCAGCTGCTCTGTGTAAATGTGCTCACAGATGTTGTGGCACAGTGGAATGAGACTCACACTCCTCATGTCCTCATCCCCTCACTGCTCACCTGAGCCAGCTCTGGATGCTTGGGCATCCCACCTGTGCCAGCTCTGTGCTTCCACACATCGCACCCTGTGCTCCCAGGGGCAAGGCTGCAGCACAACAGAGACACCCCAGCACTTGGGAATAACTTGGGAATCCTCCATCCCCAGCCACAGCCGGGGCTCTTGGGGCTGCCACGAAGCAGAGGCCCACACACAGGCCCACGCTGGTGCTCCTCAGAGCGCACCCTGGCACTTCTCTGCGTGTCAGAGGGGTACAAGGCAGAGAATTCTGCGTGTCAGAGAGGTACAAGGCAGAGAATTCTGCGTGTCAGAGGGGTACAAGGCAGAGAATTCTGCGTGTCAGAGAGGTACAAGGCAGAGAATTGTCACCTACCAAGCCCAAAAGCCCCAGAGGCCGGGGCAGCCAGGCGGCTCCAGCTGACCACGGAGTGTCGCTGTTACCCAAACTTTGGAGCTGGTCACTCACCTTCCGTCACAGCGCAGTGCGGAGAGCACAAAAACCTGTCTCTTTAAACAGGGAAAAAAAAAAAAATCTGGTATCATCTCTTTCTCTCTCCTTTAAAATGCACAACTTCTCCCCTGTCCTCCCGTCCTCTTTTCTCCTGGGAACCAGGATTCCTAAGCTCTGCTTGGAACCAAAGTTCAGATTTTTTGGCAGCGCAAAGGGACTCAAATGAGAGCTAAATTAAACTTTTCAAAACCTCCCAAGCCAGCCGGGTAGCAGACAAGAGGCACATTCCAGGGCCGTGTGGGAGATCTGAGTGTGGAGGCAGACAGCAAAGGCAAAGGTGATGCTTTTGCAGGGATGCCAACCCGTCTGTGCTGGCCGCGGCGCCGCCAAACCAGGGCCAGTGCTACTGTCCCCACAGAAGGAAAAACCCCTCCCAGATATTCTCCTGGCCAGGCGAAACATTTGTTATTAATTCCAAAGAGGACAGTCAGCAGTGGAGCACCACTCTGGAATGATGGTGTGGATTTACAGAAGTTCAGCACAGAGCAGGGTGAGTGGAGGCAGGAGTGCCCCTGGGTAAGGCTTCAGCCTGGCTTTGGGGATCACAAGGCCACAGAGGAGAGCCCAGGAGATTGATGCACCCCTAATCCTCAGATTTTCTGTTCTTGTCTGCTACAGAGTGAACAGAAGGCAATGGGAAGGTTTCCTGTTGGCTTTATAGACAGTGACATTCACTCGCCATTTCTTTCCTTGTCCTTCTGAAGCAGCTTTGAAGCACATCCAGCAGAACAAGGATGGGCAGAGGAAACTGTATAAAATTCCCCTTCCAGCACCCTGCTGACCTTCCACTAGGAATGCTCGGAAAACTTCAGTTTTGAGGAATTCTGCATTTTGTCACAATTTTATAACAGTAGGACATTTCTTTGGAAAAACTAGAAAGTACTGATTTTTCTAAGCTTTAAACCAAGATTTTCCCCAAGATAAGGGAAATAAACTTATTGAAACCATTTTTTTACCCCCATTATTTTGAATAAACTGTTTCATTTAAGTTTTTTTGAACAGCAAAATGGAAACATTTAATCCAAGAAAGATCTGGTTTCACTGTGCATGGGCCACAGACACATAAAATAAGGTGCATCTGGGTGTACCAAAGGAGCTGGTCTGAGTAGTTTCCATTTTTTCGGTGTTTTTCTACGAACGCTGAGGGAGAATCACCATTGCTGGTCTCTAAAACAGGCCAGACAAGCATTTGATTAGAAGGGATTTAGGTGGAGTTCATTTTGTTTAGAGCAGGCAGAGGGACTGAACCAGACTCTTTAGGTCTATGATTCTATGGCAACACCACAATCTCTGCAAAACTGTATGGTTTGTTCCCAGAACCATAAATCTAGCCTGGCATCACTGGAAAGTCAGTGTTGGAAAGCTTAGTTTAATTTCAGATTTATTGCAGTAATCAAAACTGAACAAAATCAGCCCAGGACCAAGCCTCCTACCTGAACCTGTGACTTGTGGAATGAAAGTTGCTTGAATTTTCTGGTACTTACAAATTCCTACTGGATCAGAAATGTCACAATCATTTTATGTCTTGGCTTTTAGCAGAATTACAGTCAGAACGGTTGCCCCAGACAAACAAAATAAACCCCTGTGTCTCAGTTTGTTGGTGGCTGATGAAAGCAGAGTGGACTATACTAATTTTTTTTTGCATTATATAATGTCCTCATGCAAATGAAAAATTGCAATGTCAGGCAGTGACTGAGCCATCCCCTCTGTCTACATTAATTCCTACCCTGTGGTTCAGTGTTTTCCTGGATGGTCCCTACCAAAGTCAGGGAGGGGAAAATCAGATGGAATTTAATGACTGACCCCCAGTCCTATGGAACTGTTGTCCACTGTTTGTAAGGACTGACATTCTGTTGAAGCGGGGCCTTGAATGAATAAAAATGGATTTACTTATTTTACCCAAATTCACTGATCTATCTGCAACTGACATCATAATCAAGTCCACAAACCATCACTGAAGTTTTTACTGTTGGGGCACCCAAACACTAAAAAGACACCGGATCCCCAATCAGCAGGTCCCAATGAACGAGCACCAGAACTGGCTAGTCAAAACTGACATATCACTGTTTTGCTGTAAGGCCACTTAAATTTTTAAATTACATTTTAAAATCTAGATGTTTGAATTTTACTGCACTTAGAGTAGATGATTGAACCATTTGCTGTAAAATATATCCAAAGAGCTTATACCTTTCACTGAAAAACTACTGACTAACCTCTTAGCAAGATAAGAATCTAATTATATACTTTTAAAGTGACATTTAGAGGCCTCATTACTTTTCATATTTGATCTCAGATCTTAGAACTGGCATCTGTTTCTCCTTTTAGTGAAGAAATGGAAAGACTATTTACATATTCTTAGGAGTATAGCTCCAATTAAATATTTTTCAGAACTGCACTCTCAACATTTCATATTAGGTTTCTTGGCAGACAACTATCTTTTTCTTTAAGAGATTTATTTATTCAGTTGGATAGTTTTTTTCATCCTTTGCCTGGGCACCGGAGTCTTCGGCCTCACCATCCTATAATTAGAAAAATGACCCTACTTAGAAGTTTTACAGCTCTGCTCCAAAACGTCATCTTCCTTGTCCATTTATTTATACCCCTTTTTACTGATGTGGCTTCATCTAGTAACTGTCTTTGTCCTGCAATCTGCAGCAGAGTAAATTTAAGCAGGCATTTAGAAACTTGTTATCAAAGACCAACATCCAAACCAAGAAATCAGCTCTTGGAATGATAATAAAATATTTCTACATTCAATGAGAAGAGGTGGGTGGGGAAGACAAGAGAAACATAGGGAAAATACAGACTCTGATGTATTTTATAAACAATTCCTTCTGTCCCAAGTGTAAAAATTGTTCCTTTCCCAAACCATAGGTAGAAGTCCCTATTGCCTAGTTTCCCTAATCGGTCTATATAGATTTGCCATTTAGTTTTCAGGTAATGAAGTTGTCTGCCCAGGAGTCTCAGCACAGACTTATTAACCAGAAGTCAGCTCCCCAGCATTTCAACCTCGTTCCCAGGGCAGAGGAGCAGTGCCATGTCCTCGCCTTCTCCGGGTATGTGACAATGGATGTCATTTGCAACGTGCCTGGAAAATCACCAAATCTGGGCTCCTTTGGACTGGGGTGGGAAGCAGATTCCAGAATATTTCCAACGCCTCATAAAAGATACCCTGTCAGCACCCTCTGAGTCATGGAGCAGGGTGGGTCCTCCCCCCAGCACTGCTGTGACACCAGCAGGGCTCACTGGACACGTCCTTCGTGGCACCACTGTGAATCTCATTGACCTCCCGGTTATTCTGCTCGCTGCTGGAATTCAGTTTACCAGAAATAGATACTCAGGATTTAGTATCCAAATACAAGAATAGTAAATAGAAGGAGCTTTGGCCTGTTAGATCTAAATGGCATTTCCTTACTTGTTATAGTAAAAGATTAAATCTAAGCCTAGTATGAGTAAACCTTAACTGGTATCTAGCCCAGTTATCTAAGGAACACACAAGTGACACCATCTGCACTTTCTGACAGAGAAATAGGTGGGCTGCAACATTCTTCAGAAGCATTTTGTGGGCCCAGGTTCAGGTGCACATCCGACACAGCTGTACCCCCACTGGGGCCACCAGAGTTGCAGAGAAACCTCTCCAAGGCTGCACCAGAGGCACAGAAGTCAGTTGTGTCCCCTGTTCCTGGTATGCAACTCATAGCTTGAACATCTCATCTGCATTTTATTCAGCTTTTGCTCTGTATTGTTCTCTTTAGGAACCTCTCTTTGCTCAGAGTCCAATAAAACAACCATTTTAGTCCTAAGTTAGACAAAGTGGCTACTTCCAGCCACTCCCCAGCTCCCTCTCCATGCAAGCAAGGCAATCTTTGGGGTGATCAAGGACAAACCAGACCAGCAAAATCAACTTAAGCAAGACATTTTTCTGTAAAAATCAGATGAAGGCCTTATAAACAAAATATTAATTTGCTCCAGTTTGTAATTTGCTTTAAATAATCAGTGATCCATGTGAAGGACTTGGAAACTCTTGTGTGATAAAGCACATCGACGGGCTGCCTAGAAGCAGGAGGCCTGGAAACTGAGAATTATGAGCCACCAGTGCTGTAACTCCTCTTCCTTCCACCAGTGTCAGTCCAGAACAACTCCATGGCCTTCAGGGCAATTTGTTCTGCCTCAAGAGCCAGATGAGACTCCAGTCTCCAGCATAAGATGGAAAGATGGAGGCTGTAATTCCATCCGGGGGATGGGGTGTGGTTTGCAGACATCAATAAGCCACAGCACATCCCCTCTTGTGGTTCCTGATGTCATTGAAATGACTCAATAGAATTACAGCCTTATGTTGAGCTGGGTGTATATTATTCTACCGAAATTAAAGCTTTTGAAATAGGAGCTTATTGTTTTTAATAACTTCAGTTATATAATTCCTTTCTCATGTTAGTGCTTCAATAAACATTTCTTATGTTAAATTTTACTCCAGATCCATCCTTGCCAGTTTTAGGCTCAGAACTGATATATTGGAATAATCCTCTTCATTTTAAGTCCCACAGACACTGTGCTGTTCACATGATGTCATTCTGTGTATATTCCTTCATTTACTACTGGTGAGTCATTATTATCGTAGCTAATAGAAAGAGGATTATCTCTTTATTAAATCAAAGGCATGGCATTTTGTTGGTTGTGCTTTGCCTCCTTGATTTTTAACCCTTTACATTACACGTGTCAGGATTTTTCAGCAGCGGCTGTTGTCAGTGAGAGACACAGAGCTTCTGCTAGAAAGTCACCAGAAGGTGCTCAGGGAAATTAGAACTGTTAATTCCTCACCAGAGATCATACAAGAAGACCATGATGGAGCAACTCAGAGCCAAAGCAGTGTAAGAGTCTTTGAGAGTCTGGATATTGGCTTCTCATCTTTTTTAATTCATAAATTAAAATGTCACCTTTTTTAATTCATAAAAGAAAATTGATCTCTACCCCAACATCAGTGCTTATAATCACAGCTGTGATTATAATGTATTGCAAAGACAGTAGCAGCAGTCATGAGGTATTTATGTAAATTAAATGATCAGTATCATGAGAAAAGGCCTGTAGGAAACAGGGCTCCCTTCCTGGGAAGATGAAGAAATGAAACTCTATAGTTTAGAAAGGCAAATATTTATCATAATATTTTCTGAGGAACTGCTCTCATGCAATACAAGTTTTTTCAGAGGCTGCAGAGCTATGAAGAATTAAAAGATCAGCTAGAGAAATTAATGTCTGCATTTACTACATGAACTATTCAGAAACCAGCATTTCTTGTAATAGCAAATTTCAGCATTTAGAATTTGTTTTCATTCTCAATTGAAATTTCAGTTTTCCCCCACAACCCAACATTTCTAAGACTTTCCAAGTTTCAGAATTAGCTAAACCTTTTTATTACAATCATGTAGAAACAATGAAATCTGCTAATGCAACTTTATGGTATTAAATACCTATCTTTGCAACCTTAGTATAAAAATTAAAATCTAGATGTCAATTAAAATTATGGAGTCAAACCAAAATAGTCCAACTTCATAAGATTCCTCTCAGAAAAGCCAAGATGCTTCTTTTTAACTTTCCCATGGAAAATTTTTCCAAAATTGCTGCCCTCTCTGGAGAAATATTTCAATTTTAGCAAAACTGCATATATCAACAGAAAACTTCTCTATCAAAAGGAATTTCAAAGAGTTCAATTTAATATAAACAGTGATCATTGCTGCGATAGAAACAAAAGGTGCTCATCTGCATTATGGCAAGAAGAATGATTCCAGAAACAGCTCCTAGACCTGTGATATCTCTTTGCAGCAAAGTCTCCACAAGGGGCTGGTAAGAAAGGCATTAAAGAGCCTGTCATCAATCCTGGCTTCCTCTGCTTTAAAGCAGAAGCTGCCAAGCCAGCCACCACCTCAAAGGAAACAGCAGCTGCAGGTAGAGTGTACAAGACTGAATGAAATCTTCCTGACACTTTTTCTCCTCTTATCTCCCCTGTCACCCATTATCAGACAGCAGATTATAGTAAAGAACATGAGGCTGAAACTCAATTATCCATGGACATGCTGGAGGACTCACAAATGTGCTAATGTTACTAACAAGCCAAGTCCCCCATTGCAGAACACGTCAGCACTCCAGACGAAGTCTTAACTGTTAATGAAACCTAAATCTCAGAGCCAGAGATAAATTTCAAGCTTCTTGTGGCTTAACCCTGGAAGCCAATCCATCACAGAAACTTTTAAGAATTATCTAAAGAACAAGCAGAGTTGGTAAGTCACCATAATTAAATCTTAGTTGATTTCACATCTGAGGGCTCTAAGCAGCAAGACATTGTCATTGAAATTACATCTTATGTTTTTGTTGCTGCTTGTCACAATCCACCATTAAAACACTGCAACAATAGGATCAGGACTAGGGTATCAATGCCTTTAACAAGAAGGAACATGCTTCTGGATTCACAATCCTAATGCAGCAACCAGGGTTAATCTGGTGCTGAGAAAGTCAACAGCTTTACAGACATGAGTCCTTCATACAGCACCACTTATGTAACCAGAAGCAGAGAAATTCATTGCAAAGTTATACTATTATAGTATTCTTTACTGTTAATGACACTATTTGGAAAGAGATGCTTATCTTGGATTAAGAATGCCCTTTTCCTTCAAATAATTATGTACCATTTTCAGAGGAGCATAAGCTAAATGGGGAAAACGTGGGGGAAATAAGGCATTCTTATTCCAAAATAATTATCCAGGCATAGATCTGAAATGGGATAACTACAGTGGTACACACAACCTTTAAGACAAGCACAGACAAGATTTATGAAACACCTTGGGCACGGGCCACAAAATACCTTGAGGATTAGGGTCCAGACCTTGAACTTGACTCAATATTCTTGGAAAGGACAATTTGGAATTCTCATTGTAGCAGCTACTGAGGAAGTGTATTAGAGACAATGCAGTCAACAACAAAATCTCTGTCCTTCAGCACTCCAGATGTACGACAGGGATATTCAGTGGGGATAATATACATTGTACATCTCGCCACGTGTTATAAAAGCTTTTTGTCAATAGTTTCTATTTAGGTTGGAAATATTTAAAGATTAATAAGAAACTCTGTGTATTACAGAACCACTTACAAAGAGAGCTTGATAGAAATATGATTAAAGATGCTTTGTTTTCATTGATAAATCAACTGAACTGCACCGAAAGAACATCACACAATCACCACACTTGTGTTTACCAATCATGAGGAGCTATTATCCTCAATCTCCTTATTTTATATATGAATGTAAATATTTGTATGGATGACTATGAAATGTACTACTTAAACACAAGCTTCCACTGACCCAAGCTGCTCCCCACTAGAGGGGAGAGAAGAGCAGTCGCTTTGGCTAAATGCATGAAACATAACAAAATCAAAACCACAGTCAGGAGAGTAACATACAATTCTAAATGGAACTTGAAAACTTGAGAAGTCATTTAAGGGAACCACATTAAATGCTAAATGTTTAATGGGACCCATGTGTCTCAGGCAGAGAAAGAGAGTGAGAGAAATGTAACAGAGGAAATCAAGGAGACAATATGTCTGTGCGACTTGTTCTAATTAGGGGCACAGTGCTGGTGAGGATCATTCATTATAATTTAGTTAAATCTTTAGCATGGCAAAGGCACCTCTGTAGAGTGGTATAAAACCAAAGACCCCCAGTCATAAAGCGAGTTAAGGCCCATAGAAGAGAGGTTAATTTCAGCCATTTGTGACTGCTAAAGGCAGTACATCCCAGGAATACCAGCACTTCTTTCCTGCCGCAGCGCCGTGCTCCAGCTCGCAGATGTCTGCAAATTTGGCATGTGGGGGGTGGTACTGGGGAGGGCAGTGGCGCGTTGTCTCCAACTTGTCTGTCGCTGAACTGAGTGGATCTGTTTCTTTTAGCAGCGGTGGGAAAGGAGTTCAAAGAAAGAATCAAAACAATCCATCCATCCAAGCTTTGGAATATCTGAACTGAGCCCAAATATCACCAAGCACTTCCCAATCTCTGCTTTGAAACAGGAGAACGGACAATGATTTGCAGCAGTTTGGGATGATTTACACACACAGCATGTGTAACACTGCAGTGTTATTTTAAAACTTACAAAGCATCACAAGAGCGAGCAGGGGTTAGGTTCAGGTTTGTGACACCAGCTTGGCTTGTTGCACACCAGAGCTGCAGAACCAGCTTCAGCTGTGCTTCCCCACAGCAAATCAGGGGCACAGAGGACCTAATTCACATTGCATTTGCTATTGTGTATTTTAGGAGTAATTCTATTTAAATGTGGGTCAGATTCTTAGCTGGTGTAAAGCAGCTGAGCTGCCTGCATTCCAGTGCAGATAAACTAATTCACACCAGCTGAAGGCTGGGCCAGCAGAATTACATTGCTGTAAATCCAGTGCCAGATCAGAACGGTGTTAACCTGTGTTAGCACTGGTGGAACTGAGAACAGAATTTAACCCACAACATTTTGACACCATTCCAAATATTCGTAAAACCCATAATAATTTTAAGTGTAAATGTGCCAAATTCACCCTGGTGTCATTCAGAGTCCAAAAAACTACACCCTAGGGATAAATTTGGCTCTGTATATTTAATCTGAGTACACAGCATCATCCCAGCAAGGAAAGCAAATGAGCAATAAACATAAGTTTGCTGTTAAATTTTGTCTCCTTGCTCCTCAGTTTCCTAGGACATTTTGTTTTTGGAGCTTATTTAAATGAGCAGTTTATGGTTTGATCAAGCCCTAAACTGGAAACCTAAAGGGTTTGTAAAACACTGAGTGTTCTAATTACAACTGACCTAAAAAAACCCCTGCATCCTGGCAATCTTCATTTCTATTACACCTGCTGTTCCTGTGATGAGAACGTTTTCTAGTGGTTAACAGAGACATCAGGGAGTCAGGATTCTTGAGGTCTAACTCTCAGCTTTGCCACGGACTTGTGTGGGCTTGGGGAAATTATTTAAGTTCTCTGTGCTTAAATTCACTTATATGGTGTGGGACAATTAATGATCACCAAAGGGCTCTGGGTTCCTCAGATGGAAACAGAAGGGGTAGTGTTCAGAAGTATGACAGGAATGCCCTCCCCTTTTCTATGTGATATTACGGTAACACACTAATCAAATTACACCATAAAATAGCCATAATAAACATTACAGTACCATAAAAATAACAATACTAGTACTAAGACATAAAGATAATAGTGCAGAGTTATTTATAAAGCTGCTCATTACCACGTTGCCAGGCACCTCGTACACAAATCAGAGCGCATCTCCAACCAAAATTGCTTTGGATACGAGTGGAAGTCCACTGAATTCCACAGAGACCATGGCCAGGCCATGCCAATCAATGTGGCACTCCTCAAATTACAAGGAATTTTAGCAGTTTTCACCAGAAAAAGTCCTGGCCACTCACGCAACTTCTTTTTAGAATTCAGCAATAATAAATTATGATAAAGCATGCTGGAAAAAAAAAAAAAAAGGGAAATTGATAGCCTAGATGAATTGTCTTTCTCTGACTCCAGAGCCTGAATCCCCACAAAACTTCTGAAGTAATATTTTGGGGCAGTGCTCCTTGTTGCCCTCTCCCTCAAATACACTGAACATCATTTTTCTTCCATTTGTGTTGGTGTGAGATGTCAAGACTTATTTTATCAGGGATTGAAGAAATCATATACAAAGAATGGGAACAGTCCAGGTCACCAATTCCCAATTTAGGATTTTTTCCCAGTTCCTCCCATTATGGAGGTTTCCAGCTCAAGCTGGCAGCACCTTCCCAGGACAAGGGGCACAGGAGAGGGTCACCATGCCAGAGGGGGAACTGGGTGCACAGTAATACAACAGAAGAGCCTGGCCTCATGTTGCATCTGCCAGTGACTTAATACTTGCTCTTGGACAAGGCACAGCACAGGCTATTTTAAACTAGCCGTGTCTGTGTGCCTTTGAAAGAGGGATTATGAGGACTAATGTGCGTGGAGTATTTCAGTGATGGACACCAGTGCATGTGTGACTTTCTGCTAACAGCCACCAACTCACCACTTCACACTGCTGTGATTCCAGGTGCCTGTGTTTCCTCAGTTTCAGGCAGAAACCCTGTATTTCTTGGCTGATGACGTTAATTTTTAACAATTAATGAAAGAAATTACATGGGCTTTCCCAGGAATTGTTACATAATGCATAGGATACATATTACACTGCCTAAACATCACTGAAGTGGATGGTTAGATACCAGCCTCAGGTTCATCTACAGGTGTATCTAGACCAAGATGTTCACCTGCTGTCTGAGTTGCAAAATAGAAAAATTCAATCTGAAAATTACTGAATTTTAACTGAATTGATAATATAAGTGATTTCAGTACAATAAAATCTCACAAACCTCTCACATGAGCAGCAAAGTAGGTGGCACCAACATGAACTCTGTGATTCAAAACAGCATAAGCACCAGGGACTAGGAGGAGTCAATTTATGTGGCTACTCCTTAATAGAGTAGAGGAAGGACATAAAAACTGAATTACTAAAAGCTCGCTTTTCCAAATGAAGGCAATATGCATTAAAAAAGTTTTAAAGTTGGTTCACTGGGTAGCAGATCACTGTTTCAAGGAGTTTAATTTTTAGGTTTCCTATCAGGCTGCTACCTAAGTAGCTCCTGTCTGTGTGTCTCCAAATCTCCTACTGATACAGATTTAATTCTGAACAATCAAACTGCCTATGTTTCAGACAGAGGAGGAAAAGAACAAGATTAGTGTTAGGTGAGAAGTCTTTCTATCTCCCCACTATGAAGAAAAAAGAATTGTACAGTAAAAGAGTCAGATGAACACTTGCCCAGCTTCCATGTGTTTGAAACAACTGGGCTGGCTGCTCCACAAGGAATTTGGGGCTGTGACCTCACCAGCCACTGCCCTTGTCCTGCCTGAGCAAGGTGAGCAGGGCAGGCCCCAGGCAGCACCAGCTTCAGCCAAGCATCCGCATCAGGCAAGTCCCTGGTGACAAGATTGAGTTGAGAAGTCATGTCAGGACCAGCTCTGGTGACAGTAACCAGGGTCAGGTGCTGTCCTGTTCATGGCAGTAAGTCCAAGACCAAGCAGAGAAAACAGTCTGCAAGGCCACAGTGTGGGAGCCACAGCCAAAAAGAGCCACAACAGAGCTCCAAAGAAGAACTTCAACAACCTTGACCAAACAAGAGCTAAGACCCCAGAGCTGAGCTTAAATAGAGCTCCTGGAGCCATGGGGGAGGCCACAGGTGAGGGGCAGTTAAGGCCATTTGTGCCCACAGGGCCCTAAAACAAGGAACATCTGTTATTTTTTTTGATGGAGGAGAAACAGAAATTAGAGATCAAAGAAAAACAAGGTTAGAAGTTTTGTGTTGGGAAAAAAATGTATGGGTTTTTTTCCCCCCTAAAATTTAGAATATTCAGTGATACTTATCAACTCCACAAGTGGCTAAAGAATAGCAAAAAAAAAAATCTCAAGTTGCTCATAAAAAACTCCTGGTACTAAAGTTGTAATGACTCCTTAACCAATTATTCTGAACTAAAAATAAATTTCTAACATCCCTGGAACTGTATTTTTAAAACAATCTCTTTTTGAAGTGGGAAAAGAGAAGAATCATACTGGCTGTGATAAAAGGCATGCTTTGGTCAGTGGCCTGTGAACTGGGTGTGGGGCTTCTTTTGTAGCTCCTGCAAGATTGTGAATTGTCCTGAACTTACAGTTCAGTTCCTCTACCTGGTTCATCAAGTGACTGGTTCAGAATAAGAGAAGAACATCAAAGGAAGGAGTAACAAGTTCTAAAAGAGAGAAATTGTGAATGAAGATAATAAAGCTTCAATGTAAAAACATCAACACACACACAGTAGCCTGAGTGAGAAGATCTGAACCACTCCACAACAAATGTTGTGTTTTCCAGTGCGCAAAAGAATCCAAGTAACGTTTTCCATCTTGGCTGCTCTCAGTGAGATACTCAGTCAATATACAAAGTGATTCCATTTCTCAAACATCTGAGAAGAGACACGTTAGTGGAAATCACTATAAACAGGTCACTCCAGACTCTGATGCCTCATCACAGCGGGAACCTCACTTTAGGTGTGGCCCCTGGAGTTTCATGTGCACACTCAGAGCACAGGTGGGAAGTTATCTCACCTCTTGCAACTATGGAGAATACACAAACCCCCCAGCATGGCTGACCTAAGCTTCTGCCCAGCTAAATACCATTCCTTTTAGTAAGACCTTGCTCCCTCACAAGGCTTGGAAACACTTTATAAGCATATATGAAAACTGAGGTAGGAGGAAAACATAAAATTGTAGAATGGCTTGAGTTGAAATGCTATGAGTTAACCATTTTTAGACATTATGAAAGTACCCAAACTGGAAATAGAGCTTAGGCACTTCAGCTCATGGGCTCTAACCAAAGAACGACTGAGATGACCCCCCCAGTCCCATTGTGAGCTACTTAATCTTTTATTTCTGACCATCATCTTTTGGGGCTGATGGTGTGATGATGTGCTATCACCACTCAGGAAGATTCAATGGTTCCAGTTTTCAATTCTGGGTCTCAACTAGATTTCAAACCCAGGACAAACACCACTGTCCATGGAACAGCCACCACTGCTCCATCTTAAGACACAAGATTTGCCCGGGCAGGCCAGAAGAAAGTGCCAATTGTCTGTCTGATAAGCCGCAGTGTGTGGAGTCACCATCCCTGGATGTGTTTAAAAAAGACTGGATGTGGCACTCAGGGCCATGGTTTAGTTGAGGTGGTGTTAGGGCATGGGTTGGACCCGATGATCTTGAAGGTCTCTTCCAACCTGGTGATTCTGTGATTCTATGATTCTGTGTCATGCAAATGACTGAGAGTCCACAGGCCTCGCTCCAGCCCTGCAGAGGATGCACTGTGTGAGCCGAGGCTGCATCATCCCTCTTTTTGTTCTCTGTAGACTGGCTGATCCTCCTGCTCAAATCCAACAGAGTCTGAAAGCATTTAACTGCCTCACAAAGATATGTCATGCGATCTAACATTCTGAGCACAGAACTGGGAGCCAGCAGCTTTTAATGGTGCCTGTAGGAATTGGAGCCAAATCACTTAACCTCTTTGCTTCTTGGCTTCTCATCCATAAAAAGAAAACTATGCTCGTGCTGCTGGCTGGGGTTTTATGAGAGTTAATTCATAGACCTGTATGGAAAATGACTCCTCCTATGCTGCAGAAATGCAAACTTTGTATTAAAAAAAGAAATTAAATATGAGTAATTTCAACAGAAACTAAGAGCAAACAGAAGTTTAAAATTTTGGCTGAATTGTTCTCGAGGGAAACATATCTTCTATAAAAGCAGATCTCCATTGTGATAAAGATGGGTTGGGGTTTTTTTTTTTTTTTTTTTGTTTGTTTTTGGTTTGGTTTTGTTTTGTAAATTCAATTTTCCACCGAAAAACAGTTTTGGCAAAATACTGGTGGCCAGCCCTACCACTAGTGAGACATATTGCCTTTCCAGGGTGCTGTGCTCGCCCATGCCCAGCGATGCCCACGGACATCTCTCGAGAGAAACCCCCGAACACTCGGGGCCGGTGCCTCGGGGCCTCTGTGCGAACACCGGGGACCCTGGGCCGGGGGCAGCGGGCGGCCCCGGGCGGGAGCGGCTGCGCGGGGCCGGCATCGCTAGAGGGCAGCGGCGGAGCGGCCACGGCCGCGGGGCAGCGCCGAGCGGGGCCCGCGGCTCGGCACGGCT
>VZRV01001280.1:483884-514408 GCA_013398115.1 Falcunculus frontatus | reverse complement strand
CTCGGGTTGGCCCGGCTCGGGTTGGCCCGTGTTGGCTCGGTTAGGCTCGGCACAGCCCGGCTCGGCGGAGTCCTGGGCAGCTCCTCCGCCTCGGCGATGTCAGAGGGTTCCGCTGCCGCGGAGACACCGCGCGTTCCTGGCGCGCCCCGCGCCGGGGATGCGGAGGGAGCGAGTCCCGACCGCTCCTTACGCCGCTCCCGCTGCTCTCGCGGTGGCGATGCGCTCCTAAGGCCTCCTTCCCACCCCGGCAGCTCCGCTGATGAAAGCACAGTGCTTCGGTCACTCTTGATCTCACTGAAGGAATCGCTACGCTCGGGCTGGCTCCTGGCTGCTCACGCACGCCTATCCCCAACGAAGTTCACAGGCAGAGAATTAGCCCGGCACCAGCCTAAGTGCCGGGATGACTGATGTAATGAGCCGCTGATGTGAATAAGGCATTCACGGTCCAGCGTCGAATTATAAGATGCTTGGCTACTTGGGAAGAAAAGGAACAAGATTTGTCTGGTCAGGAGAGAAAGTCTGCTTAGTTCCAGGGTGTTTTCTGCCTTTTTTCAGAGTAGCAAAGAAGACAGATTTTGCCAAAGTTTTCCTCAAGTATGGACAGTGACTTTTAGCTGACAGTCAAGGGAAAAGAAAACTAAACCCCAAACTACCTGATACTAAATGATTTTTGATCCATATATTCACAAATACATATTCAAGTTCAGCGAAGCCAATCAGAGCATGGTGGGCTGTTACAAAGTTGGCTGCACAGGTAAAGGGCAAACTGGAGCCTGGGCTGTGCACTTCAGGCAAGCAGAGCCTGAGCCCAAGCACAAGGGCCACAGCCTTTACCTGATGGCCATTCCAGTGCCAGAGTCTCCCAGGCACCGCCTGGGGAGCTGCAGCAGTGACTGGACTGTGTCTCTGCTGTGGCCCATGTTCTTTCCTGGTGCTGATCCACCAAATTCAATTCACGGGCAGCACTGATTTGTATGCTCCAGCACGGAGCATGTGACTGACCTTCCTCTGCCAGCTCAGGTGGCTCAAATATCCCACCAAACTAAAGCCAGCAACAACATCCATTCCCTCCCTCCCAAACACAGGGCACTGTGAAGCACTGAGATCCTGGAATAGACATGACCAGACACACACAAAATATACTTGACATGAAAGAGGTGGAGTCATGTTCCACCAGGCCTGTTGGCCACCACTGGCAAACCCAGCCAGAAGATGACTGGAATGTGGATGTGGTGCACAAGACTGTGGCATGTACACAGTGTGGTGGCTGTCACTCCTCCTTGCCACTTCAGGAGCCTGGCACAAGGCAACTACCACTAAAGCTCATTTGAATAATTCCCACATACATTCCAGATGTTGACCACATGGCTTGTCTTTGTAAGGCTTCAAAATAAGGGGGGGGAAGGAAAAGGGTGAAGTGGATTTTTTTCCTTCAGTGTCCATATTTGTTTTCTACACAGATGTTTGCAGTTGTACAGAGTAAATAAGCATGGATCAGCCCCCCCCCCCCCTTTTTTTTTGTTTAGTTCACTATATGATTCATATTTATGGAATGTGTATGGAACTCATTGGAGCTGACAGACCTAAGCTGTGGGCTGTTGACCATTTATTATCCATTATTATAATTAAGGACTATATACTGGTTTTAGGGACATGAAAATCTTAAAATAACCCCACTGATCAAAAGCGCAAACATCAGTGTTGCTGCTCTACTCACCCCTTTTCACACAGTGGGCCTGACCCTGGCAGCTTCTCTTCCCGCACTCTCAGCAAGGTGTCTCTCCTTCCTGGGGTGGGATTGTGTCAGGTGTTAGGGCACCAGGAGCAGCCCTGCAGGGACAGGAGGCAGAGGTGTGAGGGCTGGACCCCCTCCCTGTGCACAGCTCCTGCTTCAGGAGGTGAGTCCAGGCTGGATGTGTTGCTGCAGGACTGCGCAGCAAGTGCTTGAAATGAGGTGGGTTTGGGTGGGTGGGTGAATTCCCATTCTCCCAGGAGCTGGGACAGGTCTTTAGCACTGCTGCCAAAGACTGGCTGTTAACAGAGTAAATAAGCTCAGCTCAAATAAAGGCGAACTATGGGCTCCCTTGTTTCAGAGTTTTGTCTTTTCCTGCCTAATTCAAGATTTTTATAAGTCAAATATGCCAGCCCAGATGAAAAGTTTAAGACTGTGGAGGGGAAATAATTTCCTTCCAGACTGCAATTCTGCATCTTAACCTGGAGAGGGTGGAGTGGAATATAACAAGATCACGGAACATCACCTCCCCAGAAGTTCTGTCTCTTCAACATTTACAGTACAGGAAGCCCCAAATGGTCTTCTCAGTAATGCACAAATACTATTTGCTGTGTATCAGTCTTTCACAGTCCAGCAGTGTCACAAAAATGCTTTGGCCTCAGGAGAAGCAGCTTTGAGGGAAAGTCCTTTTTCTCCACAGCAGTGACTGAGCCAGCGGCAGCTGACAGAAACAGGGGCAGGGACCTACCTAAGCTCAACACTGGAGCCATTCTCTGCATTCCTCCTGAAGTTGGTAATGTGACTTTTATGCCGAGCTGTAGCTGCTGAGGGCAGAAAATTGATTAGGCCACTGTGCCATGAAGCTGAAGGCTGGAGGCACTGCACCATATCAGCCCCTCCACCATGGGCAAGTCAATGCCCACAGGGCTCACAGTCAATGGCCAGATTGCCACTCTCATTCTTTTAGGGATCCATGAGGTTCCAACACTAACAGCAAGCAGCCAACACTATGAGAAAGAGCACAGTATTTTTACTAAAAAGATATCTCTGTTTTGCTAAAAGTACAACATGTTGTTGACCAAAATATAACATGTTGTTGAACAGCTAGAGAAGACTTTAAGCTGTCACCCCATTTCTCTCTGCTACTTAATTAATTTGCTCTGAAAGCAGAAAAGGTTAAGGAGATGCTACTGAGACTCGGATTGTGTCTCCTGTGCAGGCTTAGAAAAGCCAGTGCCTGTGCTGCTAATGCAGCCCTTCAGTCCTGCTGAGCCCAGCAAATAAGCTACCCTTCCTCATCCTAACTGTGAGAGTCCTCTTTTGCATAACAACATCAGCCACAACTTCTCTCAAGATGTTTTACTAGGGGGAAACTACAAAACACAACCAAGACCACAACTTCTGTCAGCACATTAGGAAATAAAGGTCATAACACTGGTGATTTTTAAAATATGTGAATCATAGACTTAAGGTCTTTCCATGAATCACAACAGAAAAGTGGGATAGCATATGAAAACCAAAAAATTGAAGAGGTATATAAAAGAAGAGGTATATTTTTAGTTACTGCTGGTTTATATGATGAATAAACTTTAGAAGGTCCCAATGTCTCAATCCAGAACAAACACCTAAAGGCAAAAGTGGTCAGAAAGATTTCCTGAGGTGCTCAGTGTGGTGTATGGAGCAGTAGGACCAAGGGAAGGGGTTGTCAGACAGGCCTTTCTCTAGACTGAGAGCTGTTGTCTCCCCATTTGCCATAGAGAGAGCCTTGAGAGATGCAGTGAGGCCTGGAAAACACTAGTGTTAACATTAGGCTGGTACACGGGAACAAACCTCTGCTGATAAATGGATGGCACTAAACATAATTCTTCATTCACTCATTGTGGGTTTCTGCTATAACTAACACTCAGCTGTACCTAAATTAACCTAACCAAGCTCCTTAGCCTGGGTTTGAAGCATGTCTGACAAGGGCTTTAGAAAAAAAATGAATTCAGCATCTTCCACTGAAAGTTTCAGGTATCCTTATTTCTCAGAAGTGTCCTCTGCTAAAGGCTGACTTGTGCTACTCACATTCACCATCCACACTCTGGGATCAGCATTCACATTACTCAGTCCAGCACCAATCCCAACTCAGATCCACCATGTAGGCAATACTGTACCTTTAGGTGCAGCCTCCAACAAGGGGTTGAATGTTAATCACACTGCCTTGAAGATAAACCCCAGGGTGTTTGTGACTCACAGACACACCTCTCAGTCACTACTCTCATTACTTTCTCTTGGGGGTAGAAAGTTACTGCTGATTTACACCAGTAGCAAATTACAACATCTTCCTGCTATGCTGACCTTGCTGTTTTGGCTACCGACTCTTAAAATAGAGCCAACATTCCTTCCTCGCTCTACCTACTGGAATAAGGAAGTCACTTGATGAGTGAATCCTCTTCATCCCATCACACCCATATCTGAAGCTGAAGGGAAAATTTTCTGAGTAGCCCAATTCACTGGAATGGAATTATCTGTTGAGTGATGCAATACCCAGTCTGAGGCAGGATGGCAAAATACAGTTTATAGCTTGAGATCATGGAATGAGATGACAGGAAAAGCACTTTAATGTTGCCAGATAGAATGAAAGCCTATCATATAAATAGTCCTAGGAAAAGTAGGGTAAAAAAAACATTGAATCCTTTGGTTTGCAGCTCACATTGGCTATAGGAAGAACTACCAATCATTACATCAATTGAAAATAAGTTTCTGGCTTTCATTCTCTCCTGAAACAGCTGAAATCCAGAGTAGCTCAAAATGACAGGAATCCTCACTAGATCTGAGATCAGATCTCCATCAGGTACCAGTCTCTTGGTACCCAGGGTTTAGTCTCATTTAACCAGGACTGAGAGCAAAAAGACATCTTTCTATGTCACGGAATATGACCACCTTAGCAGATGCCACTGAATCTATTTCCTTCAAAGTAATGAAGTGAGATTGTTTATGTGAATGTTTTCAAAGAGCTGAACCTGCAAGGTCCTGCTCACAGCTCAGGAAATGGCAGAATATAAATCTGTCCAAATTAGCCAAGCTCCTACAAAATTCAATACTGCAATGCAGCGACAGCAGCAACATCTTGTTCTTTTGGTGTAATGACTGTTGATGCTGGGATTTAGGAGGATTATGTCGATCTAGGAAAAAGTGGGGAATATTAATATACAAAATTGTTAAATGTCAAATCAAATCCTTTAATAACCTGTGTGTCTGGCTGAGGATGGGAGTGCTTTCAAAACTAGCTACAAATATTCAAGAAATCCATTTGGCAAGTTCAAACAAATAGCCCAAATCAATTACACACGCAGTATTCTTTAGGGGGCACATTTTCAGCATAGTCTGTGGAGAATTAAGCCCTCTGCTCCCATTATTGTTAATGGGATTGGCACACCCAATTCCTCATACACATGGTTGTGAGTTTAAAGCCAACAGATAAAATAAGACTTTGAAAGAATAAGAACATTTATATATTGTCTAGTCTTTCCTGTACAGTGTAACATCTGTGTTTGCTAAGAAATCTCAGTCCATGCAAGTAGAGCTCCTTGGCCTTACACATACTCAAAGCTGAAACTGGGATGGAAGAGCACAGAAACCCTTCTTGACAGCTATGTGAGAGCTTCAGAGAGAAATCCAGGTTAGGAAATAAGACCTGTACTTTGTAGGAATTGCTAAATATTAGCACTTACGCTCAAGCCTTTCCTGAAGAACAAAAAAAACTCCATCTGAATTCTCACACCCAAAAATCAGAGAAGAAGCCGAAAAGGTAACAATTCCAGAGTAATAATTAGTGTACAGCTGCTGTATAAGCTTTAAATCTCTGAATCAGAGGGACTAGAAGCCAGTCAAGTCATGTTCCAAATAACTGTCCCAGTTACCACCTTCCTCTCTATTTTGAAATGGGTGGAAGTAACAGTTCCTTTCACGCTTTGTTTTTCTCTGATTTCGATCCAAATTTCTTCCTAAATATCAGAATGTTGAATTAAAATTCAAAATCTGCTTTGATAAACTGGTATTTTTCCATGGAAAAATAATAGGACAGTTACAGTTAGTGCTCATCATTGCCACTGTCTATTTTTCAAAGCACCAGTGTCACACACTGAGTCAGGAACCCCTGAAATCTTTCCACTGACTGTAGCTCACTTCGTGGTGTGCCCCTTTCTATGGGCTAAAAACACTTTAAGTGTAGCTAGAGATCCTTATCACAGCAATGCTTGCTCAAAATTAAGACTTGAACTCTCAAAATTTAGTTTTAAAATAAGCAGATTTGAAATGCTCTCATCTGCCCCACTGCAATTACTTGTAAGAAGATGGATTAAATTCTCCTGACCAGAATCCGGTGACGTTCAGCAACAAAGTCACCAACAAAGTCACCACAACTCTCTAATACTTCCAGTTGCTGTGTGTTGGACAGCTGCAGTTCTTTGCACTAACAGCCATGTATTTGTCTAGAGTTTTTCACTGTAGGTGCACAATTGCTCAAGGGATAAAAAGGAATTGTCTGTTTGTATCTAGAGGCTGGAGCCAGTTAACTTCAAAGTTAAGTGCTCTACGTGCAAAGGACTCCAGCAGTGCTCTGTGAACTTGGTGAAAGAGCCCTTCAAATTCCAACAACAAAGTTTTGCTCCTGATAATCTGGCTAGCTCTCCGATGCTGAGTTTCCATGGATTTAGTTTACAACTGAATTCAGCCTCTGAATTACACCCATGTAGTCCAGTGGACAGGGTACTAAGAGAACATTGGATAACCTAAGTGCTGTTTCTGGCTTTAGAGTTTACTTGCTCTATGCTGCTGTATTCCTTATTCCTTCCTCTTTCTTTCTTAGATGTGGTCTTCGGCAAAGATTCTCATTTTTTTGTAGCCAGGTGGGTGACATTGCTCCTGATTTTCCCTGGTGTTAACCAGCAGCAGACTGGGCCTTGACAAAAAATGCTGTATGTAGACAGGAGTTACCGAAACAGCAAAGACTCCTTTCTGATGCATGAATTATCATATTGAACACGTCTTCTGGAGCTCATAATGAGGGAAGGGAAGGCTAAATCAAGGATGTCTTGGATATGGATCCAGAAGCATATCCAGAAATTACTTAAATTCCATGAACGCTTGTACTTTGGTTCTGACTCAGAATGTTTAAGAATAGGGTGTAAAACTAAGGACTGGCTCCACAGCTGGTGTAAATTGGCATAAATCCATTTACTTCAATCTGAAATGTGTTTCTTAAAGGTCACAATACCTGGAGAGTGTAAATAATTAGGTCTGCGGGTCAACAAAACCTGCCGGCCTGAATTAGGTGTTGGGCCACTTGAGTTTAAGCCAAACATTGACTATTCATTGGAAAATGCTCTTCACAGTTACTGAGACATCAATGCAGGTAAATATTTTCTCTGCAAAGTCCTATCTGATGGTCACTCTTTACACTTTCCCAAGGAGCAAGTGTTAAATTCTTTTGTGAAGATCCTTCCTTGTTTACCAGGTTTTAGATTGGATTTACAGCAGTGAAAGCCAAGAGGAGGAGTGATGGAAAGTTCTTTATGGAGCTCTGCAACAAGTGTACCTACAATTCAGTGCAGACAGCATGATTTTAACAAGGAAAAACCCTATTATATGATCAATCAAGCTTTTTTTTTTTAACTTAATCATACTTTTACATAATATATTCAACTGGCCTATATTTCATCTGCCTAGTGGAACATTCTTCATAGCATTTTCCATAATGACAGCCTTGCAGAACATGGTGTGAATAAATTAAAGACAATGTGTAATAAAGTTGCATCATAATGAGATAGATTATTTCAAGCAGTATATGAAAGTCATTTATATAAGGTCCTAGAAATAAAAATCCTGTTTGGTATCCTGGGTTTATAAGGCTGAATTTTTGAAAGGGGAACGAAAATGTGGGTGCAATGTACACATATTTATTTATTTATAAAATATGCACTTATGGTAGCCACTTTGCTACTTACTGTAGATACCTACTTGGCCTAACCTCAACTGTTTGTGGTCAGGAAGACAGTGCTGTATTTTCCACAACTACGTAGCCACTTCCCTACGAAATGGCCTAAAATCTGTGCTGAAAATAATGCAGGAAGCACATCCCAGAGTGTACCAGGGGTCCAATGGAGTCTTGAAATCCAAGAGCCTCTGTTCAGTTTTAGGAGTGGAGGTATAGTCCATACTTCAAATTCCATTATCACCCTGCAGAAGCTGATTCCATGAGCAACCTCCAGCTGTACTAGCGTTGATTCTGGTGTCCAGGGAATACCTATCAATTATTCCAGTGTTATTGGATCAACTGCTGTTTTCGAAAAACTTCTCAGCAACCATCCTTGGTCTCACCACACAGCATTACCCAGCATTACTTTAAATCTCCACTGACTCTCATTAGTCTTACATTAGACTTTTCATTAGACTCTTCTGGACTGCCAGAACTCTCTCTGGGAGAAAAATTAAAACCACAAATAGCATTATCAGATGAGTTGTGTGAGGCTTGGCTAATTCTGGTCAAGCAGCACAGGCATTATTTACACACTGCAGTTAATTACTCTTCATATAACTGTAGCATCATTTCATTCTGTCCAGAGCCCTTTTTGCCTCCTGATGGTAATTCATATCTATTACAACATTACAAAGTGTTTGAAGAAATGACGTAGCAGACTCAGAATTATAATGGGCTTTCTTTTAGAAAACAAATTCTTATGACAGTTTGTAAATATTTATTGGCCTCTCTTTGCCTTCTTGTCCTAAAAAAAGTATCCATACTTCACAACCACAGTAGTGAGTGATACATATTTTAAGTATAAAACTTGAAAATTATTATTCTAATGTCTTCATGCAAATCCCAAAGCCAAGTCTTTATAAACGCTAAGTATTAAGTGGGCTGGGAACACTGTTAATAGAAAGTATGTGGTGAAGAGAGGGCCTATTCTATAAAAATGTAACAGGCATGCAAAGAGAATATGATAAAGACTGTCAGAGTTAAAGTATATTTGAAAGAAATGTTTAAAGCTTTGGGACTAAACTCTTGCTACTGAAAATTTACATTTAACTAACCGTGCTACTTGAGATTGTATCAGCTGAGGGATGTGCCCATTGTCTAAAAATAGGAAAAGAAAGACTGGAACAGCTGTCACAGGGAATTCTGCTTTCTAGAAGTGCTCTATTGTGACAATCATTGTAAAGATAAGATTCCTTTCCAAAGGAATAAAAGGGCTTCTGTGGGAGAGCAAGTGTCAAAGAACAAGTGATACTCAAGACTATGTTCTCAAAAATCCTGCTGAGTAAAGCTCAGACCTGTACCTTTCAGAGCTGGTATAACTTCATGTTTTCGGTATCAACAAGATTTGTGAAGACGCCAAAGTGCGAGTTCAGAATTGTATTACAGCCATGAAAATCGATGTGCATTTCTGGAGCTGAACACGTGGCTGGCCGCGCCACAGCGCCTTCTTCTACTTCGTATCTGCCCGCGCCCGCCGAAATCCCTGGCCCGTCCCTAACTCCTCCCGTGTCTCTCGGTGTTCCCACGTCGGTCCCTGCCCCTCATCGATCGGTGTAACGGTGTTGGGCCCCGCCACCATCGGCACTGTTCCGGCCGTGGGCAGCACCGGCGGCTGTGTGGGGCCAGACCACCCTCTGCCAGCTCCCCACGCTGCCGAAGCTGGTGAAAACCCCCTCCTGTGCTGGACCTGCGGGGCAGGGCCGGCCCCAGGACTGAGCAGGGCTGGCCTGTCCCGGGGGTATCGGGTACTGTGCAGGAACGGGGCCCCCCGCTCTCCTCCGGCTCCCACCGGGACCAGAAGTGAAGCGAGTAACAACCAGAAAGATACCATCTTAGCAACTCCAGCAGAAGAACGCGAAGAAGCTACAAAGGGAACTGCAAGGTGAGAACTCAAGCGGCACCGAACTCCAATGTCAACACCAACCAACCGCCTCATCATTTTGAATTTAACTATTCTTCGTTATTTTACCATTTTTCTATTGTATAAAAAGTTAACTGTAAAGGTCCTTGGGAGGGGCCCTTCCCTCTTCAGTTTGGTGGGAGAGGGGGAGATGTGGTGCTGTGTTTCCCCACTCCTTTTCCTTCTGGGTTTCTGCCCTTCCCTGCCCCTGGTCCTGGCCACTCCCTCGGGTTTTTCCCATCGGTTCTTGTACCCCAACTCCACCCATGTGCTGCCCCTGCAACCTGAAACCAGTAGTCCACGTGCTCTCCCCGCCCCTCGTCCCCCTATAAAACCCAAAACGGGCTGCTCTCTCTGCCTCTGGGAGCCTTTTCATCACCATGTGATTAAAGTCCTGTGGTCCCCATGCGGGGACCCTTCTCTCCTCCTTTATCACCACCGTGCTGTGGAGTCAGCAGCCAGCCGGAGCAAGGGCGCGGGGCCGCCCGGCAGGGCTATGGGAAGCGGAACAGCCGCTCTCCCTGATGCAGCCCCACAGCGCTCTCCGGGAAGGTTGTGGCTTGCCATGCCAACACAGAAACTACAGACTGCAACACATTTCAGGACTGGGAAGGATTCTCTGGGAAACCTACTGGGCATGACAAGCTTTTGGAAATGGAGCTATTCCTACAGTTACTTCAGGTCATGTTGCCTTAAATGCCTTGTACTTGCTTGAGTTGTTCCAAACAAAAAATACGGGATTCTCAAGGAATAGTGGGTAAGGACTAACAAGGGAATCTTGTTTCTTAACTGCCTTTCTCAGTTATGCTTTAGTATAGACTGATTAGTGATATGCTGATTTCTAGTTTGTAAGGACTTGATCTCAAGCCTTCGTCATTCTTACTTCCCCCGTCTTACTGTTTCTGCTGGTTTCAGACCTTCACAGGAAAGAAATGACTTCAGCATGTTCTTGACTTCAAAAAGATGACTCTCCTCTTAAAGACAGTAAGTATTTATGTCCTTGAAATTATTCAGGTCCTGAAGTTTCAGCCCCTCTCCAAGGGACAGGAATGTTGGTCTCCTCTGTGCTTCCATGGGAGCCAAGCACAAAGATCCCAGCTGGGTTCTCCTGTTGTTACCAGCACCATGGATGTCAGCAGCAGAAACTACAGGACCGTGCCAGGCACTGATACTCCAGAGGGAAATTCTTCCTTGGCATATGATGAAAAAGCCACGCCATGTGCCCCAACTGTCACACAACTGGCCAGCCCCACTCTCCAGGGTAAAAGTGGTCCAGACTGAGATGCTCTGGCAGAGCCATGAAGGGAAGTTTGCACAATGCCTACCCCACTATGTCTGACCCGAGCCACTATTCTTAATCATTCACTTTCATGAGCAGTAAATTCATCCATAAAATTTAATTAGAAAGAAATCTGTAAATGCATTATTAAAATACGGCATACAATAGAAATGCCCGTTAAAGGAGTGACATAAACACCCACTCAGTGCTTTACTGGAGAGCCACAGAGGAGGGTTTCTTTGTTGTTGTTGTTCTGTAGTACCTTTTAAAATACAATAAAACAATAAGCATCAAGAAGCATTGTCTTGAAGGGGTTCATTATACACCCTCTGAAAGAGATCTCTGTCAGCTCAGTACCCAAAATTGCACATGCTGTTAGCAGATAAAACAGTAGCACAACATAACTTTGTATCACTGGAGACCTCCCATATATTTGCCGAGGAGGGAATCCTCTGTATTGACTAAGCCTTTCCCTTCTGTGCTAAACAATAATCACGTTTCTAGAAGAATTCAGCCCCAAATATTA
Organism: Falcunculus frontatus; assembly: GCA_013398115.1. Taxonomy (NCBI): domain Eukaryota; kingdom Metazoa; phylum Chordata; class Aves; order Passeriformes; genus Falcunculus; species Falcunculus frontatus. Next base: position 502,949 of record VZRV01001280.1, on the reverse strand, counting down.
AGCATTCTTGCCAGTCTTTCCAAAAGCAGAGGGAGCAGTTGTTAATCTGTAAATACTGCTGCACTCAGCAGAAGTGAGCACTGCAAGAGTCACTCTGCATTGATGCCAACCCTCTGCAAATCACTGCTGGCAGGAAGGGAATAATTTGGGATTGTGTCACAGTGCTGTAACGGAGTGCTGCTGTGACAAGGATGAAGCATGTCAAGAGACCTTTTTGGCCAATGTGCCGCCCACCCCCAAATCACTGAACTTTGTATTCCTTGTTTGTACTGCTCAAGATGTTTGCAAAATAAACTTTTCATAGATGATTTATATGCAGAGAAGCTAAAAACAAACTGACCTTTCTCACCCATCAAATAGTCCAAGCTTGTTCTTGTATCCGATTGCCTACTTAAACCATTTGAGATTGCTCTTTGTAACGCATAGATCTGCTTTTGTGTGTGTCCCCTTGCAGGAGTCCTGGGAGGGAAAGCAGTGAGGGGGTTTTGCAAGATGTTAGTCCATTTACCAGATGGAACTGCTGAGAAAAATCACCACCTATTTTTTCTGGAAAATCAATGTTACATAAGCACTTCTGTAACTTTTTCTGTTTCATAAGTAACCTGGCAAGTTGAGTAATTCACATTCTGGGTATCATTCTAAAGAAATATTTCTAATAATCCTCTCTGTGTACAAAGCAGTATTGCCTCATCCTGGTTTGGCATTTAATCAACAAGTTACTATTTTCAGAAAGGCTATTTCCCAATTCAAATAAAAACAACAATCTCACACTTATATAGCGCCTTTCATCCTAGAAGATTGCAAAGAGCTCTGCAGAATTAAAACAAAACAGACATGTTGAACACAGGGTGGCTTCATTCATCACAGAAATGTAGCCAGCCCTGGGGTGAAGCGTGTTCAGCAGCAGCAGCAGCAGCCCAAAGCAGCACTATAGAGCAGCTTCCAATAGGGAGCATGCAGAGACTGATTCTCTTCTTCCCTATTTTATTGCAGTTACTGGAAATTCTGTGCTATTATTTTTGATCTACACATGCTGTTAAGCATTCTAGGCTGTAGCTCAATAGGGAACAGAAGGAAAACTCAGCCACCTGCTCTCTTTGCCATCCCAAGAGCCAGGGATGTGACTGTGTTAAAAAACTGTAAGAGGTGGAAGAGGAGGAGGGCAGCAGTGACTCAACAGGCTCCCAAATAAAAAGGATGGAATGCAGATATCAGTGCCATGAAAGTCCCATACAAAAAAAATTCACCCAGCCTGCACCCTCTTTTCCAAACATTTGAAGGCCAGAACTGGGAAAGGTCTACTGAGCCCAGAGCCAATACAACACCTGCACAACCACATCTTCAGCTGGATCAGAAATCTCTGGGATAGTCCTTGAAAGCTCCTTGTTATGGGAGCAGTGTGGGAGTGTTTGGGAGGCAGCCACCCTTGATGGTCACCACAGGTTTAATGCAGCCTGCTGAGATTTGCCCTCAGCATCTGCAGAGCCAGCTGGAGCACCAGGAATCCCAGCTCTGGAACAGCCCTTTGTAACCTGGAGGTGAAGGTCCATTTTCTCTCCTGCCTTGCACACACACACACACTTTTACCAACTTGATATGAAATATTTTGTGAAGTTTTTTTCCCAGGCTGTTTTACTGCTGCCTCCAAGTGTCACAGCATAACTCAGTCAGGCTGTACCAGGATCCAGAGCTGGCCATATTATAATCTCATTTAAAGATACGAAGCGATAATTAGTGAACTCTGAATAACCATTCTGTATTATGATGTCTAATACTTGTCTTGGCTAATGCAAATACAGGGGAAAGGGTATAATCTTATTTATATGTATCAATGTACTGAATATATGTCTTTACAAAACCCCTGCAGTACTTTTGCCTGCACAATTTAATCTGTGGCACCGAAGTTGCACATTAACTGCTTATACTAAGTTGTGCCTTGATTTTAAAAAAAAACTGAAGAGAAGGGAAGCAAAGCACCAACCTTGTTAACCCTCTTACCCGGCTAATACTTCATTGAAAATCCCCTTGGTTGTAATGGATTTTTCTTTTTATACGTACTTTATACAGCACTGTAATAAAGTGGCTTTTTATAAACACAACACATGAGGTTAATAGCTGTAGCCTGGGTTAGGGGTTTTTCATACCCTAAATCTCTACCAAGACTGTTATATAAACGCTACTATTCTAAAAATAACCCCCCAAATAATCGGGGAAATGTTACATTACCATTCCCCATATCAGGCTACTAATGATGGTAAACCAGGGCAGGCTATTCATGAGTGAAATAAAACCCTTTTACAAAAAGAATCCATCCTCACCTGCTCAGAACTACCTACCTGAGTATAGGAAATCTTTGAAGGGCATCTTTAAATACATGCTGGTTGCATCAACAGGTCTTAAAGGTTATACATTTACAAAAATTGACTGACTAAATGGAATATCCGCTATTTTACAATAATGTCTGCACTATACTGTCTCAAACAAAGGAAGCAAAGAGAGATCAGTATTTTTTTGCACATTTTTAGGCCAGAAGATTTTTTAAAATATCATCTACTTTAAACCACAGTCCAAGTGACTGAAACGGCATTAGCAGTGTTTGTAGAAGCCTCAAGGATATTTTACTGTTTCTGATGTAGAACTACTGATGTATCCTTCAAGAGAAGCTGCATACTCCCCCTGACCCCCCATTTCATGGAAATTTGCTTGGGCACTGTTTTGTCAGGTACTTAAGAGTAATTGTGATGGGAAAAGATGGTGTAATTTAGAGCTATAAAATCAAACATCATAAATTAGTGCACCTTGATCCACATTTCATCACTTAAAATGAGTGTGTCTGTCTCAGGCCTTGGCCTTCAGGAAGTGCAAAGGAGCAGCCAGAGGCTCCTTTTCTCTTCTCCTGTGTGATCACAGGATCCCTCCCATGGTGGAGTAGCTGCTCTGGATGCTTTGCTGTCCTATGACTTGGCACTGCTTTGCAATCCAGGGACTGACAGCAGGGTTTGTGCAACTCCCTTTTTCACTGTGAAAATGTTGCACTGTGCTGCATCCTACAGGGCAAAGCCAAGGCTTTCTATGCTCTTGGTACAGCTTTTCTGAGGTGTGTACCCAGACCAGGATTTACCCAGAAAATTTACAGCTCACTGTGCTGGTTTTGTTTGGGTCACACATGAGATTTTACTGGCTTGCAGCAAAGTTTTGTGTGGATACACAGGAACACATATTGTAACATGTACCCCAAACTTTCGGGTGTAAATTGTGTCCTAGTTGCTTTTTAATAAATGAAGGATATGATTTCAAGCCTTACATATGAGGTAGTCTTTAGCAATTCTGGACTGGCACCTCACTCAGAGCACTTGTAAATAAAGACTATTGCAGTACACAAGTTCGTCTGAGTTTCGGAGACTCTGAAGAGTTCTGGTTTGTGTTGTTGATACCTGTCACAAGCAGCTTCATAATCTCTCTTCAGCATGGTGAAGTGGCTATTTTCACTCCAGAGTGGGATGTGGCTCAATGGGAAGAGCTTCTATTCCGGCCTTTCCTTGCTCTGTGGCCTCTGACTAACAACAGGCTTTGGTACCTTAGTGAATCCTCTGCAAACGTCTAGAATTATGTCTGCTTTATAATAGCAACATGATCAGGAATTTGAAAAGTACTTCAAAACCTCCATACAACTTCAACCAAAGATTTTCAGAGCTTTTCCCTACTACTTTTTTTTACAACTTTACCACTCAACACGCCACAAGCATTGAGAACACTGCATTCCACGGAGATAATTTAATTGTATCAGCTAGTGATCAATAGGCTCTGCGCTCAGTCCCACCAAAGACTCAAATTCCCATTTGACTGGGCACTTTATGGAAACACAGTACCAGGCCTGACCATTTCAGAGGAAAGAAGAGTTGCCCAAGGAAGCTAGTGGCAGAGATGAAAATTTAACTGAACTCTTGCCAAAGCCCAAGATCCTATTTCTGATGGAAAACCATGTCCCTTCCCGTCAGTGCCGAGTCTGATGGCACAGGCCCATCTGCAGTGGGATCTGAGTGTCAGCTCTTAACTGCTCTGGGAACTGATAGACCACAGCTGGTGATTTTCTCATTTTATGGGAAATAAGAAATATTTTCAGTGCTTGTGGATCTTTCCACTGGCTGAGATATTCTATCTAGACAGCTTTTATTCTAGCAGAAAATACTCTAGGCATTTTCTTAATAATTTTAGCATTGCTCACTCATTTTTCTTTTTTCTCTCTTCAATTCCTCTCTGTCATGAGAATGAAAAAGAAAAATTCCATTTGAAATGGAACATTTTCCTTAATCCTATAAAGAAAGAGTATAATTGATTCAACTATAAAATTTATAGGCATGGAATCAATGCTTATTATAGTCAAAACATGCCAGGTCACTTCTTTGTGGCTGGTTTAAAGCTGTTCCGTTAAGTGTAATGTTAAATGAAAGTGCTTTAGTCTAAACATGAAAAGGTTAGATTGTGTTACATCTGCACAGCTCTGTGTGCCTGTTAGGATCTGATTTCAGGGTTTCACGCAGAAGACCTTCCATTGTTTCCTTTGTACCTTCTCTCTGGGGTAAAACTAATTTTTGACAGTCACAGTAGTAGCTGCTATAATGTAGATATTAATTTAATCTGGAGCTGCATCAGTCCTTAAATAGTTCAGACTTTGCCTTTATGTTTTTGGGGTCTGGAAAACACTGAGAAATTCAGTATGAATGGGGCTTAATCACAGCACTGATGGCAAATCTTTTCAGTCTCTTAATTTTTCTGTTCTCAGACATCTACCTTCAGGGCTAATTGAAAAGATGCAAGCACTGCACAGGCACAGTTGCTCCTACAGCTCTACTCTTCTGGCTATTAAACATTTCTACACACTTTGCAATTAAGCTACTAAACTTTTCAGCAGATGTTTTTTCTAAGCAGCAAAGTGTTTCTAACTTTTCTGCTGGCGCAGAGCGATGCCATCACAGGGATCTAATGGTGGAACGTTTAGGGAATGTATTTATTAGGGCTGGATCCAGTCAAACTGACTGGAGAACCTCAGATTGAGCAGATTTCCTATTTTTTTACTACTTTGTGATTTCATCTTCGTGGTGTGCCTGGTGTTGGTGCAGTACTTCTGAGACAAGACAGTGTTGAGGCTGTGATTGCTCGGGGTGGCTGTACCCTGATGCAGCAGCATCTTTCAATTGCAATTCCCAGGCCAAAGTTTGCCTTTGGCTGAACAGGTGTAATTCCTGTTGAACCAAGCAGGAATTACACAGTTTTAAATAAAAACAGCTCTTGGCCCATTATCCACTTACATGCACTGTGCCCAGGGGCCAAGATACACAGCACTGACAAGCGATTGGGGGTTCCTCAAGAGCCTGAAGCTTTACTACACAGGGCTCAAACAAAGCAGTGTTTCAGACAGTGGGGAGTACATGCCAGTTTCATTTGTCTGAATTTCGTCACTCAGAATAAAGGCCTTTAAAATCACCAGTCACTTTCCAAAAATCCAACACCCGCCCCCAGTTATAAATCCTGGCAGTGTAAAAGCCTAAATAAATACATACATCAGCTGCCAGGATCCTGGATGTCAGTTTTCAAGGCTTATATTGCCCCAGACTAGCCTGTAAATAATTTTTATTTTTATTCACGACTTTAAAACCACATCACTAGTGGGCTGGACTTGTGGTTCTTCATTTGCATAGTATGTTTTGACCTAAACTGAGTTAAATGCAGAGGGAGAAGAAATGAAGGTCAAATTTCATTAACAAAATAAAGCAGCTCATGTGAAATCAGCATCTAGTGATGGAAGAATATGCAACTGAACTGAGCCCTTCACTGGTTATTTGACCAAAACAAGGTCTCTGTAATGACAAACACTTCCATCTTCAACTGCATCACAGACACTAACAGAAAAACTTGGCATCTCTCATTGTATGGGAATACGAGGCAGAACTGGTGAGGACTTTTTCCTGCCATCCCCTTGCCAACTGTACATTCCATCTGACTGAGGATTACTGATAATTTTTGGCACCTTGTGGCTACAGAGGACTCTTCTGTACAGTATTTCTTTATCCGGGACTTCAGAAATTTATTTTTAACAGAACTTTTAAAAATGCTGTAAACACAAAATATGCTAATTGTATTAACAAAAGGATTCCTACACCAAAAGTTTACTTTTTTCCCCCCCAAGCACACTTTGGGGCCAAGCTCCTCAGTTGGTGTAAGTTGGTAGAGCTGCTGTCGCTTTGGTGGACACCTTCCAAATTTAAAATAGTTGAGGATCTTTCCCAGTAAAGCAAAATGCTTATAAAAATCTGAATAAAAGGGAGTATTTAGACATATATTCTTTCCTTAGCAGTACTACCAGGAACCTTTAGCAGCCATGTCTCTGCAGCTACAAACGGGACCTCATTTGCCAAGAGACACAGACCCCGTCAGAGAGCACCAACACAGTGAGGAGAGAAAAGAAGTCAAGGATATTATTCCCATTTTACAGAAGAAAAACTGAGACAGAAAAGCCCTAAGTGACTCTTTGCTACTGAACTAGACATAACTGACTCCAGCAGAGCCCTGGGTCACCTCTGTCAGGGCACGTGGACATACCCAAAGAGATTGTCAGAAACCTCTGACAAAGCTGAGAACTGGTCTTGTGTGTCCCCATCCAGAGTACAGCTTACTATTCCCTAAATGTCCTGGAAAATCTCAGAACTAGATTAGAAACTATTACTTTCACCACAAAAAATTCAATGACAACTTTTTGGTTTTCAGTGACAGAACGCTGAAATGTTTTAGTTTTGAACAAAGTTCTTCCCCTCTGCTTTTGGGTACTGAAATCCAAAGGATTTTTACAAGCAAACCTGATTTTTTCCTGGTTTTAACAGAAAGTTTTCTACCAATCAAAGCCTCACTTTTTTTTCAGAACCTGAACTTGAACATTTCAAGATGCATTAGCAACAGGAAAAAATAACCCAATTTCTTGACAAGACCGACTTTCCATTAAAAATCACAGTACCAGCGGCAATTTTCTACAACTTCTTCCTCTTCTTCTTCCTTATCTTTCACAGACTCCTGAGCTGCTTCTGCTGTTATTATAATGCCTGTGTGAAAATTCTGACCGTGCTTTAGAGCAAATAAGGCAGTAAATAGGCTGAGAACTGTGCTCTGCCTCTCTGAACGCTCCACTGGAACCCGGGACACAAACTGCTAACTTAGGAATCTAACTCATGTACCTGGCACAACTAAAGCTGGGCAATGCAGCTGGCTTTGGATTAAACCTCCTGTGCTTGGTTTTCTGGCTAAGTCAGCATTGCCCTGCCTTGAATTAAGAGTACCTGCACAGACCCTGGCCAAAGCCAGGCACAGTAACTCACTGAGCTCCAGCTCATGCCTCAGGGCTGAGCAGCACTGAGGATAGCTCACAAGAAGCTGGGGAGCTCTGAAGCAGGGACAGCATTATTTGACAAAAAAAAAAGAAAAAAAGAAAAAAAAGGGAGAGAGAAAATTTCTGCTTTAAAAGATTTAATTATTTTCAAATGTAAAATAAAATATCCATAAAGTAATGCAAAGAAGTTAAACGCTCCCTTCGAGGGAAATTTTCTCTTTTTAAAATTATCCCTTTGTCTAATAAACTAGTAATTTATGTAATCCATACAAAACCACTAACACTCTTTCTTCTATTTTTAAGTAACACTGGAGAGCTTTCCCAAGGCTTATTTTATTTTTATGAGAAGGATTAAAAATTGTGATGGTCCAGATCCTTCCACACTTCTATCTGCTGACAAGCACCACACTCCTGCCATAACCCCAGTAAGCAGCAGCTGGGGATGTGTCGTATGGAATTTGCAGCACTCCACTGGAGGCAGTGGAGCAATGCCAGGCTGACAGATTCACTGCTCTGAATGCAACACCATCTGATTTAGAGCTTGTTGAACAAGTCATAAATCAAGCGATCTTTATGTTTCTAGACAAACATTTCAAGGAAAACAAGGATAAAGGGTCTCTATATGGAGCTATTTGTTCTATCCAGCTTCTTATCCAGCTTAATATTTTTGTTGCTTCACAACGAGCATTTTGTGACTTGCCTGGGCTGCACAGGAGGATGCTTTATCCTTTCAAAGTAACTCCAGGCTGTATCCCTGTTTTTCACCCAGAAGAGGACCATGGGAAGAAACTGCAGCTGAGCCACCGTCCTTCCTTGGGCTCACTCAGCGGGTGATGCTGCTCCAACCCAGACCTAAAACATGCAGAAAGAATATTTTACTCTTAAGTAAGTCATGGTGCTTTAGTTTTGGATCCGGTTTCATGCTAGACATGGCACAGTACTTGAGATGGCATTGCAGACACAGCCTGAGGGGACACATGCTCCCCTCACCACTCAAAGGAGCACGGGGTGAAGTCTACTCAAAGAAAATCCTGCCTGCTCTCATACCTCCCCTCTACCCCCTATTTCTCTCTCAAATAATTCAGATGTTTTAGCCCTTCCAGACAAAAACTGGAGCTTTAAATTAAAATGTCATCTGTTAGTAAAGAAACTAAGTTATGTTTTTCATTCCTGAGAAAGGACTCACTTATGATTATAAGTTGCTAGTGATTAAGCAACTGGTATATTTTCACACTCATTAAAAGAAACATGGTGTGTTCGCCTTTCTAAGAAAAGGCATCTTGTTTGTAATACTGTAATACATTGGGAACACCTTCTAATTGGCTTCTAGTGCCCCTTGCCAAAATTCAGACACAAGTTTGTTTATTTACACAAGGAAAAAAATAAAACTTTGTATAATTAGTCAAGTAATGGACTCCTAAATTCAGAAACTCAGAGGTATGCAAAACTGACAAACTTTTTAAGATTCCATTTTGGTTTATGAAATATCTCAATAGGTAGCTCAGACTGCATCATGGCTATTGTAGCAATGTGCTGCTCAATGTGGTGTTTGTGTCGAGATGGAAAACTTTGACATGTTTGATTTTTATGCAAGTCAATTAACCTGTTTTTTAAAACTGTAAGGGCATGCTTTGCAAATAAGATTACTTACTATAAATTATGAGAACATAGGGCTCCATTCAGACAAAAATGTTACACACCCCTTACACATGCATAAGTCTGCAGAATATAGTTCTGCACCCTGACAACTTATTCAGCTAGGTGTAGGAGCTTATTTTGGTCTATTCCATGGGGGTTTTCCTAAAAAGATATGAACAAAAGGGGATAGAGACTTAATTAGAATGTCTCTCTACACCCCACCTTCCTTTGCACCACCCAGGCAATTCCAACAGGCCAAAACCTCTCCTTATGTGGTGAGGGAAGAATTCCTTTTTTCAGTTAAGTCAGCCCAGAGCAGAATTAGCAATGGTATGTCCCCCTAACCACAGCACAGACAGACATTTGGCCATTCCCACCTGTGAATTCTGCTCTCAGCACTCACACTCAGGCACGCTCTACTGACTCCAGCCCCGTCCATCTGTTAACACAACGTTCATTGTGCTTGGCCCCAGCTCAGGTGGGACCCTCACTCCAGGACTTCAGGGCAAAGCTGTCCTGGAAAAAATGACACTGGACACTAGAAATGACACACCACCAGCACAAATGAAGATGGCAGGGGCATTGCAGTCAGCACAAATCATTTTCCTTTCATGCAACAGACATTTGGTCAAGACTTCTTGCTTCCAAAAGGCAGATTCTTCGATGGGTGCATGAGAAATGCAGGATGTCTGTTTGGCACTCAAAATCCAACCTAAAGAACTGCAGAGATGTACTTGGGGCTTGGATGCAATGACTGTGCCAATACACACACAAATCCAGAGACAAGTATGAGTCAGAGAAAGAAAAACTGTGGAATTTCGTCCAGGTCCTTTCCACTTTTACACATGCAGAGAAACTTTACCTAAGCAAACCATCCCATTGATTACATATGTGAGCAAGAATTGCTCGCATGAAGAAAGGTCACTCCATCTGGTCCCTGCCTCATGCACATTGTGATATAAAGCCAATTCTTATTAAGTCCACGACTTGTTAGGTTAATGCACAAGAGACCACAACAGAGCATTTTGTCTTCCTTGCCAGCTTCAGTCTAGGTAATGAAGTCATTCTTATTTGACATTAGATTGTTGCTTCTGATCTGAAGTCTGCAGCAGAGATAGTCTGTATCACAGATTTCTCATTTCTTGAGACGTCTTTTACTTAGACAAAAAAGGTTAAAACAGGGAGAGATGATTGAGAAGATTAAGGGACAAACTGCTTTCCTTGTTGCCTGGACAATCTCTTCCACAGACTATTTGCTACTGGAACTAACTTTCAGCTTGGAGCAGCAAACTCATACTCATGGAAATAGTTACAGATGTGCAGACAAACATGTGTGCATTGACACATTCAGAAAAGGCATTTCAGGCAAAAGGCCCTCCAGAGTAAGATTCCCATCACCGTGTTCAGAATAAGGGAAGATGTCAGTGTGACCAGAACTCAGCCACACCATTTACCAGACCTACCATGTGTGGAAAGACACCTTCCATTCCTCAGGAGAACCAGTGTTGGCTTCGTGTCCCCCAGCAGCCTCACAATGCTGGGTCAACTGTTGTTCCTGGCAAGACACTGCTGTGGAAAGCCTGCAACAGAATCAGGGACTCATCACTACCAGTATGGGTTGCTATGGACACCACTGACAAAAAGCAAAATCATTTCAGAAGGAAATAAAAGACTCTTTTCCACCAATCGTGACAGACACTCCAATAGGTTAGTGATCCTGGTGGAATGCTAATCAACAGTACATAGAAAGACTTGCAAGTTATGCAACTTTTAATATTCCTAGTGAAGGAGTGTGGAAGGGAATTAATGTAATACTGGCCCTGCACACAGAATGTATACCAACACTTAGTACTGAAACACTGGCATCACACATTAATGCCATAGATAAGTCAGATAATACCTCTGTTTTGCAAATCTTTCCTCTCAAGATCTCAGCTCCAAGCCATAGCCACCTGAAGAGTCCATCTACACATTCCTACTGAGCCAAATATTTAAATGGAGATGGATTCCTTCCTAGCATAAAACCACTCAGCTCACCCGATATCAGCACAGCTACACTGATTTACTGCAGCCATGGATCTGGCATCAGATTTGAGCTCTGAAACAATCTAATTTTTCCATTCCTTGCAGCTCTGGTGAATAAATATATGCTCTGAGCTCACCAAAAATAATACATTTTCAAAATTTTTGGTGAGCTGAAAGTAAGAAATACTGGCTCAAAATCACACAAAACGCTCTGTTCCATCTTACAGAGTAAAATTTTGATTGAAATGGGATTTCAGTTTATGCAGGCTAAAAAGGAATGGATTTTTGTGACAGAATTGAATGAGGACTTCTAAAATGAAAAAAAAACCCACTAAGTTAAAAAATCAACAGTTATTGCCCTGAAAAGATCAGAATAAAATATTTTATTAAAAAAAAAAAGTTTATTGTTTTCAAAGGTCAAAGTGGCCACATTTTTCAGCTGATGGGAATCTATAAAATGTTACACTGCCACTGAGTCACCAATTTTGCCCCAGAAAAACTGCTAAAATATTTTCCTCAGCTGTACCAGTAGATAAATTTACTGACCTTAGTAAGACAATTTGCAAAGGTAGGGCCGGGAGCATTTACTGTTTTAACAGAACCTAAACTATTCTGAGCAATTTACAGCAGAAACACGCATATGAATCCAGAATACTAAGAAGAGGGACAAGGGTTACAGAAAAAACTACAGAATTGCTCAGTAAGGCTGGAAGGCATACTTTGAAATAAATAACATATTTGACTCATGCATTTCAAGTGGCATTGCAGAAATGATGCTCAAGAGCATCTGAGGAAGGAGGAGATGTGGGGCTGATTTGTAATAGGGCTGTTTAATACTCACAGTAGAGCTACTCATGATTCAGATCTATCATTCAGTGCTACAGCAATTTTTTTTATCATATTTTCTTTTCAATCGAAATTAGGGGGATTGGACCATGCTGCCTATATAGTGGACTGTATGAATTTATATGCTCTCCCAGTTATGAACATTAAAGCCCATGTTTTGCTCTGTTTTTACAGAAAGCAAAATAAATTCTACAAAGCTAAACTTGCAAGACAAAACGTGCAATTTCACAGAACACCTACTATTTGGTAAAAAAAAAAAATTGATCACAATATTAGGACAACCTTCAGGGAAAATGTAACAGGCAAAGAGAAACTTCAGTGGCAGGTAATTACTGTACCAAAGACAGATTCTAGGCAATAAGAAAAAGAGATCTCTGAAAATTCTTCATATTTTTAAAAGCAGATGAAGATCTTTAAGCATAAGATTAGCATAAAATAACTGTATTGAAGTCAGTATGTTTATCCATCACATATGCAGGGGCTATGTAGAGCTGAAATGAAGGAGGGAGGGGACTCAACCACTCCTTCAGCCTGTGACAACATCACCCACGCTGGTGGAAGGCAGGAGGAGGGAAAAAAGTGAAGAGAGGGTAATGCTGCCTTAGCTCTTCCTCCCCCATCCTCCCTTTGCCCCTACAAATCCACCCTGGCAGAAGGTAAGGCTTAGAATCCAATTATTTTGCTGTAGGATTTCTCTTGTCCGTGAGAAACTCAAAGTCCGCCTCTTTTTCTCTTTACTTTACAGTGAGAAGATTTGGAAATGGGGTTTTCTGCAGCTCCTAGGAATGTTACATACCTAGATGCCCCATTTAAAAAAATGTGCACCTATTAGCTCTTTTGAAAAAACCAAAACGCCTTACTATAACCAACTACAAAGTTCACCATATCAAATAGAATCTTGTATGTAGCAGTAAAGCTACATCTGCTATTTTTCACAGTGTGCTGTATTATCCTGGTCTCCTACTAGAGCGGTGAATTTCCGCATCCAAAACCTCAAACCATAGGTTTTTCCCCCCATAGATGTCATCTTATTGAACAAGATGCCTAATCTCAGGCATCCAGCACTGAAAATGTTAACCTTAAAGTCTGTTGGCATCTCTCAGAAGCTTAGGAGTAAGAGGAACCTAGTCTGGCTGTCTGAAAAGTTTCATTCAGATTGTTTAAAATATTTTGTGGATGATTACAGTCTGAACATTTGACTACATGCCACTTCATTAAGCTTACTCATTTTTTTGTTCGTACCATAGATGGGAAATTAAAAGTGATCTCTGATATTTGATTTCCCATAAGATACGAGAGATTTTCAGGGCAGTGTCTGGAAAAAAATTAGGATAATAAGGTGTATAAATCTCACGTTCATTTGAAACAACGCATAAAAGCCAACCCCACATTAATTTTTTTGCTGAAAGACCTTCAATAAGTTTTAAAGTAAGTGTTTCATTTACTGCCACATGCCACACATACATGGCAAACAGTTTATACAAACCACAACACTCAGCTGTTCCTGGTTAGGTAGAACAGCCCTCCCCTGAACACCCAAGCTGCTCCTGGTTCCCTCGGGACTCCAGTGTAGGGTGCTGATGGTTTCAGCTGGTCCAAGAGAGAACTTAGGGACACGTGGAGTGAGCAGTCAGTCCTTCTGAGCATGTGCTTATGAAGCCTTGGCTGAGCTGTGCTTAAGGTTTTGCTGGCTCAGAGCAGAATGCTCTGCACTTCTGAAGACAGCTTAAGTGCAGTGTAACTATTCCTGACCTGGTGGTCCAGCCTTAATGCCGTCTTCATTTAGTGCTCAGGGAGCTTTATTAGACTTCCCAGCTCACTAGAAACTCCACTGTGCACACACACAGCGGTGCTGGCTTTGCGTAGCCAGGTTTTGGGGGGGGAGGGAAGGGCTACACGGGTGCCTTCAGTGAGAAGAGCCTACAGAGCCGATTCCAGCCAGCTCTGAGGTGGACCAAGGCCGAGCCCATCAGCCGTGACAGGAGAGCCTCTGGTATTTAAGAATGGAAACAAAAAATCCAGCTACTTCAGCCAGAGAGAGGAGTGAGAATATTGGAGAGAAACAACTCTGCAGACACCCAGGTCAGCGCAGGAGGGGGAGGAGGTGCTCCAGACACCTCCAGGAGCACCCCCTGCAGTCCCTGGTGAAGACCATGGTGAGGAAGGCTGTCCCTATGGGAAGCCCTTGCTGGAGCTGGCAGGACCTTTGGCCCCCTGGAGAGAGGCGCCCACCCTGGAGCACGGAAGAGTGTGAGGAATTCTCTCCCTCAGGAAGGAGGAACAGCAGAGATGAAGTGTGATGAACTGACCCCAGCCCCCATTTCCAACCCCCTGTGCTGCTGGTGGGGAGGAAGCAGAGAAAATCAGGAGAGCATTTAAGCCTGGAAAGAAGGGAGGGGTGGAGGGGAGGTGTTTTTAAGATTTGGTTTTACTTCTCAGTACCCTGATTTGATTGGTAATAAATAAATTTCCCCAAGCTGAGTCTGTTTTGCCTGTTTTGGTAATTGGTGAGTGATTTCTCCCTGCCTTTATTTTGACCCAAGAACCTCTTCTTGTATTTTCTCCCCCCGTCCAGCCTGAGGAGTGATAGAGCAGCTTTGGTGGGCAACTGGAGTCTGCCAGGGTCAACCCACCACAGACCCAGTAAAGTGCTGGGTGAAAAGGGGGGGTCTTAACAGCCTCATGAAGGCAGGAGCAGATACAATGAGAGAGAGGAGAGATACCTGGGTGTTGCTAAGGCCACCACTGAGACTTAATTTAGGCATTGATTCTGACTGAGGCTTATTTACAAGAGCTTCAAGGTTCAGGTCAATGACCTCATTTATTGTGCAAGTATTACCTACAAAACAAAATTTTATCCACTTAATCCAAAAGGACATGATGAACTTGGAAGTCCACTCGATTTTAAAAGATAGTATTTCAGCTTGTCTCACCAGGCTGTGAAATCTCTCTACTAATTTATGCATGTTTACAATAATATCTATGCAATATTACTCAACATTCTGTTGCTGTGTGAAAGCAAATGGAATGCCCTTGGAGGAACAAATCCACGCAAAAGGCAAAATAAACCTGGCTAGATATGCATTGTCTAAATGTCCAAAGCAAACTAGGAGAGGGAGTGAGGGAAAATTATTTTCTGTCCATTTTTCACTCCCAGACAATATTATTAAGTACTTGGAATACCAGAAGGTTCATTGTAAAACAGAGGAGTGATGTTTACACTGGCCCTTATATAAATATGTATTGGTTTTATGTACTTATTTTTCCCAATACTTCAAGTTAAACTCAGCTTATTTATTGCTGAGAAAGGTGCTGGATTGTTTTATTGCACAAGTATAACCAATATATATATTGCCAACAGCCTGGCAAGGATATTCTGAATTTGTTCAGAGAAATGTGTGCTCAGAACTGCATGATTGGGAATCCTATGGAAGGGAACCTCTAACCTGAGCCCTGGAAAGTTGCACTACTGTAAATAAGGTATTTGCACTGGTAGGTGTAAGATGCACTTATTATGAAGTTATTTGCACCACTCAGTGCAGGAAGCACTTCAGTTAACACAGCAGTGCCTGGCCCTTCTGTTTGCTGCATCTTCTTCTGGACCACGGTTCTGCATCCAAGCCAGGGAGTAAGTTGCCAGGTGTAGGCCAAAAATAAATATATTACTATGTCAGAAGGAAAATACTATTAGGGTTGTGTCAATACAAGGGGCTATACTGGTTATATTCTCCTATACTAATCCCTCCCCCACAAAACAAAAAATACCCAACAATAATATACTCTTCACAATCACAATCACAAACTGCTAAGCCACTAACTACAAACACAGATCACACACCCTCATTCCTCTTTCATTTTCCACTTTGGATTGAGAATCCCTGCAAGCATGACAGTTCTGGTGGTGGCTTTGTGATCTGGATCCTGCTTGGTAGGATCTATGCAGAGACCAACAACTCATTCTACAGAGCCCACTCTGCAGGCATCAGATGACTGTGGCTTTCAGTTACTACCCCTGGATCAGAGCCAGAAGCCTAGTGGTGAAAAGCTCTTTATACCATTACCAATCCCTCGAGCCACCCAGTCCTTCTCCATTGCATACAGGATTTTAGTGTTGTGCCTTAAGATCTGTTCTGGTTCTGAGTAACGTTCTTTGTGATGGGAGCCTTGCCACTCCCCCTCTCATGAGGGAAAAAACCAACAAGGAGGGAGTGTGAAACCTATTTTCAACTCTGTTACGATTATCTGATGCAGCAACTACTCTGGGATTCTCCACGGGAGAGACCTGAGTGCTGTGCAATGTCTGTCTTAGGTGAAGACCAGACTCCAGACAAGTCAGTGCCAGCATCTGTGTGCCTTCAGTCGGTGCTGCTGCCTTCAGCTGGGTGGTAGCTCTCAGACCGGAGCACCCACACACTGCCAGAGGTCCCCACAGGGATGGCTCCGAAGCTTTCCAGGACATCCACAGGCTGACAGGGACTCAGTGCATGCACAGGTTGGTCTGGCCTTGAGTGCTGACTCAGAATGATGCTCGATGGCAGCATGAATATACCCCCGGAGAGGGCAGAACTACAACCAGTGAGCTCCCAGAGCATCTGTTCTTAGCTACTTTCCATCTAAGCCATCCACCAAAAGAGTCAGAGGCTAAATTTGTGGCATCTCTGCACTCCTGTCCTGCAGTTCAGCAGGGAAAAGTGACTCCCTGTGACATTACACCCATGCAGATTTGTCTAGCTTTTCTCCCAGACTCTTCAAAAGCATATCACACAGAGCAGCTGCTCTCCCCACAGGGAACAAGCTGCAGGGGACTTAACAGTAATACACTGGTACCCAGGCTTCACGAAGAGGGCAGTAAGCTGCTGATCTTGCAGTAACACCTCCAAGGATTTAAAGTCTTTAATGTTGATTGCTGAATATTTCTGTTCCAGCCGGAACCCTTCCAACAGTTGTTTCAAGTGAATGTATTCATTCCCTTCCTTTTAACCATTGGAGCTTCTTGCTTGGTCTGGGAGCAGGGAAGAGGGAATGAAAGGGTCTCTTCAAAATTGCTGGAGCTGCTCTCTTAAAAGAGAGCATTGACACAGATTCTGCAGCTCCCACGTGCAGCAGGGCTCCCACAGGACCTGCAGGCACAGAGAGACTGCAGGATCCTTGTGGGCACTCCAGGAAGAGTGGGGCTGTTCTCCTCCCCGCTGGATGAGAGTATCGTATCTATTCCTAGCATGGATCTACCAGGTGGCAACCTTCCCCTGCCAGCATACCTTTGGTTTGGCTCACCTTGAAAGCTATGATGTTATATTATATGATGATGTCATTATATTTATTTCAACTTTCAATGAAGATTCCTGGCAAATCTCCGAGCTGGAATATCTTCTCTTTAATGTGTCCAAGATCCAGCCAATGTGGTGCAGATTACATTTATATAACACAGCCCAGCGAGGTGAACTACTGGGATTTTTTCTCAAGGTGTTGATGTTACTAAATAATTTCTCTAATAAAAATATGGAAGAGGAAAAACTTGTCCAGTATTTATCCAAATACTACCACTCTACTTTCTAGCTGTGGTTATTTTGGTGATGACTCCATAGTGCCCTCATGCAATCTCAAGAACTCCTCTTTGTAGTGGTATTTTGAAAATGATAAAAGGAATCAAATATATTTTTCAATTAAGTACGTATGTGAGGACACAACACTTTAATGTGCAATGTTTCCTAGTTGGTTCATTTTCTTCACACTAGCTGAACTAATTTTGAGTGAGCTTATTACAAACATTTGGACAAGTTACTCTGGTTTACTTTTTTGTGCTTTTATCGACTGTGTTCCTCTTAGCACTTCTAAATTAGCCTCCATCATCGACTTTGGTTAAAAGCCACGTGGTTTTCCTGATAATCAGAAGTATAAAGCATTTGAGAATGATATGTAGAATACTGCTCTGCACTGACAAAAACAATGGCTTGGATGCTGAATGCAATATCATTGAGCAACCTCCCTCAAATACCAGGCCTTAACTTTACTAGATTTTGAATAAACATGTGGTATGAGAGAACAAATTATTCTGATAAAGAATGACTACAGTGACAAAGCAGATGAAGTCCTGTGCTCCTCACGAGGAACTGCAGCACACAGGTTAAATGACTCAGCTGAGCCTATGGCAGACACCTCCATAGGCTCAGAAGTTAATTGAAATTCCCATATTATGATGCTTTAAGACACTAAAATTGCAAAAGAAGAAACTGCAGAGTAACTAAAAGCAAACTTTAAACTTTTCCCTTATTTCTTTCCCACAGTGGTCTTTGTGCGGTCTTATGATGCCACTACAAAGATCAGCAAAGAAAAAATGCCTATGTTATGAATTGATTTCTATTTAAAAGAGCTATAATTCAATTTTGCTATAAAAACATATTACAAACTCTAATATTAAATAGATTTGCATAGAAACATTCATCAGAAAGATATTTTATTTGTTTGGCTTGAAACACTTCCACTACAAGCCAAACATTTCAACACTAGGGCAGGAGGACCAGAAAGTGGACCTGACCAGAAACAACAGTGAAAACTACTAGTTTCTTTTTGCTCTAGCAGCTGACAAAATGTAGTTATTTATTTAAAAAAAAAACCCCATGGGCTTTATGGATGGTGAAACTTGATTTTTTAAAACCCAAAATATTCTTGTAAATTTATTAACAGGGTGTTATTGGTTGAGAAAACGTGTGTACACATGACTCTCTGATGACAATAACCCTTGGATTAAAATTACGACAGATACGGTGATAGATATTTAGACTACATTAACAGCACACTTCTTTTACACTCACGTAACAGTCACCAATACACAGTTAGCTCTGCACACATAAAAAAATTTAAACCTTGAAGCCAGCAGTCAGAGGTGGTTTCCAGATGAAGTCTGTGTTTGCCCCATTGCTGGGATCACAGACAGATAAATCACTGGGTGAGCCCCCTCGCTAAGTAGTGGGAATATTACTTTAGTAAAGTTTGCTAATGGGGCAAAGGACCTTGTATTGTAATCCACTGACATTTTCAACCTTCGGAGAACTTTTGTTGACATTCCCGAGTCCCTGGCTGCCATCCCAGCATGAAATAGTTTCTGTTCACATAATTCTCGTGTTTACCAGTCATGAAAAACTCTTGCTTTTTTTTTTAAATAAACTTTTTTTTTTTTT
>VZRV01001280.1:373836-480149 GCA_013398115.1 Falcunculus frontatus | reverse complement strand
GCGGCTCCCGCGGACTCCGCGCGCACCTCGGGGGCTGCGGCCGGGTGGGACCCCGCTTACGGACCTGCGGTCCCCCGAGAGGACCCCGGGAGCTCGGCTCTCATGGCGGATGCTCCGGGAGACTGCCCGGCCCCGCTGCCCTTTTGGAGCACTTGCTTGGCGATTTTCTAGGGAGCTCGCTAAGACTTCTCAGTCAGAAACGCAATTTCCAGTTACGTTCTCAATCCATACAGGAAAGATGGAAAGTGCCTCAATGGCAAATACATAAAACAATTTAAAATTTGATACTAAATGCCGCTTCCATGGCAGAATTACTGTCTCGCAAAGAGCACTTACACGGCGTGGCAGGCAGCACGGCTGTAAGGGTCTATTACGATTTGAGTAAAATTTCCTGAAGTGCTTGAATCCCATTCCTGCAGGCTATTTAGGCACTTAGGAGCCTAAGTTTAATGGGACTGAAGCTAAGCCCTTTCACCTAAATTATTTATGCATTTGTTTAAATCTTAACCTTCAAATTTAGGTTCATTATGAAAGTAATACATAGATCATATTACCAAGATTGGGTGTTTTTTATAAATATTATATTTTTTCAACTATTTTCACTCCCAATTTTCAATTTAAAACAACTCTTACCTTTGTTTTATTCCAGAACATATAAAGTATTTTATAAATAATACATAACTGAAAAAAATTACATGAAAAAGATGGCAAACTGACCTAAGGTCAACACTATGAAAGAGCCTCACAGTGACACTTGCTGCTACAATGTCAGTCAAAGATCTGGAGTTTTATTACAATTTTCTTCCATCTGCAAGTTGAGGTCTCTACTTTTACCCAGAACCAGCTAAACTTTCATTGCTGAAATCTGGCACAAAAGTTGTCCCTGGATGTAAGTGAGAAGCCATACCTCAGAAACAGAACAGAAGCAAAAGTTCCGAAGTTACATCTTATGGCTTGTATTTATTTTTCAATAATAAATTCAGTTTTACTCAGCTGGTATTTGAAACCAATTCTTTAACTACCAGTCTCTCAAGTCTAAAAAACAAAGCTGATAAGGCCTATGTTCCATCAATTCCACGCTAGATGTTTAAGATTTGACATTCAAAATTGTCACCCTAAGCAAGGACTGGAAAACAAAACCTTTTCCTCCTCAACTGAGTTACCTGTACAACTAAATGTTTCTGGAATGAGGCTCTTCAAGCCTCTCTGTCCCTTATTAAGCCCCAAATCTGTTCTGAGCAGAGCATGCTGGGGCTCAGTAACTCCTCAAGTGCGGGTGTCTGCCTTGCCTCAGGTGCAATGGGCTCCTGGGGAGGCTATGAAAGCTCGAGGGATGCAGAAATGACAGAAGTCACTTGTGGCCCAAGAATTTCTTGGTGGAATGGCTGACAGCAGGACTGGGGAAGAGCTGCCAGTAACTCTGCTAGAGGCCTCTGGGTCAGAGGGAAAAGAAACTGGTTTATTCCAAGGCTTGCTGAAAACAGCAGTAAATGAAACCTGGAGGTAAAGGGCGTGATCCAGGGTCTGTGTATGATGCCAGCCCTTCCTGGGATAGGGGGAGAGGCCAGCAGCTCATAGAGGCCTTAGCTGGTCATTCTACTGGCAATGGTGCATGAAGCAGGGTAGAACATCTCCCTTTGCCTCAGCTTTATTGGTTTTGGAGTGCTGTCAGTAGTAAAAATGTGGTTTTTCAGTAGACAAAGCAAATTTGAAGCAAAAGCTTCAAGGCACACAGGAAGCCAATGTGGGCAAGAGTAAGATGCTACTTCTTCAGGGTCACATCGCTGATGAGGAGAGAAGAGGAATGCAGCCTGCACGGCTCTGGAGGCACAGCTCTGAAAACACATTATGTAAGCAGCTGACTTCAGTCCACAGCAGCAAGGATGCACAGAAGAAAATCAGAATAGATCAGTTTCCTGTTAATTCTACTAACAGAAAATGGCCTGATCTACTTTACCCAACCCAGGGCTCAAGGACATCCCTCTGAATTCAGCCCATGGTGTCAAATCAGCCTTGTCTGCAAGCAATGGTCTCAGGCATGATGCATGCACCACTTTAAAACACGGAGGGAATCTCACAGAAAGTAATAAAACACTACAG
This sequence comes from Falcunculus frontatus, assembly GCA_013398115.1. Classification (NCBI taxonomy): domain Eukaryota; kingdom Metazoa; phylum Chordata; class Aves; order Passeriformes; genus Falcunculus; species Falcunculus frontatus. Next base: position 478,049 of record VZRV01001280.1, on the reverse strand, counting down.
AACTGGGATGAGAAAGAACTATGCCACGTGTGCTTGGCAAAGCTGTGCCTTCCTTAGGAGTGAAGACTTCCTTACAACTATTCTTGCTTCCCTTACACTTAAAGATTATTTAAATCATGCTCTCATTGCCTTTTGCTTCTTGTTTCAAAAAATCCAGTGGCATGAAATGATTGTTAAAGAAAAGAAGGGAAAACCAACAACATAACCAAATGAGTCCTCTGATCAGCTGTGATGCAAATTTCTCATATGGCTTTGGGCAGCACATTTCATAGCTCTGCCTTGCCTTATCTGTAGAGCAGGAATGCTAATCCTTGGCTCCTTCATGGAGGTGTTGGAGAGTTTGATTAGATGCTACCAGTATCAATGTAACAATGCAGAGGGAAGAGTCTCCTGTTTTACCAGAATTGTAGAGGAAACCTGTGTTTGAAAGAGCAGACAACTGAATTAAAATCACTTCAATTTTAGTCTTAGGTCCTAGCAAGCTGCTAGACCAGTTTCCTCTTCCTTTATACATCTGTATAAATTTTGTAAGGAACTCCTTTTCTACCTTTTTTTTTAAACTGTGAATCCCTAAAGAAATTCTAAAGGAGATGCACAGCTTGCAGCCATTTTACATAGTCCAAATATATCAGATGAGAAATCTACATTATGAGCTATCAAGGGTCATGTATGACCTTCCCAGGAATCCATGTACCACAGGTAGAAAACAACCATTCTACTACTTTGAAACTACATTCTGTAATGTGGAAAGATTCAGGGAGATCCTGCTGGATCCTTGAACTGTGGTGCTCTGTCTCAAAGTACCTCATCCATTTCCCTGCCTCTTTCCTGATACACAGAATAAGGACTGTGCTAAGGATGACAATGTTAGCAGGTGATCAGCTGCTCTGAAGGAAAACAGTTTTGAATCAAAAACTTTGGAAGGTAAAATTTTGAGAGAGCAAAGTTTTACCTTGAAATCCCAACAGAATGGAGACAGGGAAGGATACATTTGGCCAAGAACCTGTATCTGCAGTGATAAATAATACATAAATAATATATTTTGAAACTAAGCTCTGGGATGAATGTTTTATAGTGGAGTAAATCCTAAGATGACTAATGCATTAAAGCAATGAAGAAAAACCCAACAAAAAAAAGGGAGACCCCACAAATAAAGTTATTTCTTAGTCTTTTAAGTACAGCTATACATAGATGTATCCATTGCCTTAAAAAAAAGTCCCTAAAGAACTGCTGTTTTTTTCTCTTTACCTGTCATTCGTCCTCCTAAAGTACTGTGCCTACTTGATTCTCAACCCACTTGCTTCTGCATTTTTCCTAAGGTATAGACTTTTGTCTTTAGACCAGAGCTTGTGCATTCATCTGCTGATAAACTGTTTATCTTAGCTTTTATGAGGGCGCCTTGCTGCAAGCCAGCCAGAGACAGGATCCTGGGTGTTTGTCTTTTTTTTAAAAGAGGGTCCGGGAAGTGACGGGTATTTATACCTCCCTTGGCTCTATATATCATGGGAGGTGGAACTCCACTGTCTCTGTTTCTCGCTTTTTCTCTCAGCAGTGTCTTCTGCCGTAAATCTGAATCTCTCAGAACAGTTTTCTTGGCTACAGCCCCACTTGGAGGAATTAGTTTTATTTATTTATTTGCGCAAAAGGCTTGCAACAGAGGAAACCCAAAGTTCTTCTAAATCCTCCCCCTCTTCTACCCCACCTAAACACCCTACTTTTTGTGCCAAATCCTAACATCTCAGCAGTCAAGAGAAGAGACCAGCGTCTCACAGTGTGCAGACCAATTAATTACGGAGAGGGAGGCCAGTGGGAGAATTGGAAAAGATGAAACAGAAACGAAGGTATTTTTTATGTTAAAAATGACACTTATATTTACAAGCAATGGCTCCTGATGGGGATCTGAATTTCCACACAGGCGACATTGTTTATCCAAACAAACTCCCTGTGGCAGCATATATTACATATATACACACATGGCAAGTAGGAATGTATTTATTATTTTTAGTCAGACTGGTCATTAAGAGAAACATCTATTGAGATAATCCAAGTTTTTACTATTTCTTTTTTATAAAATACTAAAGACAACTGAGGGACAAAGATTCGATGAAGCGAAAAATACAGCAATCCCCCCCAATCAAGCCCTGTCTGCATGGGAGTGATTCATTGATGCCAGCTACTGAATAACCCTGATACATAACATTTCTCACCTCTGATATTTAAAAAGACCCCCTTGCCCTTTTAGCACCAGTGGAGCCCTTCAAATGTTTTATTGCTAATTGTCTAATGCTACGTGATGAATGACTGCTTGACTGAAAATGACAACCCCTTTTCTGTCAGCTACTTCATTTTCCTGGCTCCAGTGGGGGCGAAGAGGAAAAAATAAATCCGATTACGTCATATTTAGCCTGTTGGTTATGAATGAAGGAAAACTGAAACTTACTTTAAAAGTACTTCTATCAACTCAGTCCTGAGCCCCCAGGTCCCCTGCACTCAGTAAATGTTGCCCCAGATTCTGGTGTAAAATGTTCCAAGAGACTCATTTCAAGAGACTTTGTGGAAGTACAAAGTCCAAGAGGCAGGGTCTAATCCTGATCAGAGAGCCAGGGGAACAGGATCCCAAATATATCTGACTCAGAAATCCTGGACTAAATGTAGAATGGCTGCACTTTATGCTCACAAGAAGTATCTTGGCTAGAGTGTAATAAAAGAGCAGAATTTAGCCTGTTACATAAAACAACTCCTGACGAGGGTTTTGCCTTGAGAATTAATGCAGCCGCAGAAGGTCCCACAAATTCAGAACCACAGCTTTATTAGAAATTCTTTAAATTTGCTCCGGCTAGAAAATGTGCAAGGATGAAGGAGCTTTAATAACTAGAAAAAGATTAGACTGCATGTCATTCCCCAGCATTTTGTATTATCACTCCTTTCCAGCTTCTTATACTTTATCCCTTCAGGGTATCTGATCTCTTCAAAAAGAAGTAGATCACAACAATCAGCCAGAGTTATGGGCATAGCATTATCTCTGTAGCCACTACAAAATGTCTCGAAATACAAACTCACAGTGGCTGGGCTGGCTGTGAAAAGCTCTATGTTCAATAGGATACTTTTCAAAGAAACTTGTACCTTTAGTGGCACATGGAATGATTTCCCCTTTCTCTCACAAATGACGAAACAGGCACACTCATGGGGGTATGGGATTAATTCAGTTACAGAAACAGACACAAAGGAGACTGATTCCAAACCTGCTCATGTTCAGTAGGAATCTCTGGGATGTGTTTCTTTGGTTTGGGAGTTTCAAGTCTTTGAGTCTGAAGGCAAAGGGACCCGGGCGAGTAAAATAATGAATCTAGGCTTCCCAGACACAGATCTGACATTTGCTCTCTCCGACTCAGGCTTTGACTGGGTTCAGGGATTAATTAGGCCATGCAAACGAGTTAGGTTCTCTCTTCTGGCAACCTGGTCACGTAGGGAACCCCCACCCCTCCCCTTCCCCATACTCTCCTTGCCCATAATGAAGCATGACTGTAGTAAAACAAGTCTTTTGATGGTGCCTCTTCTCATCACTTTCAAGACAAACAATGTCTCAGAAGCCCCCCAGCTGCTTTTATTTTTCTTATATCTACAGTTACATCTTGGGTGTGTTTACTCATCCTCATTAAATATGTTGTTCCCCCCACCCCCCCTTTTTTTTAATATCCTTCCTTTATTGCAGTTTACACAAAACATCAATAACAGGATAGAGTTAAAAGCTTTTGGGTATTGAGCAACATCGCACAATACCACAGTCTCTAAAAGAGAGTCAACATGGGGTATAGGAGGGTACAGCAGGAATACGACACAAAAAGCCCCACAGCACACAGAGAAGTCACAAATTACTGCTTTGCTCACAGCACAGCTTTGCTTATGTACAGTCAAGTTCCTCTGATAAGTCCAAATACGGACTTTGTGTTTTTCTTTCAAACAGAAAATATTAACAAGTGACTGTTATCCTCCTCCTCTGAACACAGATACTTGGAAAGACTAGGATGGCACAGGAGGAAAAAACAACCCATCACAGGACTAACAACCAGACAGGCTTTCCCGCATAGACATTGGTCAGAATGATTTTCTTTCAAGCAGCACTGAAATAATAATACTTCAGCTGAGTATCTTTGCTGCCTAGCATGTGTCCTGAAGCCACATCACCTTCTGAAGTACTTGTTCTCATAATAAACACATCGGCAGTTCAATAACATGCCAGATACAATGGCATATATTTTGACTATTATTTGTTCTCTTTACATGTGTGTCTATGCATGTGCAATTGTTCCCATGCAGGAACAGCCTTCCCATTTCTCCCATTCTTGACAGAGTAGTGTTCCAAAGACACATGATCCTGTTCTGATTGACAAAAACATCAAAATCAAACAAAAAAGAGCACTGCACTGACCAGTCTGGAACTGCCACAAGAGTTCTCTCTACTTTGAACATGAAGGTTAACTTTAGTCAGCAAAATGAGCATTTCAACTCAAATACGAGGTATTGAAACAGGCTCAGATAAGGGATTCAAAGAAGAGAGATGCCTTTGTAACAGAAAAAGAAGCAAAAGGAAGAGTACTGCATTTAAAGCGTCTCGTGCTAGGGATGGCTTTTTATGCCACTTTCACTTAAGATCTCCCCAATTTTCTCATCAAAAAAGAAGGTAGGAATAACCTTGCTCTGCCGACCACAACCTAAACCGCTCTCCCTAGGGAGACAGATATTGGAGTTTGCCTGTCATTATTCTTGTGTGAGATGTCTTGAATAAACAAACAAACAAACAAACAAACAAATAAATAGCAGCCTTCCCCGACGAGCCGAAGAGGGCCCTGGTGTGCCTAGGCTTAGGTCCTGCCTGGTGCTTACCGCTGCAGGACCCGAAGGGAGCAGGGAGGGGGGCGAGGTGGGGGCAATCACCCTCCAACACCGGGAACTGTTTGTAAATTACCCTAAGCTTCCCTTAGTCATTATTCCATTAACTGCCTCTTGGTAGATCTGTCAGTAACTAAGCTGGGACTTATTTGTAGAGAATCAGAGGCTATTTGCTGTACTAAGTGAGCCATGAGAGCGAAAGGGTTTGGGATTTATTTGTAATTACAGTCGGGATTTTTTTTCTTCTCCTTCTTGCCTGGACCCCACTGGTACTTTCATTCACATTCCCTAAGCTGAAGCTGGCGCCAGGATCACAGGCTGGCCCTGTGTTTATGTCATTGAGACTAGGACAATATTTCAGTGTGGAGCCAGACCGCAGGGATCCACTCTATAAAACCCTCACTAAAAATAGACAGCCGCCCTGCCCCCAGGCCCGCGGACCGCCGGCTCCCTGCGTGGAGCACAGCCCTGGGCCGGACCCGGCTCAGCCCCGCCGGCCCCCGGCTCTGCCAGCCCCCGGCCCACCCTGCCCTTCCCCTGGCCGCGGTCCCTCTGAGCAGCTCCTGGAGCCGGGGGAGCCGCTCGGGCTACAGCCGGCAGCATCCTGAGGGATCCTCTGCTCCCTGACTGCTTCTTGAGAGTGGATGTGGTACCTCGAGGTGCCCGGCCTTCCCTTGCCTCGAGCCCTGCTCTGCAGCAATCCCTGACCAGCCCTGCCACACCTCTGCTCAGGCTGCAGCACCGAGCCAGGAGTTATCCTAAAATCCCACCGGCTGTAACCAGGAGAATAAGAGATACCTGAAAATACCAGTGCTTAGGACCTCCCTTTCCCTCCACAGCTTTTACAGAGAGACCCCCGTAGGACAAAACTGGGTCAAAGACTTCACCTCTGTCTGATAAATCTTTCCTGCAGCAAATTAAAACATGAGCTGAACATTTCCATCTCATAGCTGTCAGTTTTATTCAGAAGCATGAACTGGGGCAAATAATTCAGCCTTTTCAATGCTGGTGGTGTGTGATCTCTCAGCTTGGAAGGATAAATGTAAATAGCAGAATGTTTATTGATTAGTTCAACAGCTATACCAGAGAAGATAGAAGGCATTTAATGCACAGATTTTAAAGGTAAGAGCCTGAACCTGCAGCTTAGATCCTGACATTGGAAGGGATTTAATTCAAGAAGCCTGTGAAGTGACAGAAAAACCTCACATGCATTTTAATGGGCAACAGAGCCTTCCAAAAGACAGCAACAAAGAGCAATCGAGCCTCTTGATTCTCTGAGATCCCTGTTTGCTTAGCTGATGAAGGAGCAGCAGATGGGAGTGTGCGTGCTTGCACACACAGGTATCCTGAGCAGGGATGCTGCCAATGAATGTCCAAGAGGAACAAACCCTTCAGAACAGGTTCCTGTCACTGAATCACTGTCCTGGCATAGGTCCTGTTTATCAAGTCAGCAGGACCCTGATGTGCTCAACCAGTGGCAGACCTACAGTGGGAAGAGATAGATTTGGTTGGCTAGAGGACCCCATCTCACCCTCTCTCCCAAGGCCCAGGGCAACCTGACTATTGTCCACCTGGGCTGCGTGGCACATTGGTGATAGAGGTGCAGCCAGTCACCACCTGAACAGGGATAGTTGCACAAATCCATGATAGAACTGAAAACTGAGCTCTGAAATCCCAGTCAGTGCTTTCATATCCTGCAGTGCCACATGCCACGTGCTGCTCATAATGAAGGTTGACTTTGATTTGATTGGTTGAAATTAAATCATTCACTAGACAAAGAAGCCATTTTGTACAAAGAGATAAGACTATTATAATATGGACTGAGAATGTTGGAAAAAGCTGCTTTGAAAATTTTCAAAACATCAAGAAGATGTAAACAGTAGTATACAAGGACAGCTGTAGTGTTGTAAAGAGATTTGTTGTCAGAGCCATTGGTAAGATAATCCAACAGATTTCATACAAACCAGTCTGTTTTCTGTACCATGCTATGGGTACTCAGTGTTTGCTCAGTGATTATTCTGTTGAATTCAGCTCCTTCAGGTCCTTCTGCCACTGTGCTCTTTCAATGAAATGTACCAGCTGAATGTCAGTGCAGTGTAACCAGGATCCCTCTGCAGTGGGTGTTGGGCATGTGTTGAACAGCAGGTCAGGGTGTGAATTCTTTATCATCTCTACAGATACCACAGACAAAACTTGAGAAGATAAAAGCAAGTAAAATAGCAAATCAGCTTGCCCAAGGTCACAAACCAGCAAAACCAAGAAGAGGACCAGTTCCTATCTTTTGTAGAGTATCATGTTGGCAGAGATAGACCACAGGGCCCTCGTGGATTTTATTGTATGTTCTGATTTCATTACAGTGGAAGTTACTCGTCAATTAGAAACATAATTGTTGCCTTTGTAATGCTTCTCACTATTTTATCTCTGCTTTGCAAATACCCACCCTGGGGATAGAGGACCTTCAACTACCTTTACTCAAAAGTGTGATATACAAAGCAATGAAGCTGAACTGTCTTGGTGTGGAGGAAGCACATTTTTGATACTGGACCATGTTCTATCACGTGCCATTATTGCCTGAGAAGCAGCCCTGAATTGTTCTCACACTTCATGCTACAGTTTTTCATTATCTGAGCAAGTGCCATTTGTTCCCCACACTTCTTTCTACAGTCAGTGTTTGGACTTCCTTTTTCACTTCTGCGCTGGTGCTGGTGCACCTGACAATGGATGTACAGTGAAAGGAAACTGTTGCAGAAACAGCACTCCCTGATTTGTCACAGTAATTAGATAATCTGATCCAAGCAGAAGATTGCAGGAAGATAAAGGCAGCACTTGCAGGAAGCGAACATCATCACAGAAAAATGAATTCTCTCCTTGGGTTCTGCCATGAATCCCAGTGCAGTAGCGTGAAAGCAACTGAAAACTTTCCACAGGTGGCCACTTAATGTCTATGTCTCATTTTCAACAACACTTAAGCTATGCAGCCTCACTTGGGCTCCATTCATAGCAGGTCGTGCATTCACAACAGCTGCAATGCAAACCAACTGGAACTGGGCTTTGAACACATAAAGTCCCAGTATGAAATACCAGCTCTTAGGTGGTTTGAATAAGCACAGCCACAATTAGGGGATATTTGATAACTTTGACTGGAGACCATCTATGTCTTGGTTCTCCAGCCATAAAATGATATCACACCCATGATGATCACAGGAGTATAAAAAAAAGATATCCTTTGAAAGATTTATTCTTTATTTTATCGTAGTACCCAAAAGCTTGGACATGGACCAGCCATGTTTGGTGAAATACAAATGTGTACAAAAAAGAAAAAGGCATCCTTGCTCCCTCAAAAATTTATAGCATAAGTTAAACCTCGGAGGTAACAGATACTTGCCTCAGCACACCTGTACCTCAGCACCCTATGCTAATTTTTTTTTTCCAGATAAAACAGAAAAAAAGCCTTTTAAAACGAGGCTTAAAAACATCAGATTCTGTGATATGAGCCAGGAGAAACTACTGCACAGCCTCTGCACAAGGCTATACAGACTGTGCTCCCTACATTTTGATGAACCCAGTCTCTTTCAAAAAGTTGATGCTGTGAACTGTCAGAGAATTAAAGTTTTTAATAATGCTGAGAGCTAGAAGGGTTGTCTCCACACAGAAATGGTACATAGTAAGAAGTAAAAAAATGTGTCTACACATACTATAGAAAGACACAGTGATTTGAGTTTTCCACATAACCCCAAACAAAGTCTCTGTTATAGTTATTTGTTTACTCTTTGTCTGCTGCCTGGCCACCCTGGTCAGATGTCAGAGCCCACTATCTCTCTGGCCCTAAGCACAGGGATTGCTCCCATCACAATCACTTTATTATGTGATGGCTTTCCTAGCTAATTTGAAAGGCAATCATTTATCTTAATCTTAAAAGAAAGGTTGTTCTGAATCTGCAGATCTCTGCAAAGGGTACAAGAAGACCAGGGAATTTAGCAATCATCTGGATTTTGTACATATTTTCAGTGTTGCAGGTTATCTGCTGTGGGAGCAATCTGTGGATTCCCTTGGAAAGTTTATGGGAATGTATTCTTTCAAATCATTACCCAGCCTTTCTCCCTGCCCTCTACCATTTCAGGACAGGAGTACATATACAGTTCTCTCTTTTCCTTGGCATCTGGACAACTCTTCTACTCTCACTGCCCTGTAGTCCTCACCTGGCATAAGAATTCCAAAATAAATTGGAGCATGTTGAAATCAGGAGAAAAATATTCTGTCCTTGTCGTGTTGATGTTTTTGCAGCTCAGCTTCTCAATGGCCACCACAAGTTGAGCTGCATATTTCTTTATAAAAATATCCCTGCACTGATAACTTGGCAGGCCACTCTTTGAATAGACATTTAGCTACTTAACTGCTCACTGTTGCCAACAATGTTCAGTCGATGAACCAGGGAAGAAGGGGCACTTTGACAAGCAGCACATGGTGGCAGCAGGAGGGTGGGCTTTGTGGCCAGCAGACCTGTACTGCAGATCTCCTGGTCAAGAGGCTTTTAAGAGGTTCCGTAAAACCCAAAAACTAATATACGAGTAACATATTATAGCAGAACGTCTTTAAAGAGGCAAAGACACCGACTAAATATCTCCTAAGTTTAAGCATATTTTAAGAAACCACATAGACGAAATAAGCCTCAGCACATAATTTATAAACCTGCCCACAGGCAACTGAAGAAGAGCATGAGCCATTACTCAAACCCAGCACGGAAGTACTTAAAGGTGTGTTGCTGTGTACAGTCACACAGCCCGAGGGAACGCATTACCCAGAGAACTCAAAGGGCAAGGATGGGATTTTTAAAGAGCTCGCTGTTGGCTCAGCTCTGCCAACTTTCACTCCTGCCAAGATGCATCCAAAAAGGCAGGTCTAACTTTTGCTCATCTCCCAGAACTAACACTCTTATTGGAGCCACTTGACTTCCAGTGTCCATCACTTCTTCCAAATAGTGAAATTCTGTCCCAATTTTCAATAGAACGGGATGCAAAAAGTCTGAATTTATTTATTCTGTAGCCTAAGTGTTCCTACATGTGTTTTTGCCTACCCCCATCAATTCACACCAACACAACCTTCACAGTGTGTTAATTTGCACTTTCAATCTGTACCTTCTTGCCAGCCTCGAGGGCACAGGGTAGAACCAGAGCTATTTATTTGTCAGACTGGAAGATTTACGTCAGTATCACACTTCCAATAGTTTTCCAATGTCCTTTCCAAAGGTCTCAGTGGATTGACAAATCAAAAATTGGGGAAAAGTTAGCACGGAGAGCTGGAGGAGATGCTCCCACACCTGGATGGGCACTGCACAGGCAGCAAGGTCACCATCTGGGCAACTGTCCCTGCTGAACGATGGCAACCTGACCGAGCAGAGAACCCCCTCGTGCCCCAAATTGGGGCAGCAGCAGAAAGGTATTGGTGCACTACAGCTCTGGGCTCTCTGCACCCTCTGGAGGGCTCTGTGGATCAGGACAGGGACACAAATGCCACAGAGGAAGAGCTGCAGCCCGATTAAACCATTTTTTTCCACAGCTCTTGATTTTTATTACAAAAGGGCAGTGATTGTGTGTTACAAAAGTCCACAGAATATGAAGCTAATAATGAATTGCAAGGCATCCCATGGAGGCTAAAACTATGCCTCACTTCGGTGGTTGCTAACGTGCAGGGTATTCAGACTGGTTAACAGTGTAGACCAAAATAATTCCTGTAGGGATTAAAGCACAGGAGATATGAACTCTCACACCAGCAGCACTGGCTAAATTGTGCTGAAAACATGTACAGCAATATACAGCGGGATGGGGACACTTAGTTCTTTCCACACAAATTTCACATTGAAGAGTGCAAAGGGCAAATCAGTATTCAGCAGGTTTCTCCAAAAGTTACCTGTACTCCCTATTTCACTCCAAAGCGCTCCAGTACCCTGACATTGGGTTTCAGAAGGGAATTTCTTGTCCATGTTAGGACACCTCTATGATCCAAACCCTCCTCCTCATGAACTGAACAGGATGTGAACTAATAGCTCTTAGTCACTTTTTGGTTAAGTGAACTAGAAAGAGTTACCTAAGTATCTTGCTCTAAGGTATAGTTTCCAACCCCTGAATCATTCTTATGAATCCCTACTGATCCTTTCTGAAGTCTAACTTCCAGAACAGGATGAAATGCTTTACTACTTGCATTAATATGCATTAATAGGGATCTGTATGTGGTAAATCTGGCATTTTGGCAAAGAATTAAAGTTAAAATAACGGGTTAAACCACAAATGGTGGAGACATCTAGGAAAAAAATACCAGGAAAAGACATAAGTTTCACACTTCAAATGAGATTTTTAACATGAAAGCTGAAAACTAGATTATTGTCTACTTGGACTGTAATCATGTGGCTGAGGCTCATGACAGCTGCGCTCTCTCACTAAAATTAATCTTCAGCTTGTTTTTAAAATTAATTGCCAAAACTAAAATATCTTTCCCCCAGGATTGGTTGAACTGATTTTTCTGTAAATTGATTTAGCAAATAATGTAGAGCAGGTTGAAAGTGAAATAAAAAGCTGTCACAGAAACAATGGCTCTCCCATCAGCTTGCAAATCCCAACAACACGGATCTTATTTACTCCATACTTGCTCCAAAGTGAAAGCTACCATCACATGGTAAAGGATATTCTATCCATAAATGGTAACTATGGCACCTTAAATGTAATTTTATGAAATGATTTTAACAATGCAGTACTGGACACTGGATGCAATCTCTGGGATGCAGGACACCAGTACATGAGATAATTTCCTTTTGAGTTGCCCCTTTTTCTGATATTATGGGAGTTTGCAGATTGATTTTAAGGAAAAACATTATCATAAAAACCCCAGCTGAGGAAATTTGCTTTTAAAAGCTTGTTGCAGTAAGCCTTTTATTTTACCAACACTGTTATCCAAGTCCTACCTTGACAAATGCAGATACAAGAGCTGTGGTCATTGAGTAAGTCTGGAACTGTATGTATTATGCCGATACAAATTTGAACAAGCAATACAGTTTCAGCAGCCTCATCCTTTGAAAACCTAGAGACCCAAAGCCAGCACAAAGCTCAATCAGAAATCGTTAGCACCTGAGTTTACACAGCTCCATCTCTTTTCAAGTACCATGGATTAATGTTGGGGGAAAGTCAATAGTGCTAAATTCACCCTGAATGTTAAACCCATGGATTGCCATGGCATTAAGGACCAGGGATGAGCTTGGCCTGCTGTGGCTATGGCCATCTAATTCAATTAACATTTACGTTCTAAAAAAACCCGCCCCATTTGCAAGTCCTAAGTAGTATGGTAAATATGGAACAAATTATCAGGAACAGCAGGGGAGATTTAAAATATGCATCTCGAGTTTGGAGTCACTCAGGAACCTGCGGTGATGCAATCACTCAGATGGAGCGATCTTTATGAGTTTAGCTTTGCCAAGAATCCCTGTGCTAACCATCTTCCCGAGCCCGGGTGACACACAGCTGCCAGAATGCCTCATCCACCAAGAACAATGCCTGCAAGTTTTCTCACCTCAGTTGTTTCGCAGTGACTTAGAGTGGTGCTTTCTGACAGCTTTTTACCGGAAAACCTTTTTCAGCCCAAGGCAGCACACAGAGTCCTGTACAGCGAGTTGAAGGCTGATGGTGATGGCTGCAAGTCCTGGGGGGTTCAGGCCTGTGTTTGACGCTGTGTGTTGAGCCCAAAGCTGTTGTCCCACCCCACCGGTGCCATGGCCACCGCTCACTTCAGAGTCCCGAGCGCCAGCACATGCGACGTGGAGGCCTCCGATGGCGAACGAGAGGCCGCGATGCCCGAGGGATGAGCCTCAGCATGGCTGGGGCAGGGACCTACCCGGCCTCGGGCAGCGCTGCGGGAAGCACCGGCGGGGACTTGGATCCCATTCGCGTTTGGGGTTTTTGGGGGATCCCCCCTTCACGCGCTCCCCTGAGGGCGGCACCTCTCCCGCGGGGCCGCCACTGCCCAGCGCTGGCCAGGAGGGGGCGCGGCGGCGCCCGCGGGACGCCATGTTGGGCGGGCGTGAGGGGACACGGCGGGGGGCACCGGGGGCAGTCGGCGGCGACCCTCGAGCTGTCCCCACACCGAGCGTGGCACGGGCAGTGACCCCCGCGCTGTCCCACACCAGTCACAGAGCACACCCCGGGCTGTGCCACACCGGACACAGGTGGGACATCGGGGCAGCGAAGGGCCGGCTCAGCCCGTGTCCGGTACCGAGCTCCACCCGAGCCTCCTCAGGACAAAGCTTTGTCCCCCTGCCGCAGGCTCGGTCACCGCAGCGGCATCAGAGGCTCCGAGCTGCCGAGGTGTAAATCTGGTGTAAAGCTGTGCAGCTCTAGAGCTGACCCGGCGAGCGTCAGTGAAGTTAATAAGGACACAGTGACTTAGGCTGGTAAAAATACATTTCTCTTTCAGTGAAAAGTAAGTGTTGCAAGGGGTGTCACGTTGGCACAGAGGGTGATGTGGTGATTTATGATAAGCCAGGATGGACTGGTGTCCTGCACTCCGGGCAAACCAGGAGTAAGTCAGGAGGACAGCGCTGTTGTGCTTTGCTGCCCGTGTTGGAGGAGAGGTCTGCAATGCTGAACATCAGAACTCGGCATCAACCTGCCAGGGTGTTTGTGAAATTCCCTTCTCTGGGTATCCAGGAGAGGGTAAGACATGCTCGGCTTTGCAGTTGTGTACGGGCTTTGGCCCATGGCACAGCCAGGTCTCTCGTCACTGCCTAAGGGGCTGGGCTGTGGAGGCAGTATGACTCAAGACAGGATTGTGGATCTGAAGCCAAGCTGCAGAACCAGCTGCAAGGCACAGACTCAGGCTGGGACCACAAACACACGTGAAATGCTGGTTTGCATCCTCCCAAATTAAAGCTGAAAAAGCGTGCGGGGATGCATCCAGCTCTCTAAGACAGGACGAGCAGTCGGCGTCGCTCCTGTGGCTGCTTTACAACGTACCTGAAACAGCCCCTGCCGCTGAGTCTGGATTTACGCTCGGTGCATCTTACATCTGGAGACAAGAAGCGTGCGGCTCGTGTGCTGGAGCCGAGCCAGGGTTAAGCCCCAGTAGTTGGAGCTGGATCCCTGGTAGCACTCGTGATGGGAGGTCAGGCGCAATGAAAGAGCCCTAGTAGTTTGAGAAGGAACACACCAGCACCTCTCCTGATGGGAGGTCAGGCACAGTGAGCAGGAGGGCCCCCCTCGTGCTGGCAGCTCCGTTCCAGTGTTTGGCTGGGCTCCAAAAGATTAAAATAGAGCCTTAGACTGTCCCCTCGGCAGCACTGCCAGCCACAGCCCTGACAATCCTGGGGTTGTACTCAAACGTGAGTCCCTCGGGAGCGTGGGCTTTACCCTAACAGCTGAGGCACTGAGTAGGTCGGGGCAGGCAGGGTTGTTGCTCTTGTGACTCAGACTCGAGGAAGAGAGGGATCAGGATGGAGCCACGAGAGAGCAGGGGATCAGGACCAAACTACAAGGCACAGAAGGGGGAAAGAAGCAAGTGTGCCCCAGAAGAAAGCTTGAAAAAAATCCTTGTTCTTCTGTGGCTGGGTTCAAAGCACGTGTAGCCATGCAAATCGGGCGTTCCACTGTTGCAGCTTGATTTCTGAATTAGCTCCTTTCTGTGACCATTTCAGGAAAAGAAAAGTGAAAAAACAAAACAAAACATTTTCCTTTCTCAAACATTTTAAAAAGCAATACGGGAAAAGACAAAGGCCATGCAGGTTCTTGTGAAGAACCTCCACATAGGTGGAAAAATCTTCTGTGGTCCAGAAATGATCACAGCTGAGGGGGACAGGAGCCATGTTCTCATTCCTGTGTGATGAAGGGCTTCAATGAAATGCCCAATTTTCAGAAGTGTGGGGCGCTCCCAAGTACCACTAAAATCAGCAGCAGTGACAGATGTTGGTGTTTCTTACAGAGGGTGTTTCAACTCTTACAGAATTACTCATCACCCCTTAAGGCATCCATACTTGAAATATTTTGCTTCAGGATTTTCAGAAAGTGATAACAAACAGTGCCAGACAAAACATTTTGGCATTGCCTTTTTCCCCCCTTGAGAAATAAAATTTGGTTGAAATTTTGAAAGAATCTATTTTGAAAATATCACATTGATTCAGTAAAAAAAATGCTGACATTCCCAAATTCGGTGATTTTGATATTTCAAGAAAAAGCAGGTATATTTACTGGTATAAAAGGCTGTTTGTCTTTAAATTTCCCTAATACTAGTTTATAAAGCTTAAAAGTTGCTGCTCCATTTATTATTTCTGTAACTGAGTGTGTGTGTGAGCAGAGAGTGGATGATTCTACCTGATTGTTTTTGATATCATAAAGGTGAACTGGACAGTCAGAATAAAAAGATGTTACTCTCACAGGTAAGAAAAAGAAGTCCTAGTGATTAATTAGGACCAATTAATTAATATTTATTAATTAAAAACTTTAGGAAAATAGAAACATTTTTATAGCTTTTTTCTAAAAGATATATTTGTTTGAAGAGAGAGATTGAAAAAAGCAGTCTGGGGAGGAGAAGAGCAGCCTGGGGAAGAGAACAGTGAAGCTTATTAATAAAGATTTTTTGTGTGTTTTCAAAACAAACAAAAACCCCAAATCAAACCCAAAGCTTTTATTTAAAGACAGAATGAAAAAATAAGGTAATAGTTTGCTCAGAGAGATGAGAGTTTATATAGGTCAGTACACTGGAGTGGAACAGTGAAATGGGTATCTTTTGCTGTCAGAAGAGTGAGTCAGAAACATGCCTAAAAAAGTTTGTAACTTCTTTCCAGTTGGTTTAAAAGCATTTCAGTAAAACAGCAGAGAACACAGAGGCAAGTACAGAACAGCGCTGTCCTTCATGGCAGACGTGTTGGAAATGTCTGGGAGAATTGCACTGCTCACTCACTGATCTTCTGAGAGAAAGAAGACAGCTCAGGGCAAGCAAAACATACAAACAACCAGGCTCCAAAAATGCATGGTACATGCGAAATGCACCAGAGGAACTGAAGTACATGCACACAAAAATCCTGCTTTGTCCTGCAGTGTTTTCCCCAGTTAATTTCTTAGGTCACTGTACATGACTAATTACTTGCATTTGGGTTTTTTTTTCCTTTTACTAACTTAGTAAATGCGGTACCAATCTTAATGTTTTGAAATTAAAAATCAAGGTAGTGGAAATGACAGACACGTTTTATCTTACATTTTGAGAATTATTTTGCTCTGCTGCTTAACTCCACTTTGGCTGTGTTTTGGTTAAAATATTTTCCATGGGTGAAAATATCCAAGATTATTCCAGAGACATGCTGTTATTTTTGAAGCTTGCATTGAATTGGGATGTCACAGCTGAAATACACACCATGGTCACCATGGTCATTGCCACATGTACCTGTGCAGAAGCTATGGATGATGATGCTGGGAGGATGCTAACCAGGAAATTGTGTCCTTGCTCTGCCACAAGCTGTCTGTGTGACCTTGGCCATGTCACTTACTCCAGTTTTGGCATCATCTGATTGTTAAAACACATTTAGCAACCTGTGCGTCTCTGAAAGCAGGTGAACTGTGACCCAGAGCAGAACCCTTCCATTTTCACTTCAGCATTCAAAACAGAGTTGTTCTTATTTCTCTTGCTTACATGCAGTAACACAGTTCCACACTGCATTAGAAGTGTCTTGCTTTGCTTTTTTGTGTACAAGAATATGTGAAAAAAATTCACTTTCTGTTGTCTTTTATGGGAGGGTATTTTCACCCACAAACCTGGAAGCCATGCCTATTTCATTCAGGTTTCTGAATTAAAATAAAGATTTAGAGACCAAATTTGAAAGCTTGGCCTTAGAAAAAGTCACTTTCCAATAAACATAAAGGAATTCAGGGAAAAACACAAACTACGTTCAGATTTCCAGGGACTGTAAAGTTCACATATGGGGGTACTTGATGATGGTCAAACAGAATATTTTTCAAGAAATACTGTTTAAAGATTAAGCACAAGTGCATGTGGTATTTAGGATCATGTGAGTGTACACACCAGCATTTCTTTGTTAATGAGGGAGAAGACTTGAAGTGCATAATTTTAGAAGATCACAGGAGTTGTAAGAATGTAAGAGCAATTCAAGTCTTCTAAACCTTGAAAGAGCTGAATTTCTGTGATATTAGATCAAACAAAAAAATCTATGTTAAGAACATTTTATGACAATGATTCACTCAAATAAACGTAGGATTTCTTTTACCAACCGATCTTTTTTTTTTCTAAAATAGTATTTAATATCTGAAGTTATAAAAAATATTTGTAGTCCTGAAAATTATTTTTATTATCTATTTTATGTACTATACATGCCTCTTTCAGGAATTATTAAAGAAGCATGAGTCATACGGCACTCATTTACTCTTGGCTCGTGGCCATCCTCAATATATATTTTGCTTTTTTCAAGCCATTCACAGGTACATATGCATGAAAATATTGTTGTGTCAAGTCCCAAGCTCACAGTTAGCACAGCATACATTGTTCATCAAGATATTTACAAAGTTCTAGAGCACATAAAATTGTGCATTATTTTGTACTAAAGTTTAAACTTTAACATACGCTTGGTTGCATATATAGAAACAAGTTACAATAAAAATCTGAACAAAGACAACCAATAAACAGCCAAATTGCTATGTACAAACAAGGCAGGAAGCAATTAAACACTGCCTCACACATTTCACTTAAATTACTTTTTCTTGGAGGGGAAAAAACAAACAACCCCTCTTCCCCTCCCCCAAGTCCCCAATAACTCTATTAAGTCTTTGTTTTCATCAGCAAAATGACTGGAACTCCCGTTGCATTCAGAAGGGGATTCATTTGCATAACATGGGAGAGAAATTTGGTCCCTATTATAAGAAGCAATAGTGAATAATGCAGTGTGGGCTTCCCTCAGTACAACTGGTGCCACAACAGTGTGATGGGCTCACTCTCTAGCTCCAGTGTTCCCTGTGACCTCCAGGGGAATATTCTATGAGATAAAGCCCCTTTTGTCTTCCTTAAACACGTAATTTTTACACCAGCATAAATGTGTTGCTTTCACGATGACTCCACTGGTCCAGGTCTCAGGTGACAGGGAACTGTGAGTCAGGGTGTGCTGGTCTGTACATGGTCTGTACCTGACCCAGCTTCAGTGGAACTACTCTTTGTTTACACTGATGCAAAAGAACCTGGGGTGAGGTCCAAGGACAACAGGACTGGGCCCAAATGGTCCTTTACATAAAGTGAACCACAAAAAGTCTGTGCGTTCAGCTTCAAATCTGCTTAATAAATTACTACAGTTCACAGTAATAAGGTAAATTAGTGCCACACCAACTTCTCCAATGTCAGATCAGTTTCACATAGCTTTTCCAAGAAAGATAATTAAAATAACAGTAAACATAAAAAGTCTGTTCCTAGTTTTTTGACAAGCTACATGGGTGGTTTTCTGTATCCTAGTGACAGCCAAGCTTAGTAACACATTCCCCTGTTATGGGATGACTGGTATAAAGGCTGAATCTTGCCCAGGATGCTGGGGTGTGAAAAGACTGAGGAAGGGGTTCCAGCCTGGCTCTTATTCACCCCAAAACCCAGACTGAGAACCAGCTGCTGGGTCAGAGCTCACAGACACCAGCACCGAGGAGAGGTGATCTCTGAACTGGTGGGATCTCTACACTATCCGGCAATGATGGATGGGCTGCTCCAGAGCCTGATCAGATCAAGACAACTCCTCCTGGCTTTGCAGAGCTGTCTGAACCAAGGGGAAGGCTCTAGGGGCTGCTCCAGAGAGGGTGGGTGACCTGCTGGCCAGTCCCTGCTGCCAGCTCCAGCGTGCCAGGGTCCACCTCGGGGAATGCAAAGAATATACGGGGCCAACAGCTCCCCTTCTCACTTCTGGGCATGATTCAGCCTTATAAATTCTACTTCATGCAATCAAAAGATAAATTATACTTACAAATAAAGCATTCTAGTTATTTTATGTTTTTCTGCAGTGGAAAAATCAGAGACCCAACCTAATGAAATCTCCATTGTCTGAAAATTCAGGGCCTGTTTGCTAAAAATACTTTTTGCTGATGGCGAAGTTCAACACCTTAGAGAAATTCAGAGTAAGTTTCCAAGCTGTGTACCCTATTTTCATATACACTATACCCTTGTTGTTTGTAAGGCTGTATTGAAATTTTACGTAACAGTCATGAGCCATGCATTTAAACACCTTAAAAGAGTTGACCAGCAACTTAATGCATTTCTTTATACCATAGAGAATTTAAAGATGTACTGCCTCTTTCCAAAACACATCAGTTTTTGGGATAAAATATTCCATCTCCCCTCTCCCCCTTTAATGTCTATATTTAAAAGCAGTGTTTTATAGATTTCTTTGTCTTACTATGTAGAAAATCCAATTATTAATTAGTCTCTGAAACAAAGTAAAAAATACAAGGATGGGAAATAAATGCTTGAGCCACAGGTGTCTTGAGACAAACTGTTCGTGTGCAGACTGCCTCCCTGGGGATGCAAGGAATTTTGAGTGTTAACCTTGCAGTTCACCTATATCTCACTTCCTACCAGCAGAAGCAAGAAACTTTGAGACCACTAAACAGGGAGATATGGTCCACATTTTGGTTTTGCTTTCTATGGAGTCATAATATTAAAGCACTATATTCTTTTCTAGCCAGTCCAAATCATGGCTAGAAATAGGAGGGACAGGGTTCAGCCCAGGAGGAAATATACTCCCTGGAAAATGCAGGACAAAAGTTCTGGTGCAAGATGGATGAGTAAGAGAGACCCAGAAGTTGCAAAGCCCAAGTACCCTTCAGAGAGGAGAGCTTCAGCTGATACAAAGTGGGCCCAGGCTCCTTTGAATGAACTGTCTGCTGGCCATTGAAACTGGTGTGGTGCAGGCTCTGAGCCGTGGCACTGCCCATCCATCTCTGTGCAAGAATTCTTGGAGGGGCACTCAAGCTCAGCCTGGAGAAAGGGTTCCCAGTAATTAAAGGTCTGGATTCCTAATTTCAATTTGATTCTGGACTGTGAGCCTTTACTCAGCTCTACTCAGAAGAGTCACTGGTGGAGTCACTCTAGGGAGTGGGGCTAGCAGTGCTGTGCTGTGCATTTTCCATGATTCTTTTCAATTGCTGAAGCTGCTTGTGAAATGTGTGTGTGACGTTCTTAAGAGAACTGCAGAATAATTGTGATTTGTATTATGGCAATACTTGAAAGGTGCTGCTTTCTACTATTTATTTATCTCTGGGTGTTCACTACTGTTCTTTTAAGGGGACTCAAAATAGGTAGGGATAGCAATTTTGAACAAAGAACATGTATTTTTACCAAAAGATAAGTCAGTGCTTTATAACCGGAAGTATTTAAACCCATAACTATCAGTTAGAACTTTGACTACTAAAGTTTGTGGAAGAACCTCAATCTAGAGGCAATAGATCAAGGAAACACATCCCATTGGCCATCACCTAAACACTGCTTCCACAGCAAGGCTAAAATCAAGACAGAGTAGATTTTGGCTGGTATTTGCACTTCCAGAATCAAATTTCATCTCAGCACAGAAGACTATGATGAAGTCAAGCCCTTCCTACGAGTAAAGAATCAAGTCTTTTATTAGCTACATGACTGCTTCTGGAAAAGTCCAGCAGCAGGAGCAGATAAGAGATTTTTACAGCCTTATCTCACCAGCAGTGTGTGCCTCTCTGCTGGAGATTTTGCTACTTCTTGCCCTCATTGTTCCTGATGAGCCAAAGCAAAGTGAGGTGGATTTCATTTAGGAACATCTTGTTTTATCTCATCACTTCCTGCAAAAACGTATGGCGTCTGTGTACGGCTATTTTATTCTTTAATAGTTTTATGGCAGTTTTCCTTAGAGGCAAAACAGATTAGGGGAGCCTAGGTGAGGTGCTGGACACTGGAAAACTGTGTCAATTATTTTGGTTCTGCGCAGGAGCATTACATTGCTTGTCTCTCCCTGGTGAAAAGCCTTCTGCTAATAAACAGAAGCTAAAGTAATCAGCTGTGAGGGCCCCCAGTGACAGTCAGACATCTCTGCTTGGCTCTGTGAGTCAGGCTTTCCCCATCCCCAGTTCCATACAGTGTGTGCCTCTCTAGCTGCAAATGGGCACTGACACTGCTGCTCCCCCTGCATCTTCTCATCCACAGGAATTTTTGGTGTGGGTCTCATCCAAACCTGTGGGAGTGAATGGAAATCTCTCTATCCTCACTTTGGATCAGGTAATGAATTTATATTTTTGGTGCAAAAAGTTAACTTCCCGCTCCCAAAAAGAGAAGTTGCAAATGTAAATCCCTTATAGAAAGGTTTTGCCCTTCCTGCCACTGCAAAGACTCTTCGTGGCTTCCACATACTGACCAAGCATAAAATAGTGAATAACATTTATTTTTGAATTTATGGATTGAGTTCACAGGGATTTTAATAGCACTGGGGTTATGGAAGTGCTATTTTAATAAGGACCACAGATCATGGGCCCAAATCCTTACCTTTACCTCAAGGACTTGTAAACTCAACTATTTAACTCAAATCTCTTTATTGGGGGCCTTAGAACATATCCACCTGGAGGCTGGAAAACCGAAAGGTAGAAGGCTACACAAACATGGAGTGAGGGAATTTAACCAGCAGGAATGTGGCCTATAAAATTAAACTTCAAGAACTGTTTAAGAAAATTAAAGCTTGTGCAACAGCTGGGGTTTCTCTACACATTAGTTCATTTCTTAGTGACTCCAGTGTTACGGTTCTTATTAATATAGATTTCATTTTTGAAATCATCTTCTGTAGTGCTCCAAGGCTTATTGTGTCTGCAAAGGACAAAATCCTGACTCACTGTGATTTGCCTTTACACAATACAGCAAGATGCCAACCTCCTTATCATATTAGTATTTATTTGGGGCCCAAAGAAAAAAATCTTAGATTCGAACTGCACCCCAAACTTCCCTAATCTGAATTGCCAGAATATGCCAGCTTCAGACATGGTGATCAAATAACCCATGAGTTTATGGAGAATATTCAGGAACAAAAATAGGGGTGTTTCTTTCCAGTGGGTGTATGAGAGTGATGCCAACACACAACAAAATGTGCTCTTGTGTGATGGGGAGAAGAAAAGAAAAACTTTGCTTCAATCTCACATAGACCCTGCATATTATTCCTCTGGAACCTGGCCTCATTCTGCCTGCTCTTTACCTCAAAGGTTCATCTCCTAAGCTTTTAAAATAACTTGCTACTTAATTTGAGATCTAAGCTCCTGAAAAAAACAATTGTGATAATTATGTCAGGCTCTGACAGGATTCAGAGATAGTGTTGACTGCATTTTCTAGATACTGAAAGAATTTTCATTTCTTTAAGTGGCTAGAAACTCTGGGTTATCTGTGTTACTAGACCAGTTAGCATTTCAGCTATATCCAACCTAAATCCATTCAAGAAAAGCTGAAAAGTAGAAAAAATAGCAGGAGATGGTGGAAAACAGGTTAATAGAAGTTTAGGACATAGTCCTAACATAAGGACACCAAGGATGTTATAGCTTCTGCTAACTTGCAGGCAGAACCACTCATGCTTAAAATTTTGCATGCTCAGAGAAACATGGAAATGAAGAGACCTGCAAAACCTGATTACTTAATTGCAGATTGTTATATGGTGACTGTTATGACTGTACCTGCAAACCTACAGACTCCAGTAATAATAATTTTCACATCATGACAGATGATACCTCTGTGAGACCAGAAATCTGGTGATGAAGTCCAAAGATTAGGATTCTTTAGAATGGCATGAGTTGCCATTTCAGGAGCTGGATTTCTACCAGTGGTTTTGAAAGTATGGCCCTTATGATCACAATGCTCATCTCTCATGTGGAGTGATGGGAAGCAGTGGAGAATTCTGGGGTTAAAGGGTGCTGCTGAAAACTTCTGGGACAGCAGAGCTCAACTGCTCATCTGGACCCATGATCTGTTGCATAGCACTGTGCACATCTGTGTGTTCTACAGACTCCATGCTCATTGCCCAGGACTTGCCCTCTTCATCCAAAAATGTTGTTTCATAAGGCTCCACATGTGTCCTATGGACATCCTGCCTTGGTTCCTCATACTTGCCTTTCCCATGCTCTGGAAGGCTGGATGCATGAGGTATGAAAGTGCTCCGAAACCCCTCGATGGGACTCTTCACCTGCTCACTGGAGGTAGGTTCTTGAGACAAATCTGGAGATCTCATGAGATGCTGGGTGTAGACACCTTCCGACAGAGAGCCCGACTGAGTCTCGCTGTGCACGCGCAGCCAGCGGTGCTGCCGGCTGAAGTAGCTGTAATGTTGGTGTTTGCCCAACTTTTTTTTCCCTAAAAAGCCCAGTGGCTGCTTGGAACTGGAGGACTTGTCTGTGCTTTTCGGCGTAAGCTCTGACATTGTCAGACTGCTCATCTGCTCTGTGCAACATTCAGCACTGGTGTCCAAGGCACCACACTCTGTCAGGCCTTCTCTCAGTGCCAGGCTGGGCTTCATGTCGTGGGCTTGGAGCACGTTGGGTGCGCTGCCACCCAGGCCACTGCCAGCCTGCTGGGAGATGTCCTGGGACGAGGAGTAAATCAGGTCTAACTCCCTTGGGCTTAATGCATCGCTGGAGTCGTAGTCACTGTCAGTTGGGAGGAACACCTCGGAGCAGCCTTCTTCATCCGAGCAGGGCTGGGAGTCTGCAAGGAAAACTGGTTAACACTAACAAGACAAGTTCAGCAGAGAAATGGCTTAACTCTCATTTATATGGTTTTTGTCTTAATTTTAAATCTACAGTGCTGGAAATGTATGTATGTTTCTTCTGTGGAATTGCCCTGGGCCGAGGCGACGGCAAAGGCAGTCAGGGAGGATTTATCAGGGAGGAGTTACAGATGTGTAGACCAGCGGTGGCAGAATTAGGAAAACCAGAAAGAATTAATTTACTATATTAAGGACAGGAAAAAAATTGAATTTGAATTGGGAATAAGTTCTGAGATCTGTTTTCTTTTATCTTGCTTTCACTGAATTTCATAGACATGGAGATTTGTGAGAGAGAAAATCTCTAATCCAGTTTCTGTTTTTATTAAAGATATCTGTTGACTTACTCTAGATTTATATCTCTGTAACGGTGAGCAGGGTGCAATTATAAGTGTGGTATGAGGCTCAAGGCACAACATGGAGGTTGATAAATAAAAACTGCCCTTTTGGCCATCAGGTTCATTATGTGTGCCCAAATCCAAAACAGACACGCGTAATTCAAATGCGAACTTTTGGACCAAATCCCACACTGGCACTGAAATCAGTGCTGTCTTTTGGCTTCAGCAGGATCAATAAAATAATAAATAGTGGCATGTGTGATAGAAGAGATCGATGCTCCATTGCCCTGGATAGTTTATCTTAGATACCAGGAATTAAACACAGATTTTATACAGTGCTGAATGTTCACTTGGAGCTCATGTAAATTGCCATAGAGCCCAGCACCAATGAATCCAGGGTGTGCAGGACAAGATAATGCTGCAGCTTGCACTGTGCCAGAGCTAAGGATTATTCTGCATTCATGGTCTGTAATACTGGGGAAAAACAGCTCAGGGAGGGGTGCTGAGAAAGAACATCACTGTATAATGGAGTGAGCAAAGCACCAGCCTCTTCAGGTTTCTTTTCTTTTAACCTCATGAAATCTAATCAGAATAGATTTATTCATTTTCCTTAACTATATAAAACTGCCAATTTGAAAAAATCCCAAATTATTATTACTATAATGGTCATGGCACTTGTTTAATGCAGCATCTGTTGCTTTTGTTTCTACTGTTTCATTTACTTGTTGCTTAAAGACAGTTCAGCAGAACGATGGTTTATTTTTTCCTCCAAAGTCCTTTTTCTTTTAGCAAAATAGGTGTTGCTGTTTCATTTGCTTCATCTTTATTTGCTGTGATCCATTTCTTTCATCAGTTTAATTTTCTGGCTATGCAGAAAAGCAGTAATGATCAGTGGGGTGGGTACTTATTTGTGTCATTTGTGTAATTCAAAATGCTTGTCTAAAACACTGAGAACCCTGAGAGGTATGTGAAAACAGCTGTTAACTGGACTATATTGGCACTAAAATTTGCTCTATCAAAACAAAGCAAGAGGGGGCATAAGAAATAATTGCTGCAAAGCAGAGGAACACTCAAAGCCTGGAAAGAAAATGGCTGTAATACCAGAGAAACAGAAGGTGGCAAATGGAAACTGGAAAAATCTGAATTAGATTCTGTCAAGTCAATGAAAATGATGGGGAGGAATAATAGATACACGATTGATGAGAATGGGTCAGTAGCTTTTGCTTAGCAACTCATGTCTCATCAGTCTAATAAAACTCTGAACATGTGCACAATTAATAAACAGCCATCGTCAGAGCTCCGAAGAGCTTTTGATAATGTTCTTTACCACAGGCTCTGCAGCTGTAATTGGGATGAAGAGAAAGCTTCCTCCATATAAAAGATCAGATTGTTGGTGTAGGCAACAAATGAAGTCATCAGCTTTCACCATAGATGGATTTTACTGGAATTCTGGACACCATGGAGAAACCAGTGATAGCATTTGTCCCTTCCAACCTGTTGCATTAAGTGATCTGGAACAGTGAGGTGACAAAGTTGGCTGATGATGAGCAGTTATTTTGAGTAGCTTAAAGTAAAACATTATTGTAAAGATTGTAGAAGGATCTCGGGATACTGAGTGGCAAATGATTGGTAAAATGATTGTTAAAATACCTTGGCAGGTATGGGAAAAAAATTACTCATTTTATAAAAAGACATACAAGAAGTGTTTTAATTAAAAGTGAGTTCAAAAACTCTGCTTGGTGAACAAAGAAAAGTTCTCTTACCATTCACAGCTTTTCTCCTCTGGATTCTAGGCTCAGGGGAAGGGGGAGGTGAAGGAAGACAATCTAGATGTGAAGAGGCAGAGCTCATTTTCTTTTTAGAGTGTTCTTCTGAAAGATCCACAAGCTTCTTTATGGGCAGGCCTGCTGCTGGCTGCTTGTATCTTGCATACTGCAGTGCTTCTGTGATCCATCTCATGTCCCTCCAGATCTCATCAATTTGCTGTGGAGGAAAAAATAGTGACAAAATACAGTTAAGTCTGAGTATTAATTCTACCTGTGTACTTTTTTCAAGTGCCCAAGTAAGTCTGTAGTCCCTGCCAAGAGAGAGCAGCAGGATCCCCCAAAAGAACCTTCAGATTGAGGTGGTCTGAACTGATTTTGGTTAAGAGGTACCTCAATTAAGAACGTGTAGTTAGGAGGGGTGAATCCAGACCTAAAATCTGACATGGAAAGAAAATGAAAATTGTATTTTGATGGAGTAAAAATTTGATCAGTTTGTAGCACACCTGGAAGTTGGCTTGATTATCTACTGGAATAAAAGCGAGACTTCTGGAGCATCTTTGCAAACCCAAGTCAAAGCAATTGCTCAGGTCAAACCTAGTTTTTAACAAAGAACATACACACGTATTGGTACATAAATGGAGGGCAGAAGCACAGTTATGAGCCAAACTGCAGTTTCTCCCTAACCATTTCAGTCTGCATACATTTTAAAACTATAAATCTACACAAAAGCAGTTCTAACACATGCCTGTTGATGGCAATAAGAGACAAGTGCCTAAATCAATAGCAGGATGTAGCTTTAAGTATCTCTGCAGAGAGCAAAGATGCTGTTTAATGTGGGTCTGAAGAGTCCTTTGATAACGGAACACTTTCAGCATCTTTTAGCATCATCTTCAAGCCATTCAAGATCTTTGATGGCTGAGCAAATGTTGCAACCATCAAATGACAGTAGCTGTGAGTAAATACCCTCCTGCTGCAGTGTCTTTTCTAGAACTTCCCTCGTACTTTTCCTACAGAAGGTTCTGAACTTCAAGTGAGCCTTCCTATTAATATTGCAGTGTTTGAGGGAAGCTGCTTTGCAGTTACACAAGCTACATTTTGCAAGAATGCAGTGAGAGTTCTGGGTCAGTAATGGAGAGGTAAAAGTGAGGGGTACTCTGTGCAGTGACAATTGTCAAATAGGGGAGAGGAATCAGAGAGTGACAGAGGGATGAGAGAGCCTGCAGACTGATATTTGAAGATGACTTCTCTTAGCTGGAGATACTTCACAAAATGCATATTCAAAATGTGAAATTTACTCTCAAGGGATACTGTAGATGCCAGATTTGCTGGGGTAGCTCCTGATGAGCCGTGCTGGAGACAGGATAGCTGGATCTTGGTTTTGACCTAGTATGGCCATTTTTATGTAAAGGTGAAATCCCGACTCCAGTGATGTCAGTGCAAGCCTTGCCACCGAGTTAATTTGAGCTAAGAATATACATCAATAAGAATAGCAAATAGTTCAGAGATTAATTCATAATCCTGCATCATTTCAAGACTTCAGTGTAGCTCCATGAAGAGAATTCCAGTTAGCAAACATCTCACCGATTTGATTTTAGCAATTTTATACATCCTTTCTGTGATCCTCCCTCGACCCTAAACAAGAACTATCCTGCATGCAGTTTATTAAAATGCAAATCCTGTTGGTTTTCTCCTGACGCTGTTCTGCAGGACATTGTAATGAACTGTGGTTCTTTAACAATATAGGAACACTTGAAGCATTACATGATATAAATTACAGCTTAACTTCAGTTTTAGTTTCAGTGTCTATAGATTTCTTTCCTTTCTCTGTAACATTCTGGTAAAGACTGTAAGTACCTGATATTCTGGTTGGGTTTTTTTCTTTTTTTTTTTTTTTAATTTTTACTTTTCAGTTGCCCTCTGACTCCTTTTCAGAACTGCATTTATATAGACTCCCTTGCTCTTTACAATGTTTGGTTTGTGTAGTGACTTCAACACTGTCTTAGATCTGGGATCACACAAATGCTCTTGCGGTTTCGTGGTCACCACTGAAGATTGCGGTATGTGGTGGGCTGAGATATTTTTGCCAATAGGTGGAATACAGCTGTTTTTCATTTGAGAGGAAACCTGACAAGCCTAATACACTGTCACAATAATTCAGCACAAAACACTGAAGTTTAAAATGTTCTCCCATATTTTCCCAGCGTAGATATGTGACTCAAACACTTTGGAGAAGAGGAACACAGAACTGTCTATACAGTACCTGCGTATTAATATACAAATGCTTGGGTTTGATGTGAAGGATAAAATTTTTCCAAATTCTCCTGCACACTGCAAGAAAGCTGGATTTTCTGAGTGTGAGAATGGGAGGGCATTGAGAGTGAAAGTACAGTGGGTCTTCCCTCTCTGCCCTGCTGCAGCTTGCCAAAAGCTCCAAGTGGACAAGGCAAAGGGGGTCTGAATGAAGAACAAAGAGAAATAGAAATATTATCCTCTTGTTCGTAACTATAGAGGGCCAAACATCTTGTCAATGGGACAAATGGTTGTCTTGGCTCCTATTCCAACAGAAGATAGCTTGAATATTAAGAATCTAGAGCTGTAAAGTTATTTGCACCTCTCTCGTAAAAAGACAGGTCAACTACGCCCATAGATATACTCTGCAAAAGTAATGAGCTTTATCTATAAATAACCAATTACCAAAATGGTTTGCAAAAGGACAGGCTTTGCTATGCTGCACAATGGGGTATAGTTCAAAGAGCCCTGAGTTGAGTAGGTAAAGTCTTGATTTGGAAACAGTACAGGAAAATCAGGATGAAAGAGAATAAGCAAATTAGACAAGCATGGTAACACTGGTGATCCTCCTGCACTGGGAGGCTGAAGCAGTGCCACTGCATGGTGCTGGCCAGGCTCACAGCTGCTTTTGGGGCCAGCTTGACATATGAAATGCAGAGCTGTGTTCCTGAGTGTGATATTGTTGGTGGAGATTGTCTCCACAATCTAGTCTGACTTTTCATTTTAATTTTTTTAATTGCCACATTATTGTGGTGAAAAATTTCCCCAGTTCATACAGACAAAGAAAAACTCTTACACAAATGAATGCCCAGACATGGTGCTAGCTTACCTCACGTTAGATGGGAGGGAGTTTTACAAGCAGACTGACACATTTCTTTATAACAGTCTAGTATAACTGTCATTTGATTTTACCCATAAAAATCGTTCTATAAAAGCAACAACTAAGGAAAGCATGTTCTGGGTTTGAATTTCATAAAAACAGAATTGCACTTTTGATACAACTGCTCTTTTTATGATGTCTGTGAATAATTCTCCATTTAGATTTCAAATTACAGCCCCATGCAATTTTTAAGAAAGCCACCTTAAAATCTCCTTGGAATAGTCAGAAACAGACTATTACCTGTATGTAGTTTATAACTTGCTGGTGTCTTTGTTTGGCTGCAGCGACTTCACTGTCTGAAATTGCTTCCCTCAGGGATTGCTGGGTTTTCAGAGAGTCCAGCTCTATGACAGCAGAAAGGCGGCAATACAGGCTTATAAATTTTTCCTTGTAACAGCAAAAATGAACTGTGAAAAGACCAAGTGCAAAGGAAAATTGTTACATGCTGGTTATGAAATATGAAATCCTTAGCTTTCAGAACACAAATTTTATTAAATATAGTAACTAACTCTGGATGGGTTTCTTTAAGCTAGAAATAAATAATATAGGCTTCTGTTCTCCTCTCATTTACACTGGATTTACTCTGTAACTTCACTGATTTCAAAAGAGTAATTTCTAATTATATCTAAGTGAAGAGATAATCAGGTCCTTAGTATGCAGCTCCAGAGGCTATCTTGCCCTTGATAGTTTTAGTCAGAAAGGCTGTTTCTGAGGCTTTTATAGCTCATCATTTCTTTTATCAAGAAAGTAGTGACATGACTGGAAAATGAAACTGGTATTTTTTTTTAATTGAGTGTTTCAGAAAGAAAGGATCACTTCGAAGGCTGGTAACTTTCTCTTGGGCTAAGCTGTCTTAAATCAGGAACTGCAATGTAAATGACTCAGCAGGAAAAGCATTGCAGTGATATCACTGTTTGGGGGAAACAATTAAAACTCTTTTAGGTGTTACCACACATCATCCTCCGAACTCTCCTGCAGAAGAGTAACACAGAAAGTTCAGATATGACCTCTTGCTTTGTGTAATTTGACTTTGGAGCAGCACAGAATTATCCAGGCTGTACCAGAGGTAACAGAGACAGAACAGCTACAGTGCCACAGAGCTTTGCAAATGTTAATTTACCTGGTGTGTTTCAGCTACATTATTCCAGGACCTGCAAGACTGAGCAGTTACCTCTCCGAATGGCAGTGCAGATGAACTGAAACTTGCTGAGGGAGAACAAGTTTTCAGAAATACTTCCCCATTCATTGGTGCTGCAGTAAATGCAAACATACAGCATGATCTTGTTAGAGCAGCGAGTGCCAGTCAGATTTACTGCTGCTGCTCTTCTGGACTGGGGCATGGCATTTTTCAGGGTGTTCCAAGTGTAAAATGCATATATTCTTCTCATCACAAATATTAAAAAAAAAGAAATGAAAACAGTCCCATGTCTACTTATCCCTTACAAACAATATTATTGAGAAGAATTTGTTGAACTAAGAGATCCAATCACAGAAACATTGTTAGTATTAACAATAAAGGCCTAAGCTGAACATAGAAATCTCACAAAAAAGAGTGAAAGAATGAATTCTACCTTCTGGTTTCAGCAATGCCTAGATATTGCTGGGATCCAGTGTGAATAGTGTGTGGTCTTACAGTACATATGCCATATGTGGTGGACTCTTGAGTGAATTACAGCTGCGGTTTCGGCTCCAGTGCTGAAGTTTTGAGCCTTTGTGGTTTTAAGTCAGACCCTTTAATGTTACTTTAACAAATGTTACTTCAACGTAGTCTTTTGTGGTTATGCAATTATATAGTTGGTAGCCACCAGCTAATGGGGAATGGAAGCTTCTAATATTTGAGATGTGAATCATAGTCACTTTATAGAACATCAGGGATACATATATAATAAGTCATATTGAAATGTCATCTGCCTTTGGCCAGAGGATTGCTTACTTAAAAAAATACTCAAAAGTAAAATTCAGCTTTCCATACTGTTTCCTCCACCATGAACTGCTTTCCCACTGCTGCAACATCGTTGAACAGAGAGGGCTGCACCTGGAATGCCTTTTGGGATATGGCTCTATTGCATGTTTACCAGTGCCACACCATCCCATGCAGGCTCTATTGATGTGTCAGACCCATGCAGGCTGTGCCCCTGAAATGAGAGGCCCTCCTGCCCCTGGCCTGTGTCCCACCTAATGAGAATCAAATAGTCTGCACAACCTCTAGTGAGGAGATTAATTGTGTCAGAGATTAATATGCTCCACGCATTAATTTGCACAGCAAGGCAGCAGGCCCCTCTCACCACGAGAAATGATGCACTCCACACTCAGAGGCCAATTGGTTGGCTTCAGGGTGGCACATCAGAAGATAAAAGTGTGGCTTTAGGGCACTGCAGCCGTGGCCATGTGACCCAAAGCACTGAGCTAACTCTTCTCATTCAATTACATTAGCTTTCCTTTGAAGGGGTAATGTCTCCTTGGCAGACTACACCATGTATTGTGTGGCTGTCCCACTCCTAATTGTATGGCAGCTCAGCTGGCATCTGTCCTCCCACAGCCAGCAGAAACCCCCAGAGCTGTCACAGGCACCACAGTGTGCTGTGGCTGATGTGGCTTAAATACAGTGCTGTATTCCTGCCTGATCCAAATGAAATTTGTGTTGCTGGGTGGTGGTAGGTCATGGATGAGTTGTTTTTGCAGAAACACAGGCAAGGCAAGACACTCCATTAATATCTAATCTCCTACATAAGTGATTTGAACAGCACTTGGCACTGATACACAGGAGATAGGAAGGTAATGGTGTCACATAAACACCTGAGAGGGACATCACTGGGCACACAGTTGCCACTAGAGACCTTTCCTGCAGTGGCTCTTGGTGTACTGACTCAATCAGTTTTGGCTCATATCTTTCTCTCTTCTCCAAGGCAGAGGAAAGAAAGATCCCCAGTTTTACAGGCCAGAAGGAAACAGAGCAGACTGATGTGTAAGGCTCAGCAGCCCCCACACTTCAATATTCTTTCTTAAAAGAACTATTAAGTCTTTATGAGCTGCTTTTATGTGGAACCTTTTCTTTTCTCCGTGGACCAAAGAAGAAATGAGAAATAGAGGACCTTGAAGCTAAAGCATCTTATGCCTTCTGTGAAACAGCTGGAAAACTCTGTTTTGGGGAATTCTTACCCAGTCAGCAATGCGGTGGAAGAAGAGAGGTGTGAATCTGCTACAGTGCAAGATGTGCTCCCCAAAGAAAGAGATTAAAGTCCAGTGCTTTGGCATTTTTCACAACAGGCCTTTGCTGCACCACAGCAATAGGACAGTCTCCTGCCTTTTTCCAGGTATCAAAGGGAACAAGATGTCCCTCACATGGGAAAATCTATTCAGACCTTTCGCAAAGCTGTGAAGGAGTCAGACCTTGAGTAGGACCATCTGCAATCAGGATCTGCAAAATACCCCATTACAAAACCAGCAATTATCCTTGTGACAACTTAGAGAGATGTTTTTTGCATCTCCTGTCACACTCCAGCCTTGCTGTGTCATGTGTAATTTCTCTTGGTTCTGTGTTTTAAAAAACATCATCTTGCAAAGAAGCTTATAGACACATAGTGGATAGCTGTGGGCCTTGCTCTCTGCTTTGCATTTCAATAACGATGGCTACAGTATATGCTTTAACCACCCTGCTCCCTCTGTAACTTGTACACCGTTATAGGGAGTGTTGTTGCCAAAGCCATCATGTGATTTATTGACTCTCCACTGGGACAAGGGGGAAAACAGATACAACTTTGTGATTTTATTATAAGGAGACTGAGTTAATATTTCTAGGTGAAGCAAGCTACTATACCGAGTTCAAACATCTGAAGAGGGAGGTTAAGAAATCCTGAGTGTGGGGTGTAAGGATTATTCTGTCCTGGGGCAGTGCAGACATCGTCTGAGGCGGGGAGCAGGAGAAGAAAGGAGACATTGTGACCCAGTTCCAACACCTCCTGTGTGTACAGACGGAAGTGCTTAGCCTGTACAGGGACACGCGCGGGGGAAGGAATAGGAGAGAATTACAACATGGCACTTATATAAACAACACCCCAAATGATATAAAACATTAAAGAAAATTTGCACAACATCAAGCTCAGAATTTTTATAAAACGTAAATATTTGGGGCGGGGGGTGGTAGTGGCTAAATGTGGGTTCATGTCACTACATAAAATAAAGATTTAAAGCTGCAATGTTCCACATTAAAACAACACACTCAGGCACAACCCCCCTGAAAACAACATTTATGTTTCTTATTAGGCAGAAAATGATCACATGCCATGTGCTTTTCAAGATTATGATTGCATAATTATGTGAAAACATGAAAATGGATTCAATTAAAAACCTTTAAGATTCAATTTAGGGTTGGTTAAGAGAAATATGCAGCTCTCCCTCAACACGGCACTGCAAAGGTTTAACAAGTGCTGCAGCAAGAGAAAATGGCCCAGGCAGGAGTGGCCTGAGGCTGCTCAGAGCTGCTGTGTGCAGCACTGCCTTCTGCCCTGGCTGTGCCCCAGTGCCACTGTGCCTGCTCATGGTTACCACAAAAATAATAAAAATATCTAAATAAATCTGTGGAATTAAAAATTCAATTCATTAACACAAAAGTTTGGTTCTGAGCCATCAGACCATTCGCATCTGTGTTTAACTGCAAGGTCATGTTGATGTCTGTCTCTCAAGGACAATAGATGAGCTCAGATTCTTAGCTGAGCTGCAGCCTCAGGAACACGTTGCACAGTGATTTCAATATTTTAGTCCCTAACTCTAGAAGAAAAAAACCAGTTGCACAAAAGCTATAACCTCCAAGCAAATGGAGTAACACAGAGACCTGTACAGAGCCCTATTGAATTAGAGTGACTGACCACAAGGCAGCACACCATCTGTCTTAATTTTGGATTTACTTGAGTCTTACTTGGCTCTTCCCAGGCTAGAAGGTGCAGCACTGATGGGTTCCTTTTTAAAAGCAAAGCCTAAACCTTTCAAAACCAAGAAATGTAGAACCAGATTAATTTATTTTAAGGCCACATCTTTCTAGCTGCACAAACAGACCTTGAAATGAATATAAAGATGATTTACTTCTACTTAAAGACCTCTTTACCCTTGCAGACCAAAATAAAATGGAAGTAATGTAAACAAGAAACAAACTTCTTAGCTTATTTTTTCATGGATCTCTCACATCATAGATTATTCTCCCTGACTTTATTTATTCACATATGTGTTTCTTGTACCTAAATGTAAAGCCAGAAGCCAGACACCTCTCTACAGCAATCTGGAGGTCTGGGACTGTGTTTTAGAAGGGGTACATTCATCTGTGTGCAAAAGAACAGCAAAATGCTGTGTCATTACCAGGCCTTTCCTACACCCTCACTCGAAGCCTCCCAAAAACCAGTCACTTGCTGTGCTTGCCTGGAAAAATGCCTCTTTTTCTTTGTCAACTTGGTAAAGGTGCTCAGAACTACTGCTTTCATGCAGAAGTGCTTATTTGCACCTGCCTGAAGTTGCACAAATAACCTAAAAGATACAAAAATAGCAGGTAGTTGAAATTTGTCTCCTAATCCTTGAATGTTCACATGTCCAGGACAAGAACTATTTTACTGAAGATGTTTCCCCTTAGAATAATGGAATACAAAACTTCTCTGCTTTGCTTTTCTTGCAACCCTGACATTGAATCCTTACTTGTGAGTGATACAGTTTGTAGCTATTCATTGTGTCCTTAAGAATCGGGTTTTAAAAAGGTGATAAATCCCACAAAAGCAAATACCTGATGCAGAGGTAGATTGATCTGTCTGAGGAGAGCTTTCACTGCCGTCTGGAGCTCATACAAGAACAATTGAGTAGGGCAGTCTGAAGTATGATCCATACTTTCCACAGATTCTGAGCCAGAAAGTGTTTGGATCCATTCCCACTCATCTCTGTATGTTGAGTCAAGTTAAAATTAGAAATATAACAACAGTTCAATGCACAAGCAGGAATTCGGTGTATGTGCATTTGGGATCTGTTGATCGTTTAATCCTCATATACCAAAATACTCTAAACTTGTGCAATCTTGATTGAACTCTTAACTTTGAAAAGTTTTATTTTTCTAGCACATGTACATCAGGCTGAACATTCCTCTGGAAGTCCAACTGCCTTTGAAATATTTCAGTAAGGCTTCTCACTTCAGGTTTTCTCTTTCACGTTCTTCATTCCCCATCTACCACAATATTTTAAAAAACATGCATTGGAAATTGCTATAATTAGCAGGGAGTTTGATCTCTGTGAAGGACTATCTTCTACTCACTGCAGCCAAAGAAATTCCTGCTTTCCTCCACACATCTCTATTTGAGACCTGATAAACATGGGAATCAGAGCTCTGGATCCAATCCCTAATTCACTCTGCCCAGTATTCAGTCTTGAACAGCAGCCAGCATCATACATTAAAAAAAAGAATGTACAGGAAACCTCACTACAAGACAAGTAATAGTTGTGGTATAATCTGTTCCTAAATAAAGATCTGATCTTAAACTTCAAGAGTCAGGGATTTTTATAAACTCTGAAGCCTTAGGCTTTATATTCCTTCCAACATTGTTGTTAGTATTCACTACTACATTCTGGATATCCTTGTTATCTATGTAGATATCCAGTTCCTTTTTCCTCATGCAAAATTCTCAGCTGGTTGCTGAAATGATATGGGATTAAAAAGCTCCAGAAAAAGGTCAATCAAATGTGTTGCCCACTAGGCAAGGACCAGGCAGTACAAAGAATGCCCTTGCCAATGGATAAGGGAAGCAGTGGACAAGGGGGAAGTAGCTTTCCCAGAGCACAGCAGTTTGCTGGCTGGTTGCATTTATAAATATGGTTCTCAATTGCTGTGTGTTTGCTGTGGTTTAGGGTGACAAACCAAAGATATCACACAAGAGAGTAAACAGAAAAATCCACCACACCAACAGCCCACAGTCACCGAAAATCCAGGGAAAGGGTGGCACTGAATCCACTGAAGGCTGTGTCAGGGCTGCAGGCTATGATCTTCTGAACAGGTCCTTATCCCCGTGCAGAGCTGGAATAACCACGGAACACCATCCTTAGAAACCAATGGGCCCCTATCCACGTGTTCTGGATAGGCCTTCAGACTGCTGGGAAAACTCAGGTGCACCTGTTTAGCTCAGCACAGATCTCTGGGGTGGCACACACCAGAGCCAAACCTTGCTGCCACCTACAGTTTTGCAATGGCAGAATTGCCTTGGCATTAAAATTCGATCAATTGTTTCAAACTTAAAACAACTGTTCTCTTTCTCTGTGTGTGTGTGTGTACCCATATCTATATATTCACTTACTTGGAGACGTTGCTGTTGTCTCGGATTTTGACGTGACACAGGACATTGGGCAGCTTCTGCAACACCAGCACTTTGATCTGATCCACAGAACTGCAGAGTTTAAGGTAACCCAGATACAAGCCGGGAGGGAGGCGCTGCTGACTTCGTTTGTGATAGGAAAGTATGTCCTGTTTTAAGGGAAACAGTCCTACATCAAAATCTCATATTTTTTTCCACATAAGCAGAAGAGTTTGGGAGCAAAAAGAAACAAATGTTTTTACAGCTGTCAAATTCAAAAATTTAAATTCAAAAAACATTTAAGCACATGCTTAAGCATATGAATAATCTCTGGTAGTTTGGGTGCACTTGGACAACTTCTCACTTAAAGCCATACACAGGATCTCTAAGGTGTCCATGTCATGCAGGAATTGGCTCTGACAACCTGAGGTTTCAATCTTCTGCAACTCTAGTGTTTAAACTGGCTTAAATAACCCCCACCTCTGCCTCCTGTCTGATCATTTCAGTGGTGAGCTGGGTCACGGAACTGATTCCTCTGAAAAACAACTTGGGAAAAGGAGCAGTTGTTTTTCAGCTGAGCAGTTCCCTGGTTCAGGTTTGGTTCATGGCTACACGAAGGGAACAGAGCAGCACTGGGGAAGAGCTGGGAGAGAGGGGCTGCAGGAGCCAGGACTGTCCCCAAGGAAATCCCAGCCTACATCTCTCCAAAACCTGCTCTGAATCACCTGCTGTCAACAAGAAGATCGCTGTCAGCATGGGGGTTGGTAGTTTGCAAAATTAAATTAGTGGCAGCATTTTCTGAACAAATATCTTCATCAACAAACGGAGCTTAGAAGAAATTAGTATTGATGGTAAATTTGCTGAGGCCAGGAGACATTTTTTGGGCTATGTATAGCAGTCTCACAAAATTACCTGAAAAATTATGTCTGCTGCCATCCATCCTCAGAAATGTGTGCTTCTGCAATGGGTGAGGATTAAGATACCTGGCCCTATGCCTTTACTCTTGGAACCATCAAATTATCTGCCAGTGCTATGCTTGGCTCTGACCAGTGCAATTAGACCCTCATTTTCACAAGCACTTCATGAACAAAATACCCACTCAGTGATTAAACAAGTAATAGAAGAAAGGGTGGGCATTAGATAGGAATGTGTAAACCATTAGGGGAACATTTTTTCCACTAGGATCTCTGTGGAAATCTGATCAGGCCTGTATTTTGCTTTTCCTAATATAAAACTTTTGCCCAGATTGACGATTTTCTGCACCTTTAACACACTGTAATACATTAAATCTAGCATAGATCAGGTAAGTTTTATTGTCTTTTGGAAATTTTTTAGCATTCCTAAAACCTGGTAACATATATTTTGATTGCCTCTCACTTCCCGGTATGACAAGCAGAGTCTCTGCCCAAGAAAGTGCCTCTAATTCAAAAATTAACCACTGCAGCCATCATCTCATGGATGGTGCTAAAGAAAGGACTAAGACAATGACTTGTCTTGTATTTTGGGTAACTGTGCAACAGTTTTAGGGAGATTGGCTGCTGTTACCTACAGAAAACATGTATTAATCTTAACATGAACTGTCTCTGTTTAATGTGAGTTCGGAGAATTCTTGAAGGGCTGAACCCCATTGGCTCTCAGTGATGGCAACTGAGCTGAGTGTGCCAAGCAGCTTCTGAGATCAATCCTTACCTTGGCATTTTTCTAATTGCAAGTCTAGGAGCATGTGATGCAGAAATTAAAGGAGGGTTATGGTCAGTAAAGAATTCTTTAGCAGCTATACCAGGCTCCAAGGAACCCTGAACCCCACAGAACAAGTTTATTAAGTAGAACAGTAAAGTTTAAAACCTAGATTTAGTTTTCAAGGTTGGATGGAAAAATCTTATGGTGTAGAAATTCTAAGTATCTGTATAGGTGCTTAAGAACATCCCAGAGAATTTTAAAGCATTTTATATCCCTTGCTACAGAATTCCATAGCCTGGTTTCCCGAAATCGATAGAAACAACTAGTCTCTGCTAGGACTTTGAAGTAATTTCTTTAGAATCTCATGGATATTTTGCATATTAAGGATGTGATCCCAGACCCACTGGAAGTAATATTAAGTCTTTGCTCTCAATGGGAGCCTTGCCATTAATTTTATTGGGCACTGGACTAAGGCCTAAAATTCTACAGGACGCTTCCAAAAATCAGGGCTCTGGCACAGGCTTTACAGAAGCAAATAACACACAGTAAGAGAAGCAAAGCACTACCTGGATTGTTATAAGCAAGATGTCTAATGCTGTTGGCTCCTCTGGAGTTGAAAGGGATTTCCTCTGGCTTTGTAGTTTGGATACCTGCATCCATTTGCCATTAAAAAATGAGTACAGACTCTCCACTTCTCTTACAGTAACTATCAGCATATTGCCATGTCGATCCTTGATTGGCTCATAAAAAACTCTGCCTAAATTGTGAGTTCCCAGCAAATTCTAGAAAACAAATACAAAACAGAAGTTATTTATCACATATCAGGAGAGTATTGTTTGAAACGTAACTTGGTGCTCATTGACATCGGTACTACTAAAAATGAGACACACTGTGTTTCTCAAACCCTTGCCTTACAGTCATATCATTTAGTGGAGAAAGGAAAATTTTTTCCTTAGGTTGTGTTTTGTGGATTGAGTTGTGGATCCTCTGGTGCATTTGGTCCAGCAGTGTTTAGTCCAATGTTTAATGGAGAACATCAGAAAGACTATTATGACTCAATGCCTTTGTAAAAGGTAAATTAATTCACTTATTTACTGCCAAGAAATTCACTTATTTGGGCCAAAATTCCTAGTTTTGCCCAGTCATGTAAAGATGAAGGATGCATTTTTTGAAAGCACTCGTTCTGCTGGTGATTCCTTTGATTTGAACATACTTAAGAGCTGGGTGCTTATCTGAACTTTCCCAGAACCAAATGTCAGAGATCATAAAATTCTTCCTCTTTCTCCAAATCATTCATAACAGACACTTTAAATGTTTTTTTGCTATGTTCATTGACTATGATCTCCATTCTCTGTTCCCCGTTTTAAAATTATTCAGACTGTTTTCAGCAACGAAAGCAAGAGACCCTCATGCTTGTGCTGAATGTAAATAATTCTGGAGCTAAACTGTGGAGTGTGTTTGTGAAGAAGCACAGGATCTGAAGAGACACGGACCCTTTTACTTCAAATACCAAGAATGTGCTAGAAAAAACAGGCAGAAACTAACAAAACTACCAGGGCAAAGCTCTCCAGGAAAATATGTGAGGATTAAAGAAAAGTAATTTTAAAAGACTCCACTTAAAATACATATTTTGGTTAAAATCCCTTTCCTCACACAGTAAGGCATCTGCTTATAGGTGCAAACACACTCAATCCAGTGACCAGCCACTGAAGAGATTCCCAGATGTCTTAAAGAAAAATGCCTAACATTTAAAATATGCTCATTACTTTTGATTTTTCAAGAGATCTGCAGTAAGCTGGATAGTGAGAAGGGTAGTTTAAAATGAAAACTTGAATTCACATTGTATCTTTAGGCAAGTGCTGTACATTAACTTAATGACATAAACTGATAGATTATCCTGAAATTATTTATCTGTATTTAGCAGGCAGTGTTTACTTATCAACTTTAATATTCTAAAAATGTTTATAAACTCTCAGTAGTCAGCACAGTGACTGGGTTTGAGTGGCATAACTTGTCTATTTTAGCTTTGTACATCCCCCTCCAGGGCAGACTGTTGGTGTCTATATAGCACCTCTCCTTGGCCTTTTTCAACTGTTCTGCCTTTTGGGGTTTGTCTCCTTCTCTGCCTAACTCTGGGTGTCTTGAGTGTACGTGTTGTGTGAATCCCTGTGTCTCCAGCTGGGGCATATCCTGGCAGTAGTCCTTAGCCATCTAATTGTCATATTAATCACTGCAGCACGTGAATGTGCCCAGATGAAAACAAACAGTTCTTTACTGTCACTGTGTTGAGAATTACATTCCAGCACAGGGAATGGGGGACCTACTAATATCAATATGGGACTGATTCATACCCTAAAATGTTTTGTGTCTGCTTGGCTTGTTACCCCATCACTTGTGCTTTGCTTTAGTCGTCTAGAGTAACAACAGGCAGAGCTGCAGTTCCTGTTGTCTCTGAATCTACTGATCTAGTCCCTGAGCAGCTGCATTATCACTGATCTTTTCCATTGTGTCCTAAATTCCTGCGGAGTCAGTCTATTAACTGCCTCAATAAAAAGTATTCAACCATATAAACTTTATTGAGATCCTTCCACTGGTGGATCCCATTAGGCCACACACCATTAAAGGCTGGCAGTTGGGTGACAATCCCTGTGTTCTTCAGGGACCAAGCAAA
Organism: Falcunculus frontatus; assembly: GCA_013398115.1. Classification (NCBI taxonomy): domain Eukaryota; kingdom Metazoa; phylum Chordata; class Aves; order Passeriformes; genus Falcunculus; species Falcunculus frontatus. Next base: position 437,456 of record VZRV01001280.1, on the reverse strand, counting down.
CAGAACAGACATTTAGAGCAGTAAATTTGGCAAACCTTCAGCAGAGCAATACACCACATGGGCACGTTTGCTGTGTTTCTGTGTTTCAAGCTCTGCGCTTCGCATCTCTGGTAGCAAATAAAACCACAAATACACTGGTAATGTTGGGTATCTCCCAGTGCAGGATCTGTTAAAGGGGATCTGCACAGAGGAGATGGACCTGAGCTAACCAAAAGAATATGTGCTGCCTGAGCTGAGTCCACCACACCATGGGAATATGCAGCAGATATGATTAAAACTTTCTCTAGTAACACCTCAAAGGACTGACAAGCAGCTGCTGCTTAACACAGGTGGTCCTCCAATAAACGTGCAGCAGGCTGGCATAGATATATTTTGTGACACTGGGGAAATCAGTCCAGACAGGTGGTTGCCCAGGAAGGCTGCTCTCCTGCACAGCATGCTCTGCCAAAAGGTGTAAAACAAACTCCCCATGCATATTGTAAATAATGGCCCCACAGTGTGTGGCTTTCCCAGCTGCTGCAAACCAGGTTATTGTGCTGACACAACCCGTGAGATGACGTGTGGCTAACACAGTGCCCAGTGATGATGATCTTCAGGAATGCCAAGAGTGTACCACACATTTTCTGGGAAGCTTTGGTGATCTCAACAAAAGGTAGAAGAAAGTGAGGCCTGAAAATACTTTTTCTGTAGCAACAATGCACACAGCTTTTTGAAAATGTTATTTTCCCACAAAAGTAACTGTTTTAAGTGAAAAAGTGTCTGTTTAAAGTTGAAAGTGTCTGCCTGCCACCTAGAGATTTCACGTTGTTCTGAAACCCAACTTCAAAACTTTACAATAAAGGTAGAAATGTTCTGCTGGAGAAAGTGTAATTTCTATTTGCATAATAAGTAGTGAATTGAGACACGGAAGGATTTACGTGGCCTGTTCAGTTCCACTCAGGTTGCATCTGTAGCAGAGGCTGGAATAGAACAGAGTTTAAATGTTTCATTAATAGATTAATAATTAATAATGAATAGGCCTATAAGAGGCTTTTGAGCAGCAAATATTAGGATTATAACCTTGAATTCCCAACCTGCAAACTTGCAGCCTTCTCTGTGGTCATTATTTGCTGGTACAGATCTGTTTGTTTCTTTGTCTGTTTCTTTTGTTCTTTCTTTTTATTGTTTCTTTCCTTTGTTATTCCTACTCTTTACATTTAATGTAACTCCCTCCATCCTGGCAGGAGAGGCTCAGTGCCTGATTTCACTGGAGATGAGAATGCTGCTCCAAAGAACAGTCCAAAGGACAGGTGGCAGCTCTGTCCCTTGGAGACCAGAAAGTCACTGAGCTAGCAGCCAGAAATATGCCATGGGACCCACCTGTAGCTGTGCTGCTGCTGAAAGCATCTTCTGCCTGGCCTGGAGTGCTGTGGATGAGGACACGGACACAGCCATGTTCTGCCTCAGCCACCTGATGTCATCCCACATGCAAGATAACTGCAAAAACAGATCCACTTCAACCAGTTCTTGTTCTCGGCATTTGCAAAAGCAGAAATGATACTAAAATGCATTTTGGACTTGGAAAAATCAATAGATATTGCACATTTTGTATTTCTGCAGATGGCAATCAGCTGCCTGGATAAACATGACACAGATACTGACTCAGACACAGAAGGTGTTCTGTAAACATCATGAACCTGTTTCAATTGATTTTGGACTACTGTGCAAAACTGATTTACTGTTCTTTGTGGTATAAAAAAAGTAGTGTGAAGACAACTTGAGTGATGGCACAATCACAATACCAAAGTTAAAACCCCTGGTTATTTCTTTAGGCTCTTGCTCTAAATGTCCATAAAACCTTTATGTACCCACATAAAAATCACTCATGTAGGATCATACACTAAGAGTTAATTGTGTCACTGTCAATGGCCCAGTCAGGATTTAATCCACATGAATGGTTTGTGAAAATTGCCTTTAACATGAGTGATAAAGCACTTCATCATTCAGCTTTTTAATGACATCATTTCATACATTCAGAGTGATGAGCTAAGGCCTATGCATTGCTAGCAACAAATTTGCAGAAATAGATGATATTAGACTCCCATTACCTTTGTGAACCACAGGAAATCCTGCATAACTGAACTACTGTGAGAGTCATCGATTTCCACAATTGGGATTTGATCTTCATTGGTTACTAACAAATTGTCTTTGTAAAAAAGTATAACAGATAAGTAGAGTCCCCTAAAGAGAGAAGGAAACACTATCAAACACCTTTCATGTCTATTCACATCCATGCCAAATTTAGTCAAAGAATCATAGATGTTAAGTTCTGAGGAGACAAAGTGACACATCTGGTCTAAACTTCTGTGTAATATAGGTCATGCAACTTCAGTCAGTGAGTTCTGAAAAATATATGGGAAGTTTATCACTTTAGATGATGTGAGACTACATGAATCTAAGAGATTATGGATCTGTGCAAGCCACAGACATCAGTTTTAGTGAGAATTTTGCCACAGTACATAGTACACAATGGAGGCTTTAAGCCCTTCAAAAATCAGAAGTTTTACGAAAGCTTATCATTAATGTGCTTAGTTCTGCCCTCCTTTACTTCAGAGCAAATGTGAAGTAACTCAGTTGAAATCAGGTGGGTTATTATGGATTTACATTGGTATAATTGAGTGTAATTTGGCCAGCATATCTGCAAACCTGATTACAGAGATCATTCCTTTCAATATTTATCCCCCCAGTTAGTTACATATGTTAAGTAGTTACTGCAGGGAATTTAAAGACTCCGGAGAGCTCTTCTGAAAGAATCAAACTCTTATCAAAATACAAAGAAGAAAAAGCAGACTGAACACTCCTGGCAATGAAAGAAGAAATAAACCGGGGTAAACAACTTCCATTTGCTAAAAAAAAAAATTCAGGGCTGAGGGTTGGGTCACAGTGGGCTGGAAACCCAGCTGAGGATGTCAGAGAGTTCTACGTGTGGAGTTTGTTGCCAGTGGACTATTGAAATGTTATCTGAGCGCTGTGCTTTATATTATGAATGAATAAATGTTGTAGTTTCATTAATGAGCAGCAACAGAGGCAGTGCTTTCAAACAGCTCAGCAGATGCACTTCGGGTTTGCACAGAATATTTCACTCTGTTACAATTTGAATCCATTTCCAAAAGTAACTAGGAAAAAATTCTATTGATTTCAGTAGGAGCTGGAGCATTATTTTCCTGTCAGCTGCACCACTCCTACACATCTGTGATTTTGTCAGTTCATTCTGACCAATTGTTGTCCCATCAGTAGTGGCATATTCACACATATTGCTAAGGTGCTTTTCTCTAATACAGAACAACAACTGCTAAAATTCAGAACGTCTCAAACATAGAAGGAATGACAAACCGTTTCAGAGTCTTCACAAACTTGTTTGATGAATGGAAAAGGTGCTTCAGGCTTCTGGAAACGGATTGCTTGCGACCAGCATTTTGTAATTTAGAACTTTCTGAAATGGGAAAAAGAAGCAAACCAAACCCAGCTCTTAAATTTCAGTTAGTGTCTCATAAAAAACCTTTGTTTCTTGTACCACAATACTAAATTTCAGTCAGTGCCCATTACATTCCTTTCGAAAGACAACATTCAGAAAGATGCTCAAATGCAGCCCTTTGATGGTGTTTTCATTAACTTAGTGATACACAGCAGCAGACAATTTCCTTACTTGGTGCAAACTCAGACAAGATAAAGCTATTTTGCTCTGAGGCAAGCTTGAACCAGCACTACACACTCTTAATGCTCAGAATGGATGGGAATTTTGCAAGTGGTCTCAAAGCCCAAGAAGTGATTTGAATAATCAGCCAACATTTGAGGGTGTTGTAATTTCTAAATTTCTTACCACATGCAGCTTAAGCTTCTAAGAAGCTGTCACTGACATCCCAGCATCACCAGTGTAACCTAAGGAAAAGCTTTAGGGAGACAAGATTGAAGCTCATCTTTCTGTGTATCACATTAAATGCATCTGATTTTGCTTGGATTTTTTTTCTCCATCACAACAACTTCCACTAATGTATTGCCTTAGAGCTTTCACAGTTACCTTTGCTCCCTAGTAATCTGGAGTCCAAAGAAGAGGTGTTAAGTCTTTTCTTCACTTCATGTCAAAGCTGAGACCATCTGTGTCCCTGCCAGCATCTCTGAGCCAGCTCTCCAATAGAATAATTTCATAAATTCAAATATTGTCCCAATGATCTAAGAAAATATTGTTAAATTTTTATACATTGCATTGTTTTTCACTTTGATGAATTTGACTTCATGTCTTTCCTTCTTTCATGCATGGCCTTGTAAGCCAAGGAAATATCTTCCCATGGGAATTGAAAGCCATGAGTTCTGTGTAACAGCTGTGAACACCTGTGTGCCCATGAGCAGGTTTGGAGGGGACACCGAGAGATGGCAATCAGGGACATGCAGGACTTTATTATGTACTGGCAGTTGTTGTCCACATCTGGATTTGAAAGCAATGGGCACTTAACACTTTTTGGGTTTGGTTTTGTTTTTTGCAATGTCTGTCCTGTTTAATGCTGTTGTAAGAGAAACAGCAGAAATACTTAATTTGAAAAACAGAGTTAATTCTTCAGATATTTGCTGTGATATGAAAAGAAGGACAAAATGAAAAAATGTAACTGCGAAAGCACATCTCAGTTTTCCAGGATCTGAGTGTTTATTTGGATGAAACATGGATCCCCATCCAGACTAAAGTGTGAAACATTTTGAGGGACACCCTTCTCCAGTGGGGAAAAACCATGACTCATGAAGAGCCACTTGCTGAAAGCTGCTGATCGTCTGCTTAGGTGTTCTCAGAGTATTTCCCACTTTCCTCTGGTGCAGAATTGGAGGTGCCTGTCTGTGTCTCCCTAGTGAGTTCCAATTTTGAACATTTGAAGAACATCTAAATTTTCTGTTATCAAAACCCCATCTGTGGAAGTGCTTGGCACATTTTTAAATGCTGCATAAATTTGCACCACGAATGGCACATTGAAAGCCCCAGCAAGCAGACACATTGTTAGCAATAATTACTGCTCTGTGGAACAGTGTGTACAAAGAGAACAAGGTTCTGTTGGGGGTGAAATCATACAGTTCAGATGTATGAGACTTATTAGATCATCAAATCCATTGTCTTTCCAGTGCAAACTTGTTCTCCATGGCATGTTCTCCAATGGACTCTTCAGCTTAAACAGACTCATCCAAATCCATGACTACTCCTTTGCTTTCTTTTCCTTCTAAAAATATTCGTTTGTATTTCTGTCCATATCTCCTCAGATAACTGTTATTTTACTGTGAACCTTTTTCAGTGTATTGCAGTAATGTCAACCAAATACTACATGAAAACTCCTGACTTACTGTTTCCTTTTTCCAAGGTTAAGACAAATTTAGGAATATAAATTTCATTCTATTTATTTTCTTCTGTATTCCCTCCATCTATACAGAGGGAATGGAGGAAGAAATTACTGAAGGCAAAGCAACATAATTCTGTATAAAAAACCCAGAGACTGCAGCATTAAAATAAGAGGGCACATTACAAGTGAAATATATGTTATTGGTCTGTTCAGTGGTTTGGGTTTAGCCCACAGCTTTGCAGAAGCCAACAGCAAAAGAAGTAATGTAAAACTAGATGGAGACTGTGAACTCTCCTATATTGCTATTTGCTTTTGTCTTACAGTATTGTATGTCTAGAAGCCAGAAAACATGGAGCGGAGATTAGAGGATAATTTGGATCTGCAGGAAATGGAACTTTGTCTGTTACTTAATTAACTAATAAATAACGTAGAGTAACCTTCATGGAAAAGCACCAGTAGCAACACAGTGAGTTTATGTTAACAAATGATACAGCAACTGAGCTGTGAGCTCTTTTAATAGAAGCCTGGGAGTGAACACATAGCAGCCAAGATAGGAGAATTTCCAGTGATTAAATTTAGATTAGAAGCATTCAAACCTGGACTGAAATAGGCAATTAAATAGAAAAGTGTATTTATGACATCGTCAACCTTTCTCTAAAAAGGTAGAGGGTGTATAAATATTTCTTTGCAGTTTTTTACATAAATACAACCCTTACTTAAAAGCAACCTCTTGGAAGAACAAGAACCAAGCTTCCCCCTCAAGCTTGTGTGCATCTAGGGCCTCTTCTTAAATTCCCAACCTGAAATTTTCAGTCTATAGCTTGGTTCTCAAGTCTACTTTTGTATATTCTCACAAAGAATTATAATCTAAACTTCTTAAATATCCTGTGGTATCAGCGATCCCTCTCTTTGCTAAATGCAATTAAAACTATGTGCTCTGCTTGTGAATCAAATTAAAATGAGAATATTTTTATTTCACCTCTGACTTGTCTAGTAAAATACATTTCAACTGAATTTCAGAAGGAAAATATCTGGTAAGAATTCTACTGAAGAGCTGGGTTCATTTCTTAATGAAGCATCACACAACTACTTAATCCACTCTGAATTGTTTAGAAAGAAAGATCTACAAGAAAAAAAAAAAAAACTTAAAAATATATTTGAAGTGTTGCCAGGACATGCAATTGTAGTAACTCAGTTATGATAGTCTGTAGCATGGTATTATGAAGACAAATGGATGACTGTTATTTGTAATCATCAGGGTTTTCCAGAAGATTAAACATATGAAAGCAAAGCTTCCTAAGTAATTCCCGAGGAGATTTCATCATTATCACAGAGCAGGTTCAAAAGCAACAGCTGATCTAATTCCAAAAGCTCTTAAACTCACTGTACATTCCAGTGTATTCTTCCTGGTATTTTTGTAAGCTTGTTTTCTCCAGCCCCTGCAATGCAAAGCACAGGGCAAAAGGCAGAGCCTGAATGAACAGACTTGGGCAAAGGATCTGCCTGGAATGTGGGCAATGTCCCCTCCCAGATCCTGCAGGAGTGCACAGCCTCGCTCCTCCAGCTCCTCTGGGTTCTGAGGCTTTTGCCTGCTTTGTTCAGGTAATCTCAGACCTTTTAGATGATTACCTGCAATTTTTTCCACCTTCCTTTCACTCGTCCTGCACTCTGCTTGAGCCAGCCTGAGCAGCATGAGCAGGACATCCCATACAGGAATCACTGTGGGAACAGTCCAGGTGCCTGGACACCAGGTTTGATCCCAGCTCTGTTCTCACCGAGCTCTAATTAATGCAGAGCCTGATTCTGCTCTCACAGCTCATCAGTGGTTGTAGGCAGAGTCAAGGACCTTCCTCAAACAATGCCCAGCTGTTTACTGACAGCTCTACAACAACTGGGGCAAACAGAAATCACAAGATTGGCATTAACCAGAGTGTGGTAAAGAGAATCATGGCAAAGAACAGAAAAATGCCTGGGCAGGTCCTCAGTCTGTGTGTAAGAGCAGGGCTGTGCTGACTTCCATCCTGTCAGTTGATCACGCTAATTGACATTAATTAAGAATAGAGATCAAACTTCTGTATTACACAAAGTGAAAGCTGTTATTTGGGGTTTTCATATACAGCAGCTTATCTCAGATCCTTGATCAAACTCCTCAGATTCCACTGAGGTTGATAAATATCAGGATAAAATTTCTGAGTCAAAGCGATGTCATAATTCTTACTTTTCCTTCAACCTTTGTTTTGATTCCTTACCAAATTAGTGAAATAAAAGGGATTGACATCATCGTATATTTAAGGAAAGTTCCAAAGGTTCTCCTGTGATGATGCCATCCTGATTTATCCAAAATATACTACTGTGTAATGCTAGCATTACAAGCAATTATGAGATTTTTATTTGGTTGGAGGCAAGGGTGTTGCTCAAGTTGACTCCACAGTATGGTACTGCCCCATGTGAGGTCCCACAGCCTTTCAGGCACAGAAGAAAATGTTCTGAGCTAAACACATTTTTTGTATTGTTGTTATTTATTATTCAAGGAAAAGGTGTTAGGAAATCAACAATAGAATTGTCTGTGCTCAGTTTTGAGACTGGGGTTAATTTCAGGAGCAGTAGAATTTTATAAGAACCAGGCACTGGTGTCAAATTCTCAAAAGGAGGGATTTTCTGCATGATGTTTATAACTACTTCTGTTCTGGGCTGCTATGTCAGTAAAACAATTGATACTAAGAATATTTTCAGATGTTCCATCACTTACTGCCTGTTGACTGGGAAGGTGGCCTGGAAGACCTGAGACAGGCACTAATTCCAGAAAGGAAAAACTGTACCACAAAAAAAGCTTTCTTTAATAGCACAAAAAGGCATGTAAGAGATAGAATACATCATCTGTATTTTCAGTACCAAGACCACCTGCAAGTGATAATGCTTGCATGAATTTTAATTAGAGAAACAACATTTTCTTGCAATATCTCCTTTCCCTTTCCAAGCACCATAGACGAATTGTTTAGGTTGCTATGGTTACAGTGGGTTCTGGCAGACTGTGGATCATTGTGATGGTGACAAATTTGTACGTCAAAAACAAAGGCTGCATCTTTTCATTTCAGCCAGATGATTTTAGCTCTAAGTATTTCCGAGATTTTAAATCAATTGATGCAACTTGACATAGCAGTCGTACTAGGTGAAGAAAAATGAAAACTTTATGATGGTTTAACTTTTCAGTTTAAAATAAGTCCCTTTGCAATGAAGCATTATTCCAGTTAAAAGTTTATTTTAAGAAAATAAATAGTACTTTTCAACAACCCGTATAGAACAGGAGTTTTTATATATGCTCTAAAAAGAATGCCAAGCTGTTGCCTTGGCTCTTGAGCTATTAAAGGCACAGTCTGTTTCTCATGAATGAAGACTGGCTGAGATTCGAACTCTCCCAGTTTTGATCCATTCTGTTTTGAAATGTAGCAATCTTATCTTCTCATTGCATTGTGCAAGTATTTTTCATTATGGATTGGCATGACATCCACTTAGTGTCTTCCATTTGGAGGCAGCCAATTCGCCTCCTTTGATCCAAACCAGTTGTTAACTGTCTAAAGTATTTCTTTAAAAGAAAAAATAAAAAAGCCATCCTTGAAACATTTTGGTGGAATCCTGTGTGAAACTAATTTGTAGGGAAAAACAAATCAATAGGTGTGTGGGGTATGGAGGGAGAAAGACTGTGCCTGCCTGTGTGCACATTGTAGCTTTCAGATGTTTTCATCCAACTAATTTCAAGGGTTAAGAGCAAGATAGTGTGCTAAAGTGATTCCAGATGGGCCAATATTAATATCTTTCTTTTCCTGATGAATGAGAAGGTATGACCTAGTTAGAAAACTGCTAAAATTACAGGCGCCACAGAGGCTTCAGCTGGTGCCCTACCACATAGATATTTATCCTTACCTCTGCAATTATAGTGCTGATGAGCTGCTCGAACCTGCTGAAGGAGGCGTTCCAGGGCCTCAGTGTGTCCCCTGTGCCGAGGCTCTCTTCCACTGCAATCTTTCCAGTCTATTGAACAAAGGAAATAAACAGAAATGAAACACAAAGGTGCAAGAGAGGGTCTAAAAATATTTTCTTGCCTCTGGTACTTCTCGGCTCTAGAGGAGTTTTACATCTCGGCAGGCAGGAGTCGTTTTTAAGTCTGTTGCTTCTTGTACGTTGAGTTTCCTTTGCCTTGTGCCAACTGGGTAATTAATCATAATGATTATTAACAAAGAGCTCACAACCAGCTCTGAGAAGCTCCTGTAGTGACTGACTCGACAATGGCCATTTCTCTTTGTGAGTGGGCTCTGGTGCCACAGTCAGGGCTGCTCTCAGCCTGTCCTGACACTCAGCCCCTCACCAAGGTCACACAATGCTCCTTCTGCCTCTCCTTCAACACCAGGAGGCTCCACAACTTGCCTGCAGTTCTGCAAAGCAGAGAATGAACATCTTCCTACACCCAGAGCTTGCCCTGTAGCCAGAGAAACATGCTTGGAGTAAAATCACTTCTGGAGATCTGCTCCCAGCAGAGGCCTGAACAAATGCTGGCAGTTCCTGCCCTGGAGTCCACGGGCTGCTCAGCACTGCACTCCTGAGGCAAAAACCTGCTGTGTCTGTCCCACACACCTTCAGCCTCCAACAGACTTTGTTTTCACTCACTTGCTGCTAATGACAATCTCAGTCTTCATTTTAAAAAAACAAACTCATCACAAATAGGAAGAAGAAACTGTGTGTATCAGAAAGGAGCTCTTTAATTCCAGACTTGGCTATTTTCATACTTTGATTATAATGAGAAAAGCGCATTGCACCCATTTTCTGGCCCAAAGGAATGGTGGATCAAGGTATTAAGAGATCTGTCTGCACAGGAGACATGCTCCCATCTTGCTGGCATGGAGGCCATGTACGTACTCACAGCCACCAGCAGTTTGCTCACTCACTAAATATACAGATCCAGTTTCTAGTGCAAGTTTGGAGTCAAGCATTCCTTCCAATGGGCTCACTATGCCAGGGATATAAATACCTGTTTATTTACATTTAGTGTAGCAGCCAGAGTAAGCCCCATGAAAGGCTGGAAAGAGAAGACATTTGGTATCCCGATAGCCTGTGGGCAGTGTGACAGCTGCAGAGGGGCTGTCCTGTGCGCTCTGTGCTAATGCAGACATCAGGGCCAGCTGCATTTACTGCTCTGTGTGGGGAAAATGTCCTTAGATCTCTTGTGAGCAGCCAGGAGGGACTGCTGGAACTCACCAGTCTCAAAGTGCTTTGGTGTTATCAGACTGGTAGAGTTTCAAACAACCTCGTGACTTCTCTATCCCAGTGGTTTCCAAACATTTTGAACCTCCCGATTGCTGACTACCTTAAAAAATACACAGAAACCAGAGCATCTTCCCTCATTGTCCATCACTCACCTGCTAATGAATAAACCTAGAAATGTTTCTGTCTGGTGGGATTTCACAGAGCAGCTGCACAATGTTGGCCACCACTTTAGAGGCTGCTGCTGTGTGCTGGGGAAACAGGAAGACAGTGGCAAGTGCTCACTGTCATCATACACAGACACATCTCCAAGGGTGTCACCAACCATTGATGCTCTGGGGTTGGACTGGATCAGGCCCTGAAGCTTTCCTTTCCCTTGCATATTCTTCTGGCTGCTGTTAGAGACAACTTTGTAGAGCATTAATGTATTCCCATGTCGATGTTAGCTTAGGGCCATACTTTGTTACACAACACCGGTGTAATGTCAGCTTGCTGCAGCCTGCCAAGCACAAATCTGCTGGTTTTCAAAACCAGTGGTGAAGGCAGTCATGTGAATAAGGAAGTTCTGCACCCAGTAACTGCAATGGTAAATAACATCTTGTTTCTCTAATGTATTATTTAATGAAAAGGTTTGCATTTAGGCTCTGCTGGCCTTACTGTAAAGCTTAAGCACATGGCCCTAAACACAGCAATTCCAGAACTTTCTGTACTCTAACACCCTGAGACCCTGTACAAGGGGAATGAACAAAATTCTCTCCACAGCTTTTGTGCTGATCCACTGAAATCTGCAGGAAGATTTCCCTCACACCCTCACACAAGAGGTCAGTAGCAGGGGGCTATAAAAAGGGAAGAGAATGCAACATGCTCAAAGCAAAATTCACACCATACAAGGCTGCAGTCTTAAATACCACCTGTCATGCCAGTAGTGCTCCTTCTTTGGGGATATTTGGCTGACTAACTGGCAGCTATTGTGAAAGAATCTTTCCCCCAGCTGATGTAAATTTTGGGTTTGTGGGGCCAAGTCCTATGTAGCTACACCTGGCTATAGTCAAGGTAATTGCACATCACCAAGTTATTCAGTTATCCACAGTATCTTTTTCCCATGATTGTAGCCCATTTTTGTTCTCAAGCAGAATATTTCTTTAGCCTAGTTCTGGTATTGTTCTGGAGAAAACACAAGAACAAAATTGAAGCAAAATGGGACAATGGTAATGCAAGAGCCTTATTTATCCAACCCTCTCCATTATGACTACTAAGAGTAGGTACAGCTTGTTATATTTTCTCACATTAGCATGCAAGGTTATTAAATTGCTACATTAGCCTAATAAAAACTAGTGTTAATGCAATAAAAAGAAAAGTCCCACTTTACTACACTAATCAATACAAGGGGAGCTGTAATACACTGAGCCAGTTTGGCAGAGAACACTAAGTCTGGAAAAGCAACTAACAACATAATGTGATTAGAATAGATTAAAAATTAAAAATGACAAATCATAGCCCTAATGGACTCCGAGAAAACCTGTCAGAGGCTGGAAAAGGAAGAAAGGCTTTTGGGCATTTCTGGGACATTTACAGGCTACATCCTACCACCATGTGTGTCCACACTGGAGTATTTTATGTACAGGATGCTGTAAGAACGGTCCAGTGAATGGGATCTGTAATGCTACAAGGTAAAGAATAAAATGACATGAGATGCATGTAAGTGTTTTACTTCTAGCAGCTCAGAATCAGGTTTTGATCCATTCATGTACTGAAAAATGAAGTTCCATATATCAGAACTCTCCTAAGAGAAATGAAGATTAAAATATTTCTCATTTTTTAAGTGTTAATGAGTAGACAACAATGTTCTGTCAAAGGACTGGAGAAGAATAAAAGCTGAGACATAAATATACATATATTATTATTTTGCTTTTTTGGGGGGGGTTGGAAGGAGTTGAGTTTTATTATTTATTTCTCTCCTAGATGACATGACAATTACATCATGAACTCCAACATCACTAAGCAAAGTGGGAGGGCAGACAAACCCAACCTACTTGAAGGAGAAGCATATTCAGGAGTAGACTTGCGTGGAGGTCCCCATCCTCTCATGTTGTATGCTGAGACACGGACATAATACCTCTGGCCCTGCAAATGGAAACAACTGGAGTGAAAACTATCACTGGGTTCAAAATCTTGACTGTAACAACTGCAAAGCAGTCCCTTACAAAGATTTTTTTCAGTGAGAAACTTAAATAGCTTTAATAATTTAAATGCACCATGATAGATTGAAACATACTACAAAGATTTGAGGACAAGGTTTTGAGACCCAGTTCTGTTTGATGTAGAAGAGATATACAAAGATGTAAACAAAAAAGAGATATAAGCAAAAATGAGAATGATTGATATCAACATGTGCATTCCTAGAAGAAGGAGAAGAGACAGAGTCGTTATTTGAGGTCTGGGTCATCAGAGTCAGGTCTAGATTTCTCAACAGCCTTTGATCTGCGCTGATTATCCTATGATCCAGAAAAGAGCAACCTTTGCTCCAGTCTTCCTCAATTTCCCCTGAGAATGATAACTCAAAAAATGGTTCATGCTGTCTATTCCTTTGTGACTTTTGGATTATGGCTACCAGACATATCATGCTCAATCACTGGAACATGTTGCTACAAGACAGGCTCTGCAGTGATTTCCAAGGTGCGGTGATGCAAATTCTCGTGTCTTTGTATCACTGCGGGGACTAGGCCACCAAGGTCTAAATCAGTCCTCTGGCACTCACCGTCCTGAGACCTGTGATGGAGCACCTCAGAGAGTGAAGATTATCCATAATTATTTCACCAGCCAAAGGAGAAAAGTCTTCTGAAGAGCTCCATTCCACTAGGAAACAAACAGCATGAGAAAATCAAGTCAGGTACCAGTCCTAGCAAAGAAGTCAAAGGACTTAAATCACTCACAGGTTAACTTTTCTCCTAGCAGTTTCCCAGTCCCATGTGGATACTAAAAGTCATGTTTAACAGTACTTTTTAGCAAACACACAGTAATTAAATTACATCTCCGTGTATGAGAGACAAAACCAAAATATTGTTCAAAAGCTTTTCAGGAAAGAATGCTTAAAAATAGACTGCAATACAAATTACTTTGAGTCACCATTGCCCTCATTTAAACAATTTCCTTTTAAAGAAAGAGAAGTAGTGGAAAAGAGAAGGTGAAGGAATTGAACCTGTTAATGCCACGTTGCAGTTTATACATCCTAACCAACAAAAAGCAGTGGCTTGCATTGGATCTGCACAGGTGGGCATGGGCAGAGTCCTTTTGGCTCCTCAGGCCCACAAAACTTTCATCACCAACCCCTGGCTAATTTGGATAGAAATATTCTCTTTGGACCGGACGCTCAGTGGAGCCTCATGGTTGGTTTCAGTGGGTTCCAGCTCTCGTGGCCAGGCCTGCTGCTGCAGGCCACTGCAATTACAGAGCTTCACCAGGACCTGTTATGCTGCATCCACTCTTGGAGGGATTTAAGTGCTGCTGGGCTGACAGACCCCTCCCATCTTTCCTTCAGCCCAAATTGTGATGGGCACCTTCATCAAAGTGCTCCTGTCTCTCCTGTTCTTGCTGAGCTCAGGGGTTATGGTGATGCCTGAAGAGGCTGCCTGGAAACAGAGACTAGACAGGAGCAAGGAAATAAAGGTGATATTTATTTGAAAGGCCTTCAAAGGTACACCCTGGGGAGCCCAGAAGCTGCTGCCAAAATGGACCCCAAGATGGACGACAAGTCATGAGTTCTTCACCTTTTAATAGGTTTGGTTCATTTGCATATCAGCATAAATTTGCCAATTAAAACTTTAGCTACTGATGTAAGTTCTCTAAGCTCAGCCCCCCTTCTCCAAGATGCTGATTTACACATTTCTGGGCCCAGCACGGCCTAGGTGTCCTTGGACAGCAAACCTAGAGACTTTGTTATGTCTATCTTAACATGAGAGAGAAGCAGCAGCAGGCTGTGAGACACTTGAGAGTTTTACAGTAGGCAATACAGAATATAAAAGCTAAACCTCAAGGCATCAATGGAATCAGCAGTCCTGCTGTCCATACTATTTCTCAATACTTGCAAAAATTATTGTGCACACAAAATAGTATTGAGCAGACCATGAAAAACTACTGGATGATTAAAAAAAAAAGAATATATGCAGTGAGGAATGGATGGCTGCAGGTAGGAAACCAGCCTTTTTTCTTAAATTATTCCTAATTAATGGGGGGTGCCATCCTGGTTAATCCTGGAGTCCTACATCTGGGATTTAGTGACTTGTACCTTCAGATTCAAACTTCCAGGAAAACCTATCAAAACCATAGTGAAATTAATCTCTTGAATTATTCTACAGTAGAAACTGGGAAATCTCATTAATTTCCTGCATTTACACTAAAGAATTCAATATAAAGCTTTCCTTTATTTCCTTAAAACTATTCACAGAATAGTTTTTCGACACTTTATTTGTATATTCATTAGTATTGGAGTTGATAATTTAGAATGGATCAGAGGATATAGGTATTCTAATTTCAGCATGTGGAATTTTCATTTTCTGGCAGTGTCATACTGGTATTTTCACATTAAAAGAAAACAGCTTCAGAGAATTTCTTGTTCAGCATATACAACATTTAATTGCCAACACATTTTTCTAAAATGGCCAAGTATCAATAGCACAACTCATTTTTCCCTTCTCCCCTAATCACTCCTTTTCTATGATTGCAGTTTGTGAATGCACAGCATGTTCTGCAACATTTTTGTGTTTGCTGCAATGAAAAGAAGATTGGTTTTTTACATTCTCGTTGAATTTTTTCACTGTATATTTGTCTAGTTTTCCACAGGTTTTAAATACCTAATTACTGCCACCCTTAGTGGAAGCTATCTCTGCACATTAGTAGGAAAATTTAGACACTGTTGCAGTACCATATTGTAGGGTTTTGTTGACAGTTTAATTATGGGAATACTTAAAAGTAACACTGAACTTGATGGCCTGTCAGAGTTTCCATTGTAAACCGTGATTTTCAAGGTTTCTAGCTCCATTTGTATTAAATCACTGCAGACACTGTACACATGCTGCAGACTTAGTCATGTTTTCTGTTTTCCAGAAGGAGAAACCAGGAGAAACCCTGTTCAAACTGCTGAACATGTTGTCAACAGGCTTGCAGTCACTTCAGACACCATTTTTCTTTTCAAGGATTCATCTCAAGCAAGAAAATGTCACTCAGGACAGATTCTGCCAGCAAATCCTGCCTTCACTGGCATCCCCAGGTGTGCCCGAGTGTCTTACTCCAAGAGAAGGGCAGTGGTTGGGTCATACTTCAGGCAGCACAAAGAAAAAGCCAAGGGTGAGAGAAGTAGCTCTAAGATGCTTTTGAGCTTCCCAAATTTTTAACTGTTCTATGGACTGGAGGCTGCCCAGACATAAACTGCTACTTCAAGAGGCATATTTAAATTTGGGTAGCTTACACAAATAAACATTGCAGCCCTGTCCTTGATGCAGATCCCCTTCCACTCGCATTTGGCGTTTAGAGAAGTGCTCCCAATATTTAGAGATGCTGGCACACTGTCTGAAGAGGAGTTAATGCCTTAATCTGAGCAGGATTGCAATCCTACCTGTCTGCAAGCCTGTGACCAGCAGGAATACCTCAATATTGGTGGTGTGACTTAGCAGCAGCATGGCAGCTTGTTCTCAGAAATAATCACAGACTGCTGAGTTCAGAGACAGATGCTGAGTTTCTGAGGGAAGAACAGGCTGACATGGCCCTCAAAGCCATCTCAGGAGCAGCAGGGAAGTTTGTGAGGTTTCGTGACAGTAAATCACAGGGCTTTGCTCTGATCTTCCAGGGCAAGCTGCTGCCCCAGCTCATGTCAGTGAACCCCTGTGTGCTGGGTGACACTGGGATGTCCCAGCCCCTTGAGGGACAGCAACTCCCTTGGGAGAGTGACTGAGTGCTCATCCTGTCACGAGGTGCTGAGGGTGCACCCCTGGGTGTCCCCTGGTCCCCCCACCATCCCATCCTTCACTGGCTGCCAGGCTGAGGCTGAGCTGTGCTTCTCCTTATGCAGCCAGCAATGCCAGCATTTTGCTTTTTTTTAGCTTAGCTGGTGGTGGCTGAGCCACATGGAATTGAAAACACAGGAATATGATATTAGCTTGTGGATCGGGTTATGGTTATCATGGTTGAGAATCCCCTTTTTAAAGGATATTTACCTAACAAGATGGTGTATCCAAAGTTACTCAAAACTTAATTTTCAAATATATTTATTTAAAACCTCACTTTTGGAAAAAAACCTGTCCCCCAGTTTCAATAAAAATTTCCATAACTGAAAAATAAATATTTTTTCAACAGCTGTGTTGGAATAGTGCCTTCTTTTTCCCCTCGTTTCAAAGTATATCTGTCATAAAGAAACTCATAACAAGTTTTGGAATTTTCTTGCTTACTTATAATTTTAACAAATTTTTCCTCCCATGATTTTACCAACTCAAGTGAGAAGATGACATGATACAGCTTTAAAGAAATGCAAATCAACGGAAATAATTTATCACTTAGGTTTATGTGTCCTGCTTTGCATTTCCAGATTTGATCTCTCTACTGTAATGGTCATCTAAAAATAATACATAACATTCTGCTATACTGATTCATTGGGTTAGAAACCTCCTAGGAGGATGTGGGTACCAGTTTTCCTGTTTTATAGATGTGAAAATGAAGTAAGGAGAGGTAGAGCACCTTGTTCAGTCAACAGGCCCCAAAACAAGGGGCAAAATCTGTGTATTAGGCCAGTGTTGCTCCCACTGCCTGGCTTTGTGGGATATCTGCAGCTCTTCCTGGTACCAATACAAAGCTACTCACCCATGGTTTTTCCCTGATGATGAATCTGGACCTAAAAATTATGTAATTTGTGCAAGAGCAACCCATCATGAAGATTTAGCTAAATCTTTGCCTCCTTTGTGAGAGAGAGAGTGCTGGGACAGAGCAAACAGAAATTACCAACCATTTGTGTCACGCTGAAGTCCTTGGGACTTTAAGAAAGAACAAAAGGCTGCCTCACCTTAGCACGTAAATGCTGAATTATAAACATGCTCAAGTATAGAAAGTTGAGGATGAAGAGGGTCCTTTATAAGAGTCCAGGAACAGGAGCTGGTCTTGTAGACTGCACCAACTGTGCTGTAAAGGACCTGAAAGCTGTTGGGTGAATTAAGGATGGAGCATGTTCCAGTCCTGTTCTGAACACCCCAAAGGGCTGCTTTGTTGTGAACGCTGAATGTCTTTGCTGTTGCGGCTTTCCATCTGACACTTCATGTTATGTCAGAGCAGGGCTTTTTTGTGTGTTTAATATATTGGTGACTATGTGTTTTAATGAAGGTGCCCTGTATTCCAGAGCTAGCAAATGCACGATGTGTTGCTGCGGTCGCCAAGATAAGTAGTAATTTTTAAATAAACAGCAGTATAAACAGTTACATAAAACTCATGTAAATTGCTGGCACATAATTTTAGACTGGCTTAAGTTATGTAACTTACTTGTGGCCAAGTTTTTTTTTTCTTTCTTTTTTTTTTAATACTCAATTCCCGTACTTTAAAATAAAGGGAGAAGTTTATTTTCACCTGTTTCTTTTCCACTCACAATCTTTCTGTTATACTGAGCATGCCTTTAACAGCTTATCAGAGAGATGGACAGACAGATAAAAGGCAAAGGGAAGGCACAAAACACCTCCTGACCCTATTATAGATTCATTCAGGAAAGCACCTTCTCCTGAGTCAAGTAAATAGCCTGAGCGACGGTAGAATTTGTCTCTTCTTTTGACATTTGTTTTCCCTTGCACTTAAATTACTCTCTGAATTGCTGAGTAGATTAATTACACCGAGGGACAGGAGTTCTGTTTCTGCTTGTTGGGGTCAGCAGAGTAGTGCATGGAGCTGGAATTCTGGATTTTATTCCTGCATTTGCTACCGACTTGCTGAGTGACCTTGGGCAGTGCATTCTGCCACTCTGGCTTTTAAGGCAGGCTTGAGCAGGAAAGGTTCTGTCTCCTTCCCCTCCTCCCATGTCCAGGGCCTGGGCTGATGGTGGTCTTATCTTGTGTTTCCAAGGGCCTCCAAACAAATAACTGTGTTATTTATTAGCTTCCTTTGAAATATAAAACTGAGAGAGAGCACCTCTGGAAACCACTTCATGCCATCTTTTTCTGCTTGCTGATCTTGACGAAAAAATTTTAATGATTTACTCTCATAATGCCTTAGCAGCTGATTTAAGAACATTAAACACTGCCATTCATATGAATAAAATCAGGATGAAAGACCCTAAACAAATATTTAAAAAACAAGTGAAGAGACCCAAACACTAGTGAAAATCAGGACTCTGTGGGTGTAGAGGGTCACCAGCTCTGATGGAGAACATTGTTTGCAGTATTTGGTCAGCTCTTCCTTGCTGTCTTCAACTGTTCTTTCCAGCCTGATTTAAGGAAGGAATCCAATTTTTTTCAGATTTTCAGTTCAGGCTGTGTTCATGCCTCTCTCATGTTTGGAAATCATCCAAGAAATGATAAGAGAAAGACAAGTTATACCAGCTGTAGGGACTACTGACAGCATAATGCTTCCATTAGGGAAAAACAAATGTTTGGCACTGAGCAGTTTGTGCAAACACAGAAGTTAGAACACAGTCATGGCCTGGGACTTGGATTTCTAGGCACAACTTAAATTAAAACCTGAGCTCCAAACTACTCTAAATACTAGTGTTCATTATTTTGGATCTTATCTATAATTTCAGTTATTTCTGCAAATTTATCCAAGGCTCTTTGTTCTGGGTTAGTAGAAGCATCAGCAAAGCTGAAGAGGAATGAAAAAAGATGCAAACAAACAGCTCTGTGCCCACCTGAGACAAAGCAAGCACTGCTGTGGTGTGGTGTGAAGGAGCTGCAGGGGGGTTTAAGGGCCTCTCAACAGAACAAGACAGAACAGTGCAAGACAGAGTACCAAGAAAAGCATCTCTTGACTATTCCTAGAGAGCACATCTTCATTTGAAACTTCCATGGCTATAAATCTTCAGGATACTTATTTCAGAGGGGTTTTTTTTAATAATCAAATACTTTATTTGCAGTAAATCTTCTTCCCAACAGCTCTGGACTCCTTTGCATTTTATGCCTGCTAATAATAACAACCAGTGATGTTGAATAACCTTTCTTGTGGCCCTGTTTCTGGATATTCCTTTGACCCAGGCCAGAATACTCTATTTTATGTCTTGACATTTATGGGAACCCTTATGACATCAGGCTAGGTGCCAAAGACACATCTTTGCCTGATCATGGTTTCACTAGTTCATTTTAAAACAAATCTGCATGATATAAATGATTTATAAGATACTATTTTTATTGAATTTTAATAAAATTCTCACCAAGAGAATATAAAAAAAAAAAAGATCTTTTTTTCTCAAGTATTTCATTAGCATTTTCTAATCCCAGCAATTCTTTATCTGTTTGCAATAAGGCCAGCTATTCCAGTACAAGAAGGAAATTTTTTCCTCTGTGTTAGTGAAAATGACATTTCTTACTAACACTTTATAAATAACTAAGAAAATGTGCCATGTGGGTGCACATTCAGCCTTCCAATGTGGGCCAGTGGTTAGAAAGCTACAATGGATTATAATAACAGCCAAGATTTGTTTCTCAGCCCTGAAATGACAAACATATCCCACTCTGGCCGTGGAAAGAAAAGTAGCAGAGAGTATGTGTTAGAACTCTGAGAAGGGATTGGAGAATAAATGGGGTTCTTATGCAAAGGCTTCACATCCTAGAAAAGCTTGGCTTGGATTCTGCAAGTTTCCCCTCCCAGTGGGCACATTTGACTCCTGTAATCTGTGCAGCCAGAGCCGAGGGAAGCTCCCTCATGCAAGGACCGATCGTTTGTGTGAAGCGTGCACGGGGCAGGCTCAGCTTCGTCCGAAAACATGACATTAAAATCTAATTAATAATGAGCAGCTGGGAAAATGCAAACAAAAAAGTAATCTGTCACAATGTAGGAGGCAAACCAGAGCAGAGCAGTGCACAGCGTGGGGAACAAATGGAGGAAATACACAGACATTAATTCAAGTGATCTGTTTAATGGGATTCCACTCCTTGTCCTCTAGTTCTCCTGTGATATAAAGAGGGACTTTGCTGCATAGATGTTGATTAACCATATTTAAGGCTTTTATTTATTTATAAACTAACCCTACAGTAACTTAAAGAGCTTTCACCTTCCCTAGCAATGCAGACAGGTGTTGCAGACAAAATAGCCTTGATTTGGGGATCTTTTACTTAATCTAATTTATTCTCAATCAACACAGATTTCTAATAATTCATTCAGAGTGAGAAGAAAGTAAATATAATTAAAAAACCATTTAAGTGAACACCTTTCCACCATCTTTCCCAGACTGAACTTAATCCAAACACTTAACCTTCCCCTTTCCTACTGTCAGCTTCCCTTCTCTCCACTGCGGCTTTCACTAAGTGATGGGTTTTCCATCACACTGAG
Source organism: Falcunculus frontatus (assembly GCA_013398115.1). Classification (NCBI taxonomy): domain Eukaryota; kingdom Metazoa; phylum Chordata; class Aves; order Passeriformes; genus Falcunculus; species Falcunculus frontatus. The sequence continues at coordinate 416,340 of VZRV01001280.1, read as the reverse complement.
ACATAGCCAGGCCACTTGTGAGCAGCACCTGGCCTCTCCTGACCTCCTCCCACTCCTTCAGTGGCCCCTGGCTACTGGAACCTGCCATCCATGCCCAGCACTGTGCTCAGGTGTGAACTGACTGAACTCGGACATGGGTTAAGAGGGGGCTCATGGGTGAGCCAGCTGGGTGTTCATCAGTAAATTAACTGGGTGCACAAACTGATGGGGTGTTCATGCCTGAACTAACTGGGCACTTATGCATGGAAGCAGGAAACCCTGCAGTTTGTGCTCAATACGCGAGGTAGGAGCTTGCAGCAGATCCCAAGGCCTGATTCCAAATTTACAGACATGTATCAGTTCTGGGGGTCAGATCTGATTGCTAGAACAGGCTTTGGTTTGGGAGGCAAACTAAGACCTAGACCTTTGATGCTTGTAAATGATCCAGGAAAGTCCATGACGGGCCAGAGAAGACTTAAGATGAAGCTGAGAGCAGGGAAACTTTGCCATAAACCCTTTGAAGACTTTCTGGTTTTGTTTAAGTCTTCAGTGAGTCTTCATTCCCAAATCCATTAATCAAAATATCTGCTAAATCAGGTCAGGCTCTCTCAAGACAGAAGCTGAAGGTCTTGAGTCCCAGTCCTGCCACTGACTATAAGGAATTCACCTCTTCTATGCCATACCTATGAACTGGAAGCTGTAACAGCGACATCCAAACAATCAAAAAAAAAAACCTTATTAATTTTGGTAAGTAAAAGCAAATGTAAAAGGCAAAGCAGTGTCTAAAATTCAACAACATCATGATACGAGCCTTTTTTGTTAGAAACCAAGGCAGACAAAAGTAGAGCCTTTTATGTCTGGGTTTTCTCAGAGCTATTCATCCTGAGCTGCTGTTCAAAATCCTTGTAAAACACAAAGCAGGAGGAAAGAATGATTCAGCTGAGTAACCGGTGTTTGATTAGCTACATTAGTTAATTACACCATCACTTAATACGTGATTCATGTTCAAAGGTGATTTTAAATACATAGCAAACGCAAATAATAGAAGTTCTTAAATTTTATGTTAAGTCCAGCGCATACTACAGACATTGACAGGAGCTCAAAATAGAAAGGTTTGTTTTAACTTTTATACATTTCTGTACTGGCTAGGCATAAAAATAGAAGCCAAATTGCACAGTCCTGTTAGCTACCAAAATGTAACGTGCAAATAAAGTGCCCAGGAGACCTAATAAAATGGCATAAATGAACTGCTGTAAAAAATATCAGACCACACCTATTCAGCAGAATAAATTCAAATGTCTTACAAAGAAATGTATTCTCTTTCCTTTTTATGGAGCAAGAACTGTTTTGAGGAAAGAAAGAACAAGTTTCAAAATATACAAAGAAACTTTGAATAATAAGTGGAAAGGGTTTCAAGACCAAGTGCAGAATGCTGCTCAATTCCACTATGGACTGGACCAGAATCAAGCAGTGACACAGCACCTACTTTAGAGAGACAGAGGTATTATTATTAAAACACTGTGTTTTCATAAGATTCGCTTCCACAAGTATTCATTTCCATAACCAGGGTTCTTCTAGAAGTGAAAGAAAGCACAGGCCTGCTGCTTTCTACTCGTACACTGCTGTGTGAGCAGATAGTTACCACCAAAGTGGAGAAATATATATATATATACACACATCTATATATATCTATATATATGTATAATGAGGTCTTTGAAGATCACTGCAGGGAGCCTGCTATGGAACAAATCCAAACTTGTTCAAACCCGGAAGGCCAACTTTTGACAGACAAATCAAATACATAATTTAAAAATGTGGTATCTGCTGTTTGTATGTGCTCATGGGCACAAGCAGAAGCCCACACAAAATGATGAGTTTATTTGGTTGTGAAAGGATTACCCCCAAGAATAAAACAGGCAGAATCACACAAAGTTTATAGATTGTTCCTGTAAAATCTTTGAGGTTTTTCACACTGAAATCTTCAATGTAAATTTTCCATCGACCTGGTGAGAAGCCAGCTGAGAATCCCAGATCCAGATTTCTTTTGAGCTCCAGGGCAGGTCTCAAACAGGCCCAGCCTGGCAGGCTCCTCATTCATGAGCACAGGTGCTGACCCTGAGTGCAAAGGCAGCTCCATCCATCCCTTAGCTGAGACTCCCAATGATGATAGCAAATTGCCTGGTCTGTTCTGGACTAGAACTGACCCGTTTCATGCAGCCATGTGACAGCAATATCCTGTGGCTAGTGCATATCCAGCCAGGACTGAAACAGTGACTTAAAGACAATTTAAATTACTTGCATTAAAAAAAAAAAATTCTGAAATGGACCACAAATTGCTTTGGAAGAAAGGAGGCAGGGAATGACCTTTTCTCAAAATTTAAGCAAAACATAACTCCTTCTTTCCTGATCTAAGCCAACCTGTTTTGTTTTGGTTTGTTTTTTAAAGAGCTACACCAACTGAAAATAAAAATCTTCTCTCCATCTGAAAGAAATCCTAGAAGTCATCTGGGAAGTTCTGACAAACATGAAATACTCAGCGAAAATACCAAATTAAACAAAAAGGTAACAAGGGCTAAAGTGGCCTAGATAGCTCAGCACCACTGTCTGGAAAATAACTTGGCATCCACAGATACAACCAAACAGAGAAAATTAGCTTTGTTTGCTGCATCAAACGTGTCTTTCTTCTTCTCTCTTCAAACATAAATAGTTCCAGGCTCTAAAATAAATTAACTCAACTGGGGTTATACAAGCTGTTTCATTTTTTTTTCTTCAAAAGGGAATATAGATGTTTGTTTAAAAATTGTAAATAAAATATAAACAGAGATTTTTCATTGCATGGTGATCCTTTCCAGTAGGTAATGATCAGCACCATGTCCATTTTTCTTTCTTATCCTATACTTTGGGATCATAGCATTGTTATGACTACTTCTGATGGGAAATGGATGAAAAAAAATCATGCAGTAAGAGGAGGTTTATCTGTACTTATTCACAGTAAAAGCAAAATAATAATCAGGTTTAAAGTCCACAGAAAATAAGTGTGACAAAACTACTTAAAAATTACTTATAATTTTTTTCATTGAAAAAACCTGGTTTCTTTATGTGTACGTGCTGTGTGGAACATGTGAACCCTAGAAAGGCTGATTAGTGAAAGAAAACAGTTCCTACAAAGCTCAGCAAGCACTTGCTGCTGGTCTCTCGGGGGATGTTCCTGGGAGTTGAGTGCTGTCTGTCTGGATTATGCTGCTGTGGGGTATTTTTCATCGAGATGGTTGCAGAGGTGCAGCTCTGGGATAACAAAACATCCTGCAGTACCAGCGTGGTGGTGTAAACAAAAAGCTCTCCTTGGCTTCCAACTGTGGCAAGTTGTTTTGTATGTCAACGTGGAACGTTTTGATTGTGTTTTCAAAGATGTAAAACTAAAGCAGGTCCTAAGTACTTCCATGGTGGGATGTGAAGTTTGGCTCCAGGGCACAATTAACCAAGGGCAGGGGTTTTTTTTTCTCAATATTACAGTGATGCTTCACATCCTTCCTAAAACTGGCTGGGCTGAGGTGTCTCTGGCTTTGAGTCTTTCTCTAGCATGGAGCAGATTATTACTTTTATTATTGATTTATGTCATGCCTGTCTGCTTCCAGCCTCAAAACACTTTACTAAGTTACAATGTACTTAGGAATCATTTCACATCAGCCACCACCACGCTGCAGCCTTGTCCAGAGGGAAACTGAAGGGAGCCATTAGGATGGTGCCTGCAACATTAAACAACAATCCAGGAGAGGAAGTAAAGAATACTCTGGCTCCTTAAAGCAATGGCTGAACAGAATGCAGTCACTGAGCTGCCGTCCAGCTGGGACACCAAAGTCAATACCCATTCACCGTGTGTGGTTAAAATTAAATCTCCTAATGAAGTGAGATGGTTTTAGTGGTTAGAGAGTGAGTGCAAAGTACTATTCTCCTGTATGATTATTTGTAAGTTATACAGCTAACAAGGGAAAAGGTCACACACAGGAAAACAGCAGACAGTTAGATAATGTTCCAAGCCCGGTTTCTAAAAGACATTTGGGCAAATAAAGCTTTGGAAAAAATGTATTAAAAAAAGAAAACAAAAAACCAAACCAAAAAACCACCCAAAACAAAACAAAAGGTGACACAAGAAAAATGGAATTGGAAGTTTCTCACTGTTTTTAGGGAACTAAACTAAACTGAACAGAACTGATGTCAATTTTTATCCCCTATAGTTCAGGTCCAGAGAAAAGAACACTATTAGTTTCTGTTAATGAGCAGGTATTCCCTAAACAGTGCTGCAAATGCTCCTGAATTTTAATTTGCTTAGAAAAAGAAATGCTGAAGTATTGAGTGGAAAAAAACCACCCTAACAGCCTTTTTTTTGTTGTTCCTGAATTAGCAAAATGCTTCGATGGTTTTCTGGGCAGGAGGTTTATATATCTGACTAAAAAGATCTTCACACTTTGTTATCAAGCTCTCTTTTCAGGGCTAATAATCACTAGCTGTTTCTAATCATTCTTGCAAGTGGTCATTTGAATGGTTCATTTTATGACCCCTCAAAGTAGCACAAAGAATTTCACTCTATAATGTAATAAACAATTCTACAACCAGTGCTTAATTAATTCCCGAAAGTCACCAAAAGAAGCTATTAATGATCTTTCTTTTTATCTAACTGTAAATATGCAAGTCTCCTGGGATAAAGGGTTTAAAAAGGACATTCTGGCAAGAGTAGCAGTCAACGTGATAAAGCATAAAATGATCATCTGTGAGGGTAATTCAGAATACAGGGCAGTGCTGCCTGGTCTGATCAGAAAGTTAGGTCAGGTTGGATTAAATTTCTCTGAATTCTGTGTTTACCAAAAACAGGGCACCACTGACATGGTACAAACCAGGCTCAACCCAAGTGAGCCTGGTTACTCAAAAGTACTACAATCTTTGCAAAATCATTTTTAAAAATTAGCTCTGTTTGGGAATTTGCTTTCCCGTGAAAATACCAAGAATCATTATAATTAGAGGGTGGACAATGTTTTAAGGTTATTTAAAATACAAATATTACGAAGAACAGCCTGATATTTTCTAGAGAACTTTGGTGTTTTAGGAGCCCAAGTATTTTTTTCACAAGTAAATCAGGCAGTGGGAAGCTCTTAAATGAAATTTAGTTTCCTGGCAACACAACCCATTGCCGAAAATTAGATTTAGGCTTCTAAAGGGCTTTGATGTTTTTGAAAATCACACTTCCTGCAGCACTGCACAGCAGACTAAGTGTAATACAGTGAATTGCCTTCTGCTGAGGCTATCAGGGCATCATCACTTTGATGGCCTCAGTGGTGTCTGGGAGTTAAGGGGGTTTTTTCATAGAATGTAAAAAATTATTTTACTGGGTACAGCCAGTGATGAGTGGAATCTGTGACCAGAAGCAGGAGGAGGAAAGAAAGAGAGAATCTGCCTTTTTCAAAATAAGCTCCTATAGTGCTTTGGGAGCTTGTGCTGATTCCAGTGGAGCCTGTGCACGGGCACGTCCCACCTTTGGAAGGGCTCCATGAGCTGTTGGACCCTCAATGGACAGGGTCTTTCTGAATCTCTCCTGCTGAAACCATCCCTGGGACACCCACCCGTGGAAATATGAAAGGCTCCCCACCACACAGCCAGGATGGTTCTGGCTGTGAGTAGGGAAATTTTAGGTTTAGGCACCTCTGAAAGGAGTTTTCAATGATTAATACAAAGAAACAAACACAGCAGGAAGCATTAAGAGAGAAGCTGGGAGAAATCACTAAGACGACTTTCAGGCTCGCACACCTTGACTTGGTCAGGGCCAAGGAGGCTTCAGATCCCCAGTCCCTCGACCTGTGGGAGGATTCATGCTCCCACTGGAAGCTGGAGGCTGTGAGTTGCTGTGCTTAACACCGAAGAACTTACTGTTCCAAACATTGTAGAAAACCTGAAAGTTCCTTTAAACAGGAAATTTAAAAAATTCTCATTTTAGTTCTAATCTTCAATAAAACTTGCTTTTTTCCTTAATGTTGGAATTTCCTGTGGAACAGAAATTCGGTTTTAAAACCATCTCTATTCAACAGGGCTATTCAGATGGAAGCATTTTCTTATTCATTCCACTTTGCAACTAACTGGTGCCACCCCAAATGTATTGCTCTTCCAAGAATGATGTGGCAGCCCTGAAATAGCTAATTAATTGGGCTGTATGATGCCTCTGCCAGAAGTTTCAGCTTCCAGAGGCATTCCTTTAAGGAATGGTGGTGTGGGTTTGGCTTTTACAAGGATACACATGGTTTCAGGAGCCCACAGGCACCAAAAGTTAGTTTGTGTTTTGTAACTGCTCATCTCAACCCAGCCATTGAGCTGATGTCTTAACCACAGTGAGTCAAGCAAACTTCTTCAAAGCACTCATGGAGAAAGCTTTTGGTTTATTTCTTTTTCTTTTTTTTTTAATAAAAATTTTGTCCTTGGGTAATCTTTTAAGAAAATTCCACTTCTACGACTGTTTACTGGGAAAATAATTACATTTAAACACTACTCACATCATAACATAATCTCTTGTAGATAAATGCCTTTGCCACTTAGCCTTCAAATTTTTGTGCATTGTTAAGGGGAATGAAAGATGTCTAAATCCAGTACCTTTATACTTGGTCACCACAGCTGAGTTGACACTGAGGGGTTCTTGGAAGGTGACAGTGAGTGATGTACTGCTTGTTACCATGAGACAGACATTGGTTGGCGCCTCGGGGGCTCCTGGGAGAGAAGAGAAAACATCAGCTCTTCAGCACAACAAATCCTATTCAAACAATGCTTCTGAGTCTTCAAAGAACTCACTGAAAATCACCCTGCAATTGTGAGCTTTGGGTTGTAGGTGTTTGTGTTTTCTGCCTTTTGAGCATTTTAATTAGTGCCCCTGCAAACACCATTTGTTTCTATCATGGTTTTTGGCTCCTTTTTGGTTAAAAATATCTTCCTGCATATATGTAACCCAATAAAACAGATTAATGATAATTATGTCAGTGAAAAGCCCCTATAAATCTCTTGGGGTGGATAGGAGGAGAGAGAAAGGACAATACCACAAAGAGCTAATGAAACCTTTATGGTTTCACTAACAAACTCAAATTTATCAAAAAACAGAAAACATTTTTATATTATTGTGATTCAAAAATTGCAAATTCCACAATTGTTTCGGTGTGATAGTTCCAAAATACAGTTGTCAATTGAGGCCCAACATTTTTGTTTAAAAAGAGAAAAGGAAAAAAAAAGCTTTCTTTGCAGAATATCAGTCAGACTCAATTCAGAAATCAAACACAAAATGTCATGACTTAGGGCTGGGATTGATTTAAAAAATCAGTATATTAACTTTCTCTACTTCTATATTTCCTTATTTAGTATCTTAAGAGAAGGAGCACTACATCTGTCTTGAAGAAATAACCTTACTGTACAAAAAAATGAGAAAATTATTTGTAAGTACATTTATATAAAGATGATTGTAAAAATGTTAATGGCAATGATTGTATTTCATCTGTAGGATACAGCTAAAAATCCACGTGTCTAGAAACAATTCAGACCTGTTTACTCCTTCATTTGGGCCCAAATTCCCATTTAATTTGGGTACAGATTTGCTTGTACAACTGTTTAAAGTGACTCAATTTGTGGCAGTGGTGATGAAATGGACACCAAGATTAAGATTAGTGCTTACCAAAAAAAGGTTTAAATTTCCACAATACGTATGTACAAAATGAAATTTCACTGCTTGATATTCTAAATATCTAAATATTTAGAACAATCCCATTCCAAAATAATAAGTTTTTAAAAAAAAAAATCAATCTACAACAGAGAAAAGGCCAATGTCGCCATCCCTCTTCCTGCCTATTCGTATGTTGTTTCATAGCATCCTGTTTTAAATTCTGAACATGTTAAATGAGATCCAGGAATAAATGTGAAAAGAGATAAGCAGGGCAGAATCATTGCATCCTGAACGAAGAGTTTGGATGTTGGATGTCTTACTAATTTTATGCAACCTAAGGAGCCGTGTGCTTGTTGCTCTCAGATATTCTGTCCCTTATTGTTCTAACGTCCTTGTCCTTCTCCCTCTTGGAAAGGCCATTTCACCTTCATGCCGTGGTTTCCCCACCCCAACCTTCTCCCGCTCCGCAGCAGTGCCGTGAGGATCAGCCAGTGAGAGCATCTTTGGAGAGGGTTCTGAGCTGCAGATTCCTGCCTGGAATGCTGCCCTTCCCTGTACTCACGGGCGTGTTCGTAGCCGTCCTTCATGCGCTGGTAGAGCCTGGCCCTCCACTCCCAGCCCTTGAGCCGCTTTTCCCTCTCGGCGCTCTCCGTGCCCAGCCCCTCGCTCAGCGCTTGTGCAGATAATTCCTCCACTCTCTGCTGGGCCTCCTGCACCAGCGTGCTCAGGTGCACAGACCTGCTCTCCACGTTCACAACTGCCAGGAAAAGGGGGGAAATAGGAAGTGCTCGGCAAAATTTCGGCCTTGCTCAAAACACGTGTAAGGTCAAACCCTCTCACACTCCGCCTTCCAGTCATTATCTTGTCGTCAAGTGGGTTACAGCAATGCCAGTTTATACCACTTAAAGATCTGGCCACTTGAATGACGTGAACAACGTGAATGAATTTAACACATTTTTTCCTCTGGTATTTCTCATATGCTTAAAAATGTCATAATTAGACTGAAATTGCGTATCTGTTTTTAGTTGGAATATGAAAACCAAGCTAAAATAATAAACCCTCTCTCTAACCTCTGCTTTGGCATAATATCATAAACTTACATAAAAAAAAAGAAGATTGTACTTGTTACAAACACACACAATAGATAAACTTTCACAAACAAGGAGCGATCTAATTGGCAAAATTAAGAAATTTTTGTGCCTAAGGTTCATGGCTGGTAGAGAATGGGTCTCTTTCCAGCTTTTTGTGCCACAGTTTTGTCCATGTGAGACTTAATTAGTCCTCTGATAGGCAGTGAGCAGCTTGACACATGGAGATTTTTTCCTCCAGTGCTCAGAATAATTTTAATTTTATGTTTAGCAGTTCAGATTTTCTGTGTGAACTACTGTGGGCTACATCAAGATGAAAATGAAGATCACATAGGTTACAAACTAAAATAGATTTGATTTTAGCCCAAGTCCACAAGACTACCCTAAACAAGCCCCTTGATTATACAGTGAAATGTGGTGAATCAAGTCCTATTTTCAGAGGAGCTCTTAGCCTAAAATTGTTCAATTTGCAGTTTAGAAAGTAGGACTTGTAAAGATGTTTAATTTGAAAAGAAATGCAGGTGTTCAATATGCAGGAAATAGTGTACAAGAGAAGAAACTCTGAAACCATAGAAAATAAGTTTGGTGTCTGGAATTTTTGCAGAAGAGCTCTGAGACAGCCTTAATTTAAAGGGCCTCTTTCTACCAAAATCAGTGCCCTGGCACATGTAGTTTTTCTTAGCAATAGTGAGGAATTGCTAAGTAGGGACAGGCAGGCTTTTGGTCGCCCCAAATCTTTTACAGGAACAGCAGGAATCTTACACAGACTGAACCCATCATTCACTTGCACAAGTCAGGAGCAGCAGATATTTCTGAAAACATCAAACTGTACCATATAAAATACCAAGACAATGGCAGGTTTTTGACATCAAAACACCACAGGAGTGAATATTTATGTGGATATGAATGTGTTATTTCTAAACTGGGATCATATGGGACAAATTAGATTGAAAAGGACCTTCTCTAGACTGATCCTCTTCAAAATAGGCTCAGCCAAGAGGTCCAACTGAGTTACTGAAGGCATTATCCAGTCTGGTCTTGAAAACTTCCCAGGATGGATGGAGACTGTTCCACTGCTTCACTGTCCTTACAACAAAAAAGGTGATTGTTTTAGCCAGCCTGAACCTCTCATTTTAACTTTTGCTTCTGTCTCTCATAACAGTATGACCTCTAGAGTTTAGCAGAGTCTAAGAATAACCCTACTGATGTGAAAAGTGCCCTGGGATCTTTACAGCCACAGGAAAGAAAAGAATTACTCAACACCTCTGACATCCAAAGGGTTGTTTTTGAAGAATGTTTGTCTCTAAGACTTTGCTTTCAGAAGCTGGCTTGAAGCCATCCTTCTTAAGTTTGATCATTCTTCATATGGACATCAGGGACATATGGCCAGGCTCCCTGGAATCTGCTGGTATCCTCAGAACTGTTGTTTACTGGGAGGCCAGAGGTGATAGGGTTTCCTGGATCCATGCCTACAATAAACATGCAACACATCTGACAGCAAAACAGGACTGAGGAAGGAGATTTTATGTGCCAGAGCTTCAGGTGGTTAAGAACTGGCATTGGTTCAAGTTCTCACTAAGGATCTGGCTCTATCTCTTTAATCAAGATTCAGATCCACATTTGTTGGGTCTTGGAAACATGTCCAATCAGCCAGTGGGAATTTTAATCTTATTTTTATTTGGGTTCACATGAACAAGCCAAACCATGAGTATATGATGAATAATACTAACTGGAAAGATAACACTTCTTCTTCTCCCCAGCTAAATTAATATTTTAAATGCTGTACTCTCTGATCTTAGTTACTTTGTTTTTAAAAGATGCTGGGTTCCTGTTGAGATTTATACAATCTGAGCTCCATGTGGAGATGAAGATCAGAGTTTTACTGTCTATTGCTTTATCTGCTGCTGTTCCAGGCAGAAATCCAGGTGATACAGATGGAAGCTATCTATCCTCCAGATCCTCTTTTCTACAGAGTTAGGTTAGGGGCTATAATGAGATTTCAGCTGGATCACTACATCTAATATATACAGTGGAAGAAAAAAGGTTTTCTGTGAAGGAAGCTTTTTGTGTACACTTGGAATGAGGAATTCCTCTATTTTGCCTTCTCCCAGCTCTGTGCATCTGTCTGGTACACTTCTAGTCACATTAAGAGATGCTATGTCCAGTCCCAAAAGTGGGTGAGTCAGGATTTTACCCTCCCATTCAGCCTGGGGAATTCTTGCTCAATTGCCCAGCACAGAGAAATGAAAATGTTCCTGCTGGGTGTTGGATCATGTTCCTGCAGCCCTGAGATGATACAAACAGGATTTAATTTGAACAGGGTTGGTTGAGTATGGAAAGCAGAGCAGAAAGTCTGGAGAAAATAGAAAGTGACTGCCATCAGTTCCACAAGACTGAAGCCACGTACAAAGATGCTGTGAACCTTTGTTTTGAGGGCTGAAAATAACTTTTTGCATTTCGCTCTCATATAGCCACTGCAAACCCTTCAGGTAAAAAACCCAAACAAAATGATCATTTGCTTTTTTACTGAGAATGCTTCATCCATTATTTCAATCAGAAAAACTAAAAATCAAGATAAGTGAAGTGGAAATTTGGTGGGTATGTTTTGAAATGGAAATGAGGTGGTTATATATTCATATTCCCTGTATTCATAGGCATGTTTGCATTAATTGCAGGAAATGAATACTAATTTATGATTGCCCCTGCTCACCATCAGACTGCATTTATTTACAGATGAGGTCAATGAAAAATTAGTTTAGTCTTTTTTACTGCTGTTTAGAACACTCAAGACTGTGTTTTCCTCTAGATTTGTCATGGTTAATGAATGTTGCTTCAGCAGTCAATCATGTACTCTAAATGCTGTCACACTTTTTTTTAAAGCCTCAGTCATGAACCATGACAGAAAAATAAACAAATAAATATAAAACTAAAAAACTCTTTTCACTGAGCAGCTACACTATGCAAAAATCTCCAGGGAAGGTTAAAGGAGGCCAGAATAAATGATAATATAAGTGCTGTGGATATAGAAAAGCAATAAAGGTGTACCAACACTGAGGGTCTGGCAAAAAAACTCAGCATGCACATGCACACACTCTCCAGTGAAAAAACTGGCAATGTTAGTACCCTCAAGGTGCAATTTCCTGGAGCACTGAGATTGACATGCCAGCACTAAATGTTGTTAATTTAACTAACTTCAAATTAATGGCAGAGTCTGCAGTGGCCGAACCCCTCAAACACAGTCTCATTATAGCCTTGCTGGGAATGTCCTAAATATAGGCATTGACAGTTTAAAACAAATTCTCTTACATCGGGGTATTTTTAGACCCACGTAAGGCGTCAGAGTTTGTGTCATGGTATATGGTTGATTAATAGGGTTGGTAAGTCACCCTCCAACCCACAAATTGGGCATAAAAAGGCCCATGAAGGAATACAAAGAAGTTTTATAACTACAATATGTAGTTATAAGCAATATTCATATTCCAGTAAAGTGAGAAGGTCTGTTTTGTGTTTGGGTTTTCACCAGTTCTGTAGAACTTTGATATTCTCATTTAAGTGGGATTTTAGGCCATTTGAAGACCAGGAGTGAGGGGTCTGTGGGTACTGGAAGTGATAGATTTCAATACAACTGGCCTCCTGAAGGCAGCGTAGCCAAAATTAAAAGGATAATCAAAATAAAGCAAAGTCTAGACAACCCATCATCCTTTAATTTTTGATGACAAACTCTGTATTTTAGACCATGATCTTTGAATCACTCAGTTCCTGTTTCCATATTTTTAAATTGCTATTAACCCAGCTGCCCCAGTGTTAATCACATTAGAAGCTCAACCTGATTCATTAGTTGGTGTGTCTGAGATAGAGAACAAAAAAGATCTACTGAACACATACTCAACGAGCAGATATCACTGCAAATATCCTCCAGCACTCTTGTTGTTATAATCATCCTTATCATAAAACCAGGCAAATTTTGTGTGTCATGTAATTGATTTTCCCTAACAACAGCAGAATTGATCTCATACAAACAATTATCTAAGTCAACTTGTGTTCTCTACTTACAGTGTGGGCTTTCCTTTGCCCCAACATGTAGGAGGGTCCTGGCAATGGGGATGTTGTTTGTCAGAATGGCAATATCCAAAGGAGTGAGTCCCTCACTGTTTGGTGTGTTCAGGTCCAGTTCCTCCAGTGTGTATTGATAAAGAAGAATCTGAACAGCATCCAGATCCTGCTGCTCTACGGCCTCAAACATAGCTTCATTGCACTGGAAATTCTGTGTGTCAATAAAGACAGAAATTCAGTAAAACTTTTCATATCTAAGTGCTTTAAAAATAGAGAAAATTTGTATTTTGTGAGATTTCTATAAAATATTGCTCCTCCAGCCCCAACTTAGGCTCAGCTTGGAGCATGGCAAATGTTTGCAGCAAAATTGAGCTTGGTCTACCCGTGGACTGGAGTGCTTGAAATTGCTCCAGGTCTATGGGAAGATTCAAGTGAGATTCAAACCCATATGAAACAAACAAATTCTTATTTAGACATCGGTCCTGTAATCAAAATGTATGAGCAACATTATGTCTGCAGTGTGAAACTGGATGATACACTACAATTTTTGGCAGAGTCTTGGACTACTGAGTTTTTCAAACTCAAAATTTCAAGTAGAAAACTACAGTCAGGTGATGAAAATCCAAATCAAACAAGCACTTCTGCAGAAAAGCATTTCCCAGTTCCAGTGTGAGCCACTGTGTTCATTCTATCGCCTCAGTTATTTCTAGGTGCCCTTATTGTTGCATTTGAGTTGTAACTAGAGGAAAATTTGAAATTTATAGGCCTTAAGAACAGAAGTAGAAATGGGACTGAAAAAATGGACTGTCCTGTGTGCATGTCTGAGCAGCAGAGAGCACGAGCAGACAAACTCAAGAACTTTCATGGCACCAACTCTCAGGCAGGAAGAGCCACTGAATCTTTTCCTTACCAGTGTCAAGGAAATAAAAGAATGGCACAATACAAAGGCCCCTATTGTTTCTTAATTGAGCTGGGGAGAAGCAGGTACAGGAGAGTAGCAGGGCCTGCAGGTTTCTTTAATGAGAACATCCTTCTGGAGCCTGCAGTAATGACAAGTTATTTGCCAAGATTCTTTAAATTCTCTCCCAGTGTCCCATTGCCATAATTACCTGATAGGGTTTTTCCCTCTTTAAAATGAATTAGCAGGAGCAAGAGGCCCAGAAAGGCAAAGAGGGCTCAGAGCACAGATTCAGATACACAGTGCAAACCAGCTCCCTGTGTCCCAATACCACGTGGAGGGAGCACTGACAAAATTCTTATCACAGAATGCATTTTTTATTCTATGAAATAAATATTGAATTGAAACCATCTTCTACTGTGATTCGAAGTTAACTCTTCAACCACCCTAAAACTTCATTTTCTTTTTAAAATCGATACAGTTCTCTTTGGCCTATCCGTGTCCAAGTTTGCTCTCAGTAAAACAACATTGACCTGCTGGAACATCTTTTGTCTCCTCATAAAACACATGCACTAAGGGTTTCCAAGCAGTTTCTAGAAACTACAGTCCACAGCTCCACCTTGGAATTTGATCAGTTCTACAGGGTTTTTTTTTTCAGTGTGCTTGAAGTTAAAAGCATCTTCAGAAATCTTCAGGCCTGACAGGGGTCTTCTGGTTTACTCTTTGCATGTGAAATATTGGTACCACACTAAGAAATTGTAAAGGTGATGTTACCTAAAAGTTTTAGCATGGGACCCACCTGTGCTGAATACTGAGGATCAGCAGAACAGGAGGAAAAATGTACATGAGATGCCCTTTACCCCGAACCGCCAATATAAAGAAATGAGATACTTACATTAACATGACAATCTAAGGATGAGATGAGCTGTGCAGCAATAAAGCAAATCTGGGACAGTAGCGCTGACTTGGGAATCTGCCTTGTAGACACTTGTAAGTATGGAACAGCTCATGCTGGAGAAATATTTTTTCTGTAGGTTCCCATGCAGAATAAAAGATACGACTTAAACATCAGTGCTGATCATGGGGCTCTGTCACATTCTTGGGTTTAGACTCTTCTCCAGATGGTAAGATTCAGGTTTAATTTTATAATCAAATACTTAGGCCACTTTCCAGGGTTGGTATAAGATAAAAATCTCAGAAAAAGGGACAGTTGAATGGAAAGCAGCTCTATTTTTCATTCTTATCAACCCCTCTGTTCAAGATAAAAATAGTTTTTAAGGACATACGCTGTCATTAGTGAGAGCACACATACAGAAAATTTTAGAAAAGAAGACAGCACATATTTCTCTTATTATAAGATGAAACTTTAAAAATGTCAGAAATTTTTACTGCAATGAAGCCATATTTTTTATCATTCCAGTAGCTCCACACATCTGCTGTCTTGCTTATGTAACACTTTTATAATCTTGATATCAGAGACCTTACTCTTATTCTGGTGGTTTGCCCATCCCAACGGGATGAAGTGCTCTTGCTAGGAATTAAAAGAATTTTAAGTAATTATAACTACAAAATATTTTAATTAATGGTATGATTCTGATACTTCTGTATGTCTTCAGCTCCCGCTCAACAGTGAAATTGATTTAACAGCTGTATTGTGTACTCAAAATTAACATACAGAGAGCACTGATGTTTGAAGTATAGATGAAAAAGAAAGCTGTGCTCTTTACTCTATGAAACTTCATTATGATGAATGCAGAATTGTGAACTGATAGACTTTTTTTTCCATAGAAATTATTAGAAATGTAAAATCAGAAAATCACAGAATGATTTGGGCTGGAAGGGACCTTAAAGATCAACTTGTGCCAACAACCCGCCATGGACAGGGACACCCCACTAGAAATATATTCACCAATTCTTCTGTATCAGCATTCTACAAAGAATTAATTTCATCACTGCTAATGTCCATTTCAAATTCTTTTTCTACTGTTATTGGAACTTTCTCTACAGTGTTGTTTATGGGAATACAGGATAATTATGCTTCAGAATAATCTGCATTTTGATCCAATCAGAAAACAAGCAAAAGCATATTACTCTTGTAACTGATCACAGCTACAAAAATCTACTTATTTAGCAGTGAATTAATCAAGAGCATATTAAAAAGGGAATTGGTTGATGGAAACTGAATGACTACATTGGTCTGCATTTCTTTTAGTTAAGTTTATTTTTGGAAACATTCTGAGAGCAGAACAAAAAGGTAAAGCTGATGATATTACTGCATGAAAGGCTGTGGCGCTCACTCAGGACAGGAAAGAAGTTATTTCTTCACATTTTCCCTTCCGTAGCACTGGGTACACACATGGTTTTCCCTTTTTACACAAAGAGAATAAGTAATTCTCTTTTAATTGGCTTTATGTATGTGCACAAAAGTTAAATGAGTAAGCATTTATAGAGTGTTATCCTAACTTCTCAGTATCATTATTTGGCTTTAATTCCAATTTTGTGTGAAACTCAGGAAATCTTGCACTACATCTCAGAAGTTTCTTCCATTATATAAACCAAAAATTCACTATTACATGATAATAAAAGAAAGATGGCTAACTTCACTAGCACAGCCGAAATTAACCCAAATTATGGCTGACAAAACCATTTGGTCCCTTTTAAATATATATATATACACACATACTCACCCCTTAACAGATTTTACCTACCTGTCAGATTGCTGTAGAATTATTTTAAAAACTTTGATTTAAACTGGGGTTTTTTGATTCAGTTACCATGATTTAGACCTGCCTGTGTGCCTTTGAAAATGCGACTTTGGACTTTTGCTTGCCAAATGAAATACCTGAAGTATTTGTGAAATTTTGGCCCTAAGTAAGTTGTTGAGCAGAATCTAAGCACATGTTTAAGTTAATTTGTCATAAATGCTCTTGGCTGGTGACCTGTTGGCAAGAATGTTTCACCAAAAGGGAAAAAATAAAAGCAAATTTCTATTTCTTCATTTCATGAGAAATCTGATTGAAAAAGCTGCACTGATTTAAATGAGAAACAGAGTATGAATATTATAAGCTACTTCATCCAATCCAAACAATTACAAGACTAAATTGCAAATATCAGGTTTTCAAAATGAGCAATTCAGACACAAGCAATAGGCTGAAATACATTGGCAAGTCTTGTAACTTCAAAGAGTGTAAAATCATGGGAACTGATGTGGCCTTTCTAATTGGGCATGTGTGCATCCCTCATCCATAGCAGAGCACATCAAACTGTGCTAGACAGTCAAAAAACATCCTGGAGAGGCAGCAAAATATCTATTACACCTTCACCCATGCTGGTGAACTGCCCCATTTGGAAGTCTGCATCCACCCCAGCTCTCCAAGTCCAGAAAAACATTCTACACTCCTGACCAACTTTTCCCCAACTATTTGTTTTCACACAGAAAACAGAAATATATTTGCAAATTACAGTTTTCTGCAAAACGCTTATCACATTCCATGTAGAAGATCCTCCAGTATTGCAACATTTTTCAGATATCTGCAGCCCAGGGATAAGAAATCCAAACAGCTATAAGAAGTAATATCTTTAGACCCAAGTGCTCAATTTTAGTCCAGCTGGTATTGTCACAAATACCAACAAGAGCCTTCTGATTTCTGCCATCATTTACCTTTACTAGATAACTTTCTTCTGCTCTGGAAGGACAAAAGCATTAGATTCAAAGAGAAACCCAATCACATTTAAAAGTGATTGGGTGAAGTTTAGGAGCAGTTTTTACATTGCTTTTTCCTTGACTCAGTCCTGCAGCCTCTAATCATTAGCTGGGCAGCTGTGCTAAGTGATTAATTTATTTAGGTGTTACTGTGATGCACAAATGTATATACTGAAAAGAACTACAGTATTGCTTTGCAGTAAGTAATAACCATGTTCCAGTAAGTGATTCAGTGCCAGAGTGTTTAGAAATGCAATCTTATGTAGCTTAATTAAAACGAAGTGCCCCTTTCAAGGTATTTGCTCTAAGTTTGACTGAAAAAGTCCACTATGTGCTACTGGAGTTGGAAAAAGTGGTAAAGTAGTTTCTGCAAAGACTTGTTTTGATAAACATGAGTTCAAGAATAAAGCTATTTTGGGACATTGCTGTGTCTGCAGCAAGACAACAATTTACTGAATGGAAAGTGTTGCACAGCAAGAGAGAGTGGAAAGAAAACTCTTCACTACCCAAAGCTGAAAGAAAACAAATTCTAACAAATGTTGTTCACTTGTCTGGAGACGTTATTTTACTCCTTGACTTCACTCAGTGGCACAGAAAAGTCAATGATTAGAAAATACATGAGCTAGCAACTTGACCTGAAATATTTCCACCCCTTCAGTAATGGTTTCCTTGCTGTTTATTTCTAGGGAAAACTGGGAAAACAACAAGCAGAATGGACAGAATGGGATTCAAAACCTCTCGAGTTCAGTGGGAGTCTATTCACTGCCTGTTATAGACACCAGCTCAGACCCCAGACTGGTGATACCTAAATGTTCCTCTGCCAGGTATTTGTCAGTGACAAAAGCTGTGACACTCCCATGACAGTGTAGTGAGCTGGGGGAACAAAGTTAGCACAGATCTGTATCCCATTAAATCCCCATCTCCACGACATAAAATCAAGTTTCTTAATGATGATGACTGGTGGAATAGGCACTCCCCCTGTCAGACAGATCAGAGTGAAAAGAGACTGAACTCAGGTTGTAAGTTGTTGGCTCAGGGTTAGCAGAGGGCTCGGCCCCCAGCAGCAGTGCCCTGCTCCTTCATCCTTTGGCTCAGGTCCCTGGCAATTTCTCTTCTTATTAGTTAAATATGATGGAAGAGCCCATGTTTGAAGGAATATGTAATTGGAAGTGTGTATTTAGATAAACCCTGGTCAGAAGATATGCTCACAGCCTGGCATTCATTCAGCTTACATGTCAGTCTGCTCTGGCATGTCCCCAGCACTGGTTTATCCTCCTCCTTCACTCCCTCAGTCATACTCAAGCAGACAATTGAAAAAAAAAAAAAAAAAAAGACAGGAAAAGATAGTGGCTAAAAAATTAATCTAAATAGTCTTTCCCCACAGTTCATACTTTGAGACCTCAATTCAAATCATCACTACAAACTGAAAAGCTTCTGGAAACCCACGGCCTCAAAAGCACAGCTGTTGGCTACCGTGCAAAGTCTGTTTTCCAGCTCTCAAGCCCTGTTTGAATTTCAGGCTTCTCTTGTGAAACAAGAATCTTTTATCTCTGGAAGAGCTGAGAGGAAGCAGCCATGGTCCCCTGCTTTGGTCAGGTCATGGTCTTTTTCCATAGGAGAGAGACAACAGTCTCCATGGGTCATGCAAGGGTCCTCTGACTTCAGGAAAGCACGATCCTAGGGGACAGCATCAGCTAATTGAATTAAAAATAATTTCCAATTCTTGCGCTGATTCATATAATATGTCTTTTACATAACAAAATTTGTGAGTGTTAAAGGAGTCTAGAGTGCCCTTTTTCCTTCTGACAAAATGCAATATTTTTGTTATCTGGCCCAGCCATGCTCTGAGTTTAGTCATGCATTGCACTATGCATCTGATCTAGTGCAGCAGATGCATCTCCTGGTGCATTCACAGACACTGTCATTAGTCTTTGCTCTTCAGAAGTGGAGACAAACTCCTCAAAATAATTCAGAGGAGACGTTGAAGAATATGTCTGTTCTTCCTCCTTATAGAAAGGTGGAATTTATTTTGTTTTGGCAATATCAACAATCAGGTTCATCTTCCTCCAGCAAATATAAAAGATTCTTTTGCACACTGAACTTACATTGGGCTATTATTTCAGGGACAGAGTCCATTCTCCAAAATGTGTGCACTGGGGGTTGTGTAACTTCACCAGCACTGGTGAAGCAGCAGGAGCCCTTGTGAGGGTTAATTCCAGCAGGTGTTTATATATTTTACTGTGCTGGTACCAGAGCACCTGGCTGGGATTTGGTTGGGGTACCCAGCCTGGACCGCTTCACATGTGATCTCTTTCTTCCATAGTCTTATTTACTGACCATCACCACAGTCTGGGAATAGCCTTGCATTTATTTATCTGTCATGCCTGAAAGTTCAATTTGTTCTGCCATTTGGAAAAATGGGAACTTCTATTAAAGCCATCTTCACTTTTCTCAAAATACTTTTTATTCTTTTCTTGTAAGAGAAACTTGCATCTGTATATTTAATTCACATTTTTCATGTAAATGACAAGTTACAACTTTACTCCTAAAATAAAGCATCATTACTTATGTAGGTAGCCTGTCTTTACCCTTCAAGGAGGTCAAACCCTGTTTTGACAAAGGATCATAAATGGTAAGGCTGGGAAGCACACGCGGCACTGGGCAGGAAACAAAGCTAGATGATGAGAATTGTGCAGATTAAAAGCCAACTGATTAAGGAGATTAATAGGGGAGTAAATTGGCAGTTTGATAGGGATCAGGTAATTACCATGGAGGCCTTGCGGAGGCTGAGGCGGTCGGAGCGAGCTCTGAAATAGGCTTCATCAAAGGACGTGTGGCTGCCCTTCAGCTTCTCCGACAGGTTCCTGTACAGCCGCTTGGCAGCATTGGGGGATGATGGCATGCTGTGCTTTTTGTTCTGCAGGAGACTTAAGTTCTGCATTTGCTGGGTCATTTTCAGCCAGGGGTTTCTAGAAGGAAAACAGCAGCCATTTAGTGAGATTTTGCTACACCAACATCATTGATCAGAAGTGTGTTGCTGAAGCACACGGGACGAGGCTGCTGTGGCTAAAATCAGTTTCACACACAGTCTGGACACACAGAGGCACATTTTGGGCTTTTTCAATGGCAAATTGCTCTTTATGGAATTAGACCCATGGATATCTATGGAGACAGAGAATTAAAGATGGAAAAGTAAAACGGACCAGAATTATTTGATAATTTGTATAAGGAGGAGGGGTTTCAATTAATGAGGGAAGCAACTTTTTGACAGAGCGAGTTCTGGTAACACAGGTGTCAGAAAAAATGACACTCAAAAGTAAATGTTGTGGTGGACAGTTTCATGTTGGGTGGCTCCTTCCTCACGTAGTGGGCAGGCACTGGTTTTGTCTATATATTGTATCACTTCATCCTGCTCTTATTTGCCCTGTCCATTTAGAGTACAAACCCTTCCAAGAGGGCCTGCTGCCTCTCTCTGACTGCCTCACCTAATTGGATTTACATATTATCTCATAATTAAACAATACTTTCTATGCTCTATTGTTACAGTAATTTTTTTTGTACTAGGAAAAATTGAATTAATATTTAACTCTGGAAGTACATTATGTGGGAATAATTTTGCCTTTCTGAAAGGAAACTAAGAATCAGATTTGTCCCAAGTGCAGGCATAGGAAACTATCTCCACGGATTTCTAAGTGAAAAGGTGACAAAAATGCACCATTTCTTCACACTTCCTTTTCCCCTGACAAGAGTGTGTGCAGAATGTCTCTCTAGGAAACTTCACAGTTGTAATAGTAAACCTGGCTACCCTTTCAGACTATCTTTTCTGGAAATAATATTTAGGGGTTTTTGTATTGTGATACAATTTCTTTTTGTTCTCATGGTCTCAGCCTTCTTTTAAGCAAATTGGATGGCAGGACCAGACTTTAATGACTCTTTCCAGTAAAAGCATTCTTTACTAAACACTCACCCTGCTGTTGAGGCTGGTTTCGGCAGGTATTTGTCCTTAAGATTAAAGACACCACCTAGGTCTCCTAAGCTTTCTACATCTTCCATTCTCAATGCACACTGCGGTGAGGAGACATCCTGAGCATAAAAGTATCTTATTACAAACAATTTCACCCATTCTCCATGCTCCTGGGGTGTTGAAGAGAGACCAAGTCTCTGAATGAAGAGAGACAGAGTCAACACAATTGTCATATGTGATGAAAAGACTGGTACATTAGAACAACAGTGTGTGTAATCAGAAGGGAATTATGGGAGCTGTGTCCCTGAAATGAATGTGCAAGCGTGGAGATGATCAGCAACTCTCTGGGACTCAGGAGACAGCAATACTGCAAAGATTTTTGATTGATTTTCTCTGAGTTTATGGAGTAAACTGATTTTCCACCTTCCACTTTTATTAGTATTTCAAAGAAACTCAGCAATTTACCAAATTTAATATTAATTTCATTCTCAGTTACTTAGAGTAACACTTCAAGTTTCTGTTAGTATATAGTGCTACAGATTGTCCCACATAAATTTCTCCTCTTACCTCTGTTCTCAAGAATTTCTTATTTTCCTCAATAATATATGGGTCAAAACACAGACCCAAATAATGGATAAAAGTAAGTCAGCAAGTGCCATAGGCGTGTTTGCAAAGGAAGTTTCAATTTCTCAAAATAATTCGATTCCAAGACTACAAGTTTTGAATATCAAATACCACACAGTTAGTAGTGAACTCAGGACAGAAAGAACAGTTTGCATTTGCCACATGAACCTAACCACCCTCAAGATGAGGACAAAGAAGAGTAGACCCAACCAATTCTTAATTCAAAGGCAGCTCAGCACACTGCACTGTGTCTGCTTTGGGATTATGGTTTTTTATTTGAGAAGCATCAGGCTCAGCACATCTGAGTGGCACAGGAGAGATTACAAGCTTCATGAAGCCAATATGGGAATTTACTGTGTAGATATTTAGTAAGTTTACATTCAAAAAATTAGGAACATCTATTTAGTAGAACTTCTCCTACCTATTGTGGTACTATTAAAACAAGAATGCCTAGTATTAAAGCTACCATGGTTTATGCCTCTATCAGTGTTCTCTAGGCTGATAAAGTCCTCCCTCTGTCTCACTAGACCAAACTACCTGCTTGCTGACTTTAATACTCTCAAGGATTTAAGCAATTACCAAAAAAAAAGGAATTTTGCCAGCCTGGCTCCCAAAAAGCCCTATCTCTTCTCCAGCCTTCACTAATGCAGGAAGTGTATTTGTCTCCATCTCCTTAAACTCAGTTGCCCAGATGTTTTTCACAGAATCTCCTGAAAGTCATCAAGTTCAAGCTTTTCTTGAGAGGCCAAGAAGTTATTTCCAGAATCCCAAATTTTTACAGAGAACAGCTTGACAGCAGCGTTTTCTTTTACAAGAAAATACTAACCTGAGCAAGTAAAGGAGAAGCACCTGTCAGTTTTTGGACAGTTTTCCAGGAAATCTGAGTCTTGGGGGAAGTGTTCTAGTGACACCTCTCCCAATACACATTCAAAACTCAGACAGTTGGCAGGGCTGTTTTCTCTGTTCCAATGTGTACACTGTAAAAAAGAAACTGGAGTCTCTAAGTATGTTACAGCATTCTAGAATGCTGGTGGAGCCTTTGAACCAAAGCAAATTTAGGCATCACTGGGGTGCTAATCTGTGTCACCAACCCAGAAAAGTCTCAGAGCAGTTAAGTAACAAGTCTGTTTCCCATGGCACGGGTTAAAGTTCTTATGGACTGTGACTAAACACAGTTTGATTCCAGATATTACAGTTCCTTGGGGTTGCTGGGGTCCTTCCCACCTTGATCTGGTCAATGAACCAGGATTTATCCATTCAGAAGAAAACAACAGTGTGTTAGTAACCACCTAAACAAGGACTTCTGAGGACAGTAACCGCGGCGTGCCCTTGGCACACATGGAAACTTTGTCAGTAAAGAGACAGAGCAGATCCCAACCTGACACTGATGGAAGAAGAGAACAGAATCATTTATAATGTCATCAATGTTTCTATGAAGTCAAGAGCAGGTGAATCTATAGAGAAGCTAAGCAAACACTCTTGAAATTGCAGCTGTTCAACAATAAAACAGATGGCATCTTTGCTATCCACACAGAACTGGATATTCAAATGACTTTAAACATAGAAATGTTCCCTGTATACTCACCATCAATATCCCAAACAAGTTCAGGGAATTACTGTGGAACAATAAAGCAATAGCTGGAATGACATGATGCAAATAAGCTACATGTTTTCACCAGTGTACTGAAACAGTAAGGTGTAAAATGCTACTGCAGATGATCATACTTAGCATCCTTCCTAGTCACATACAAGGTATGAAACAAAAAAAAAGGGCAGGTCACATATTCTGGAAAACTTTCTGGAAATGGGATCTTATTAGGCTTTAGAAATTACTCACAGTAGAGCAATGGGAATGAGATGGGTAAAAATCATAATAAGAAATAAGAAAAAGAGACAGCTCGATTCACACGATTCTGTGATGGAAAGCACGGGGGTTTTTGGATGTTGCCATTTTTCTCATTTCATGAAAGCAGTTTTAGGCTCCTTTTAAAAGTTATTAATTCGCTTTCTTTTACAACCATATCCTTGCCTCAACAATCAGGTGAAGACCTGAAATGTGCATTGTCTTGGTTGAAACAACAAATGCCCCAGCTGAAATGCACTTAGCCTGAGGATATATCATTGTCAGAACTAAAATTGTTACAGCACATCGAAGAATAATAAATTACAAAAAGGAGATGTGCAGAACAGACCCATTTGAGATTTTCACCTAAGGAAGCCTCTGCACAAAGCTGACATGGGTCAGGATGCCATGAGAACATCTCCATATGGTTTGAAGTAGCCCTGTGTGATCTAACATGCATCCCCACAGCAAGCTGAGCACTGCAACAGGCAGCACAGCACCAGCTTTTACTGAGAAAGGCAGGACTAGACAAAATAACAACAGCAGCTCCCCTTATAACCAGTCATAATTAACAGCAGTTTCCATTTCCAAGAATTAAAGGGTGCAAAAGCCTTGCAGCAGATCTCTGGAGAAACAGTTACTGCCCTGCCCTGGAAATACCCATCAAACCAGTCTGTGTGACTGTCACTGTGCTACATCAGGAACCAAACCAGGGACCAAGGTCTCCCAAAACACATTTCATGCTGCACATCCTGCAGCTTCATCTTTGTGATCAGATTTCTACTTGCACCTAAGCACTGAAGTAACCATTTTATTCCCCATCACCAGGGTCCTTTAAAAGCCAAATTCAAATACAAATGAATATAAAACAGTTACCTTTATAAAAGCTTTATTTTTTTTCCTTTTTAATTGTCAAATACTGACCTAATATTCATGTCCTTTAAAAATATACTGCAGAGAAAGACAAATAAATACCTAAATTATAGATCACTCTGTGGCACATACGTTACACTCTATAGACAGGTGCAATGGTAGGGCACAGCATAGCTGTAAAAGCATTCTCTTAGGATTTTAGGAAAACACAACAGCTAGAAACCACTCAACACTATGTTTATGAATCAATCTTACACTTGAAACTAATAATTAAGAATATATGCATTAAAGAGTTAAATTTGACTTACCAGCTTAGGCTATCCAAGGCAAAACGTGAACAAGTTGCTGGTAATTGTCCACTGTCTTCCTTCAATGAATCACATTAGCTTTGCTGTCTCTGCTGGCTCAGCCTCTGGGCAGAATGAGTAAATCTCTTCCTTACACTGCATGAATGATCAGATATGAAAAAGCCTATTACTAGTAATTACTGAAGTCCAAGATTGCTGCTAAAGCCTCAGAGCAAAACAGTATTTAAAGCAAGTAGTGTTGTATCACAGGTAGAATGTTTGGTGCCTTAACTCTGTCCCAGTTACCTGTGCAGCTGTAGGAGTGACTAAAATGTGAAGCCTCCATGTGAGAGATGCCATGACTTCATTGTGCTTTTAGCTTGTTGTAGCCTTTAAAACTGATCAGCAGCACAGTGTGCAAAGAGAAAAAATACTTACTGCCATAGTAAACAAAACTGTGATTGTAATTAATTTACCACGAAGTATGAGCAAAAAGACATTAATGCAGCCATCCTCAAGCAGTTGGTTTTATGCTAAAATGGTAAAAGGAGGGGGGGAAAAAATCACAGTGCAGTTGTGCTTGTTGCATGTGATGTATTGTTTCTTCTTTCTCCAAGCAAGCTACCACTACAGCTGTCTGCAATCATAGCAACAAAAGCAGCAACCATAGCTGTGGGACATCTGCAACATCATTGGAAAGCTCCCAGCCTGAACAGGTTACGCCTCAAAAAGATTATTAAGTGGATAACAAAAACACACTCTACAGATGTTTCAGCTAAAGCAGATACTGGAATGTCTGCATTAGGAGCTTCCAAAATAGTAGAACAGTGATATTTCAAAATCTCTTTTTTTTTTTTTTTTTTTTTTACTATTGGCCAAGGAAAAAAAAAAAAAAGCAAATGCTGGAATCCACAGAAACCCACAAAAATGTTACAAAGTCAAATATGGAATATTTGAAATACCCATATACAGAATTCTAAAAAGAGTGAAGGTGACAAAGATAAACAACAATCTAGGAAATTGTTATCCTTCTAGACAGTCCACTGGGTTAAATTCATGCAATCAGAACACGCCAGTGCAATATCTGATAATAGAAAAGAACCAAAACACAGCAATTCCTGGGTCTGTTATAGCTGGGAACCATTAATATCTACAGAAAAAGTATTTTGATTGTTTTTAAGCAGATACCAGAGCTACTCTTACAATCTGCTGAAATTTTTTCCCTGGATTTATTCAGACATGATGTTTGATTTTTGCAAAACATTGGAAATCTCCCAAAATCTGTTGATCAGCCTGATTCTCCCACACTTGAAATCTCAGCTAAGGATGCTGTGCCTCATAGCCAAGTGCATCCGTTTGCTCAAGGAGCTGAAGCTAAAATGTAGTCCTGGGGCCTGATGTTTGTATGTCATGGAACTTGAAGTTAATCTGTATTTTTTTAATCAATCTGGATATGGATCAAACCATTCTTTGGGGGGTTTTCTATAGGCACATGTGCATGCCTATACACGTGTGTGTAAACATGCACACAGATGTATTTCCAGGGCATAATGAGAATATCAAATGCAAATAGTTACATGCTTTGATGCTGCAGAGAACTGCAAAGTGCTATTGCAATATTCTATGCACGACATTCCTTCTCCTCTACCATGAAAATCACAGGCCATCCGTGTACAGGATTCCCTCTTTTGTTCTGCTCCTTCCAAGGATCATTAGTCAGAGAGCTGACTGAGGTCACTGCTCCTTGCCAACAGGAGGAAATTGGAAATCTTTCAAAAAACCACCAAATACCTCTTTAACACTGAGATACTATCTGGAAATATGCATGCTGAAAATCTGAAATGTCTAAATCAGTTAAAAATAAATGTAAGCCTAAGAACTCCATTTTCAGTGCTGTGTTAAATAGGGATAATTCTTCTCAGTCAAAATCCCCAATTAAGGTTTTTTTTTGGTCTGTATAGACCTCATCTAGGGAATTCACTTGTAAAGGAATTCTGAATTTCCAACTGTTTTCAGGGGGAAAACCAAAAGTGAATTTGCAGAAATTAGTCTATTCTTAAACATTTTCTAGCAATTTCTCATTGCAGTTCAATACTTCTCTCTTCTTACTTCTCTCTTCAGCTTGGTGAAAAGCAGCCCTTCTACGACTGCCATTTCAAATTTTTAAATGCTTAGTCCTTTTTCTACCCAAACGGTATTTAGTAGAATAGTAAAATTCAGGGAGTTTTCTTGCCCAAGCCTAGTTCTGTGAAATACAATTTGTTTTTTTTTATCAAGTAAATATATTTATAATCTTCTTGGCCTATTCATTATTAACCTGTTCAAAAGCCCAAAGACACAAAACAATGCTCAGTAAGGTAAAAGAAGTAATCATACATTTAGCAAATGATAAAAAATGAAATTATTAAAAATTATTACTGAATGTTTGTAAATAAGTGTGAGAGGCACCCACAACCAGTTCTGGAAATGAAGAAGACTAAAAGACCTACAGAAACAAACCCCTGGGTTTATGATAAAACACGTGGAAGCAGATCCTTTAGTCTGATCTCCTGCAGAAATCTGCCCATCCTCAGCCTTTGATGCTGCCATTAGAGGACAGAGAAGTCATCCAGTTATTATTGCACTTGCATTCCACTCTTCTTAGTTGCACAGAGTATTTTGCTGGCTGTGCTTACACTGCTGACTTAACCTATTGCAACAGGTTTTCCTTCCATGTTTGGTGAGTCTGAAAGTTCTCTACATGTAGCACACAACGAAAGCTGATCTCACAAGCTGCTGTTGTTCTTGCTGCTGCTAAAGCCGCACATTTTTGTGAAGATGTACATTTAGTGGTACATTTTGTTTAAAGAGGCCACCCAAGTTGGCTAATTCAGCGACAGTCACCCAAACCTTCACCCTGTGTTGTTCTCAGCTTTACACACCACAGGTGTTTTTAGCATTATGTTGGCCATTAACTCCATTTAGCAAATTCTGTTTGTTCCTTCCGGACACTGGGACATTCCTGGGATGAGGGAGGCAAGGGATGAGGAGCTCTGTGTAAGGTCTCGGGCTTTCGCGTCCTCCATCCATCGATAGGTGGCAGCGTCCACCCAGTTCTCCAAAATCCTGGAATGGTCTCTGGAGCGGCGGCCACCGAGGGACCGCCTTGTCCCCAGGACGCGATGTCCTTATAGATGGCATTGCAGTAGGTAGCACATCCTCCATCTCCAGAAACCCGCGTTCCCGTGTTTTATATCCCATGCGCCGTGCTTGTGAAAAACATTCGGTTCTTCCCACTAGAAAACGGGTGGGAAGTTTGGAGTGAAGACACTCACATGGAGCCTGACTCTACTTGCAAATAAGTCAATGGCAAAGCTGTTGCCATCATAAGAGACAAAGCTGTATTTTACACTGTTCATAATCCCACTAAAAGAATGAATATTGCTCAACTATCAGATCTCCATCTGCGGTCGCAGCAATGGAGCCAGGCAGATTGGATACCTGGAAATGGGATCTCCACCCCCCTCCCAAAGTAACATGGTCAGGCTAACTCTGTCTGGCATCTGTGTGCACTCTCATTTTAAAAATCCATTACTAGAAAGGTAGTTAAAGTGATTATTCTCCTTGAAACAAGATAACGGGGTGGTTTTTTTCATACAGTCAAAAGTATTCAGTGGGAAAGGTAAAATAAAAACAAAACAACCCCCCCCAACAAATGTATAAAAGTGTATTTTTCTTTGTCCCCACACTCATTCTTTCTTGCACATTTTTATACATATAAAGTACTGTAGTAAATTCCAACTCTGGTTTTGGCAATTCCTGCCTCTCTGGCTCCTTGTTTACCTATAAGCTTTCACACAGACCCCTTTGCCAATTTGTTAATTCTGTCCTATTCCCTGGTTTCTTGTGTTTCTTCAAGGACATTGATCTGAGTCTTACTGTTTCACTAGTTACTTTAGCCAGTGTTCTTGATCCAAGTCCATAGCAAATAACCTATTATCCGCAGAGACACAGAAGTATTCAGTATCCTTATAAAAAAGACAATTATTTCCCAGTTCATCAGTCACAGACGTGATCAAACTTGAAAAATTCTGAAATCGTGAGTGAAGAAAAAATAATTGTGTTTGGACTAAGTTTAGAAAAGAATTTTCCCCAGTGTTCTGAAATATTTGAGGCACCCGTGGTGTAAGTGAGCAAATGGAACTGGGTTTGGCAGCCTTGGCTCCCCCAGGCTTCCTCTGTAGCTACGGCTCCCAGCCCATGGGTCTGTCAGTCCAGCCTGGAATCCAGCACAGCCAGGCTCTGCTGCAGGGCTGAAGTTGGCGGATGCACCAGTGCCTGGGGCTTGCAGACTCCCACTTCCAGAGGAAGGATGCAGAGGGGAGGAGTTCTCCATCTCTGTGGCATCTATGGACCTGCTGCTTGTATTTCACAATATGATTTCAGATGAACTAGCAGAAACTCAGAACTGTTTGGTCAGAATTCTTTAAAGATAGCATGTTTTTCATACAGTCACAGTGGCTTTTTTAACCCTGCTAGTCCTTTTAGTTGGAAAATACCTGAGAATAATAATTCCTGGCTGCAGTGGAATAGAATCAGGCCTGGGCTGCCAGAGCCACAAAACTACTGAGTCATTTGGGATCTTTTGAAGTGTTAGTTAAGGTAAACAGAAATAAAATAGTATAAGAAGTCCATCAGATCCTCAAAGCCCTTCCTGTTTGAATCAAGGAATCAAAGAGCAGCTGCTGTTACCTATCAAGAGGTGTGCACCAACCTTGCTTAATGGGAATGCTGCTCTACTGCAAAACCAAAGCTGAGCAGAGCTCTTTGCTGATGGTTCCTCAGATTAGGAAAAATCCCTAAATCTGTGCAAACACATCCCGCTTCAGAAAGCCTATAAAAGTACATAAGGCCATTGGACATGTCTGAAGATATTGCTGTTCCTCAGAAACAAATTACCCAGCTGAACATCATGGAAATAATGAAGTTGTCAGCGACAACAGGCGGCTGTGATGTTTTGTCAGCCTCCTGTTGATTATGTTATCTAGTCAGACACTCCAGACAGAGATAATTTATGCCATGTATTGTTTAGCCATGACTACTCCCAGCTGCACTGCATTTAATTCAAGTTACAGCAGAACATTTTACAAACAGAAATTAACAGGCTTTTCATAGCTGGCAATTTCTAGATTAGGGAAGAATAAAGAAAAGAACAGAATTTAGTGAAGTTGAGCATGGAACAAAGCTGTACAGAGGCAGACACACACCATCACAGAGAAGCATCTTCTTTTTTAAGCTAAAGACATTTTTAGGCTTGTGACACAGTCTTTAAAAAGACCAAAAAGACCATATAAATATATAGATAGGTGTCATTGCAACTTTTGTATGATTGCAGTAATTAGCAGTGTAGTTATTAATATACGGCCTATTTCTGAAGACTGAGCTCCCTTTTCTTCAAAATTTGTTGCATAAGAGCATCATATTAAAGTACTACATGAGTGTCATTATTTTTCATACTGAATAAAGAAACAACTTAAAAAATAGAAGAACAACTTCCTGCTTTTCTGTGAACCCCAAGCACTGTTTCTTTCACTCAGCAGATACTCCTTAAAGAGAAGCTTGTTTGCCCTGATAAAAGCAGAAGTCTGTTTATGGGCAATGACTTTAACATATTAAAATCAGACATTTAAAAAGAAACACATACACAAAAACAACAGCAACAACAAATCCCCCACCAAACAAACCACAAAAAAACCCAGAGTAAGGTACCATTTCAGGAAAACTTTGCTACTGAGGACAAAAAGTGGGAAGAGAAAGGCTATTTTCAAAGGGTAACATTTACCTGGGGAGAATAATTTGTTCAGATCCTGATGGAACCTGATTGTTCTGGACAACAACAATTCAAACCAAGAGCCCATTTGTCTGCATTATCAGAGGAAGAACCACAGGGAGATCTGTCTCCCTGGACCAGCTTTTGTGAATAGCCCTACAGGTTATCTTTGCAATAGGGAAGCATCCCCCTGCCTGGCTGTGAGCATTTTCCACAGGCAGGAATTCATACTGCAGTCATTTGGTCTGATGTGGCTGTTCATTTACATTTGAGTTTAAATGAAAATAACTCTGAGGAATTCCAAACCAATGTCTCACAGGAGCAAAGCAAAATCCTAAAAAGAATAGAAGTGATTGCTGTGAAGTAATTCTAGATTTGCCGGTGCCATTCTTTTTCACAATGGGTTCAAATGAACATTTAAACATTCATTTTTTTGCTGAGCAGTTATGATAGCTTCAAATAATGAAGATTCAAGGTTTACTGCAGAGACAATGCACATGGACGTAACAGTTTTTGTTGAAACCTTTTTATAGTTTAGAGAGACAAGGACATATGATTGTTTATCCTTTACAAGGAGTGTGGGGCACAGCAAAATCAGTGACAAAATTCAAAATATGGGATTGTTCTTTCCTCAAGTACAACATTTCAATAAAAGTGAAATTAAAAGGCAGGAAATGCAACCAAATCTTTTCTGTTCAGAACGTAGCAGATCTGTAACATATTTTGCCAAAAATCATTCCTTTTTTATTGTAGTGGAGGCTTTTAAAAACTGTAGTAGTAAGAATAGCAGTTCATGAAAATATCTTCTCATCACTTAAGCTCTAAACCTGATTAATCCGTTCCCTTTCAATTAGTCATGTCAGCCTCTCACTGAGCAATAAACATCAGTTCTTGGCCTTGTTGTGTTGCCATGAGTCCCATCTCCACCACACAAACAAGATCAGAACACAAAGTGATAATTGCTCCCTAATGAGCACACACTTTTTGGATGGATTTAGTTCACAGCCTCTCTTCCCATTTCTCTCTCTTCATCACATCCCAACTAATGCATCAACCAACTCCATAGGTGAGAAATTAATCTGAAATAAACTCCTACTTTTCATGGCTGGTTGCAGCATGCCTCACTCTGTTTTCCAACAGGTCAAAGAAAATCTGATTCAGACAATAAAATTGTTGGCTTTATCTCCCATACTCAAACTCTGACATAGCAAAGTCCTTGAAAAACAGCCTTCAGGCCAATTCTTCAGGAGGGGTTGTGGTGTAGGCCAAACCCTGACGTGTTAGCAAAAGTCTCTGAACTTCCATCCTGTTCACAGCCCCTCTGGGACATGCTTTACTCTTTCTCACCCACCCTCAAATCAGAAAGAACAATGCTGGTTAATCTTGGGGCAGGAGGTACTTAGAGCACACAACAGGACTCTGGCAAGTGCCCAGAGCCACTGTAGGTGGGACAAATCAAGGCCAGAGCTGGTTTAGTCTTAGGACCTTTTGTTCTTTAAATCATGGTAAAGCACTTGTTAGTCCTAGAACAGAGACATTGGCTGGGAAAACCTTTGAGATATCACTCTCACATGCCCTAAAAGTTTCCTATATCAAGAACGTTTGGTTATCAGATGTTCATTTACGTTTCAGTTACACGCAGCAAATTGAAAACATTAAAAATTAACTTCAAAAACTATAAAACCCCAACTCCCCAACAGCTTATTATAAATAACTACTACCTATATTTTATAACTGAGGTACTTCAAAAGTGTTTGTACATCACCATCCAGTTATTACATTCATTAGTGTTGTCACAGGTGACAGATGGGAAATATAATTTGCTGCTGTGTTAAAAGATTGAATATGGATTTGGAAACGAGGACTCGTGGTCCAATGAAACAACACTCTCTGCAGCCAGAAGTGCTGATCTGATTTCATCTGAATTGTGTTAATAAATATTTGCAAAACCAGGCAGCTTAGGTGGCTTAATTAAGAAAACGCTTTTCACCTTTAGTAATTAATTTCCTTCAAGGTCAGCATTTGGTAGTCTTACAGCTATTGCCCAAACTTCTACACCCTTT
The DNA here is from genome assembly GCA_013398115.1 of Falcunculus frontatus. NCBI lineage: Eukaryota > Metazoa > Chordata > Aves > Passeriformes > Falcunculus > Falcunculus frontatus. The sequence goes on along the minus strand of VZRV01001280.1, from coordinate 383,472 downwards.
GGGATGATTAATGATCTCTGTTCTGGAAAATTATGAGGTGCTATAAGGAAAAATTAACTGAATTCACACAATGTGAAACCTCTCACTCAGTACCTTTTCTCTGCATTTTTTTTAAAAAGGGGCATGGTCTATATGAGTGTGTGTCATAGAAAACTTGTAATGAGTACCCCACAAACCTGCACAGAATTCTCTCACGTGGTAATGCAGCCAGTCAGTCTCTGCTATAGGCAAAACTGAGCCCAAGTGAAATCTTACAGATATTCTGTGCTGGCAAGAGAATTACCCTTCAAACAGCACTGATCAATGTGACACCTGAGCCTTGGGACAGAAAGAAATGTTCAGGGTTTTACTTCAGATGCTCTTCCTGGTTTCAGCATCAACCATCCTCCCAAAAACACCCCCTCACACACACACACAAAGCACAAACACAAAAATGTGCACATTTATCACACCAATTTTAATATCTGTTTTGTGACTTCTTAAAAACTAGTAAATAATATGCTTAAGGTCATGGTCTGCAGCATTTCAGTCAGTGCAGATCTTTTGAATGATTGCAACTAAAATTATATTTTGCCTCTTTGCAGACACCATTCTGGGAGAACTCTTTCTGGGCCTCTATCCACTTTTCCAAACAGGCACAATTGCAACAGATTCCATACAACATCCAGTGTTGATACTCAGCTGGAAATGAAGCCATGGATTTGCAATGAGGTGGACAGTAGTTTATTATATACAACCCCCTAACAGAAAATTTCCTGCTCCAGCAGTTTGGAAGCACCTGATCTGTTCTCTTGCCTGTACTTTCTAATAAAACTGTGTAGTTTGGTTTTAATTAGGGGCCATAATTAGTAAGAACTTGAAAATTAGCCAATATCAATATGCAGGGTGAATTTGTTGTCTGGCTTCATCTTTTATCTAAATTGGCTGGAAAACAGAAGGTTGATCTGGTTATTCCAGCTGCACTTGAGAAGAAGCAGAGTTCAACATGAATCACTGGGTTTGTTGTAAGAATTGCTGATGCAGATGGCTCCCTTGCCTGCTGTTCAATACAAATAAGGTGACCTTTCTTGAAAGAAATATTGGACTACAGAGAGGGAGAAAAAAGGCCGAGCTGGTATGAAAAACTTCAACTTTGAATCATAGATAAAGAGGAATCATGAAAAAAATATAAAAACATCCATTTTAAATTTTTACCAAAGCAGCTTTCAGTGACAGAGTTATCCCTTTTACAATATTGTACCAGAAGAGTGAGATACATTTTCACACCGACTTCAGTACAGAGATGGGTGTTTTGTACTGGAATAACTGCTCTAAGTACAAACACTCAAAAGTTCCATGGATTGCAAATAGATGGAACAGGAAAACGAAAGTAGGGAGAGTGCAGGGAGAGTTTGTCTAATGGTCACTCAGTGTACCTGTGAGAGAGCTGGAACTGGACATTAATATTGTTCCAGTGTCTATTTATCCCTCATGATATGGCTTAACAGAAATGCTGGAATTTTGTCCAAATTTGGCTCATTTGACTTTTACTTTAGTCCCTCCCATCTTCAAGATATTGCCATGAAACTGAATTTTCAAATTACTGATATGCTACATCGATACTCGTGTTTGAAAAGCCCACAGATTAGATTACATGATAGAACAGAATAAAGCTTGTGGCCAGTGAATGATTCCACCATTTTTCTTTAAATGAGCCTATATTAAAAGCCAGCTTAACACTAAGAAATGAATCTGTGCTTCAGCAAAAGCTAGAGTATTAGTATTTTGGTATCACAGGAAAGTTTGATTACTGAGACCATTATTATATCAAGGTCTCACAGTTTAAATACAACTGTGAGACTGTGATATAATCTTCTTATAATACAGTTCTTCAGATTTTCTGAAGAACACCCAGACACTCAAAAAATTTGTTCAAAGAGGTGCAGTCCTTAGAGAAGGATTTTTTAGGAGGGTGAGAAATCCAAGACTGACTACCAGCCTCTCCTGAAAATAGGCAATCTAAAATGAAATGCTCTGATATATCAGCACGCAAGCTGTGCTGGGAGAATAAGAAATTGTGAGACACACAAAAAGACAAGTGAAGCAGTTGTGTTTTCTAACACTCAAAGAAGCACAGATTCAAGCGTAATAGTACCAGTCCACCACCGCAAAGACTGCATAGAATTCCCTCTATTTATACCAGAATTTAGCTTTTAAATATAAGTAGTAGAAAAACCTGATTTATAGAATTCCAAATAATTTTAATATGAGTTTAAAGAAATAGTTATACACCATTGAAACCATAAATTTTGGTCAGAGTTTTTCCACAAACAATGAACCACTGAATGGCATTTTAATATGCAGCTTTTTGTTCAGGAGGCTTTTGAGAATAGTATGGAGAATACAACCAGTACTTTCAGCCAGAATCATTTATAGAGCCCTCATGAAAAATAAGGAGCTTAGGCTTAAAAGTGCAATGAATCTTCTTTAATTTTTATGTGAAATTCCACAGCTCCATGTAATATGATCTTAATTCCATAATGGGGGCTCCTATTTTGTTAGCAAATAATAACAACCCCTCTAAATTACTGCCTTTTTCATATCTCCTACAGATCTGATGGCTCAGATTTTAGGTTTGGTTAGGGACAATCTCCCAGTGGGTTACAGATATGAAACCTCACTGCACATGAGAAACACTTAGATTCATCCTCTTCTTCCACCCTAGATTCAGCTATTCAAAACAAAATTGCAACACTAACACCAGCCCTAACAAACCTTGGCAGTACCAAGCTACTGCTGTTCTTTGTTGTCAATCAGCTGTCAAAATGCAAAAGAAAACTATTTCTAAGTTCAGACAGTATTTCCAGCTGCACGTGGTGCTCGTGGTAGATGACAGTGCAAGAATGAAATCTCACTTGCATAACAGAAATACTTTTGAAACGTGAAGTGGGAAACAAAAGAGTGATCACGATTATACAAGAAGATTCAATAGAATTGCAGTGGCAAGCTTTGAATATGCAGTGAAAGTTGTCCTCCTGCAAGATGTGGTTTTTTCAGTGCATGCTGCAAAGCAGAGGCAGTTCCTTTTAATTTCCTTTGTCTATCTGTCTACGCAAAGCAGCACCTGAACTGTATTTTCAAGCAAACAATTACATAAAACTAGGTGTCCTCTCAGAAGTATTCTTCTCCTTGAAAAGCAACGCAGAAAGTTAAGGAATTACTGTACTGAAAATTAATACATCCATGTGTGTCTGTCTAAAAAAAAAAAAAAAAGCAACTGAAAGTTAAAATACATTTAAAAAGGAAATATTAGATAGCCACAGTCAGTTTTCAGACATTATTAGAGAGCAATTCCTGAAGTATAACTACCAGGTAAATAATTTTCTGTAAATAGCAATTTTGAGAAAACTGCTTGCAGATGATGTCCAAATTAAAAAAAGGTAAAATTCACTGTAGCATTTGCTTCAAATTAGTACAACCAACTAATTATGAAGTAGTCTCTTTCAATATGAAATAATTAATACAGCTGATTAGCATACACGGGTGAGAAAATTAAGCTTATGAGTGGAATATGAAAGTAATGAAAATCTAAAAGTAATTACAATGGCATTTCCCCCCATTTTCTCACTATACAGGGTATGTTATATTAGTTCTATAAACTCATTTTCACCTCTGTCTCTGAGAAGACAAGCAGAACACTGTTACACAATATCAGCTATTTCAAATAACACCAGATTTTACACTTTTGTTAATCCAGGAACAAATGGACAAGGAAATAATAAAACCCAAATTGTGTTTCTTTACAATTGACAGGTCATGATTAAAAAAGGTCAAAAAAGGACATTTGCATAATCTGTCTTGTTCTGAAAATAGTACTGTATTAAGAACAAATGATACAAAAATATCATCAAAAAACCTCAACAAATGAGAGATGATCAGTCAAGGATCAGAAATTCCCATGCAAAGCTACTGAGCACTAACTACAAGAGGCCAGTCAATTCAATTGCTCCAGGAGCACGTTTTGATTGGTTTAATTCTTTTGCTGGACAGCGTAGAAGCTGTAGAAGACTTTTCTTAGCCACAGGCTGAACATCCTGCAACTTTTTGCTAATACAGGGTATGTTATATTAGTTCACCACTCAACTGTCTTTGCTCTTTATTGGCACCTTGTATGAAATCTGAACAGCCAAGCAGAAAGTCTCTTTAACCTTTACTGATACCATCACAGCAGCTGTCAGGGAATCCAAATGTGGAGCATCCACCTATCACTTGTTTGGAGATAGATTTTTTTTTAAATCCTGAAACACATTTTCTTTAAAAATTGCAAAGGCTTAGCAATAGTGATTTCATAAAGGAAATCACTCTTGCATCCACAACTTCTTCCAAGATAAAGTTCAAGGCAGGAAGAGATGCTGAAAATTGAATCAGTACCAAAAGACAGACAAAGGATAGATTATACAAATCAAAAGAGATGGGAGTTTAAGTTCAGTGATGGAATAATTCCTTGTCTTACAAGTAGCCATATTCTTAGATAAATAATTATCACCAGTTAAAACTGATACAATTTCAGTCAGTAGAAGAAAGCGAGGTGCTGCTTTAGTAAATAATTTTGAAAGTCCCTATAGATGTGTATCTGGATCATTCAATGAGAAGACTTCAAAAGAAATGGTGCAGGATGTGTTAAGACATCTTTAGAATGGATTTGTGACAGGGTCTGAGAAAGGAAAACATACAGGGGACTTCTAAGAACAACTTCTGATCATAGTTCTTCAATTACAGCAGCAGTTCAGAAACAGCTGAAAAAATAGGACACCCTCTCTGTTAGGTGTATTCTATGCCAGAGGAAATAGGAATCTGCTTTTCCAAAACCTAAATGAAGCACAACTACACGGACTCTGTGTAACAATGAAGGCAACACTCTAATTAATTGGATCTTGAAAATATAAACAAGCAATCTAGGATCTCTGCTTAAATGTGGGTATACATGCTTATCTCAAGCTTTTTGTCTTTCTGGAAAGCCTCCACAATCTCAGTCATTTGGATGAAGTACTGTACAGGGAAATATAAACGATACCAACTTATTGAAGAGATAGATAAAGAGTTGTCCTGGAGATCTGAAGTAACAAAAAGGTATTTTATAATAAAAAATCTGTGCAACTGTTCAACTTGCAGTTTTCTGCTGCATTCCAGCAGCTGTTTATTACAGTCTGAAGGTGCTTCAGTTATCACCTCTGTGCTGTCTGCTTATAAGGTCATAGAAGAGAATACTCTTTTTTAAAAGTTGCATCAAGTTTCCTAAAGCAAACATTTAGATAACTGTTAGATTGTGTCACTCTCTCAGAAAATCAGGATCCTGATTTTCTCTCTGCTTTGATGGTCATCTTCGTGACAACATTCCTGTGAAATACAGTCCTTCAGAGAGGGATTGGGGATAAACTTCTCTGGGAGATCTTCCTTTTATTTATGCTTTCTATTGAAAGATCAGAAGCGTGGTGCATTCAGCACGAGTTGTCAGTGCCTTCAACTCATGAAAGCTATTATTCAGCAAAGCTGGCTGTCACCCAGAAAGACACTGCACTGTCAATTTGCAAGCAGGTTAAAGCACAACAATTTAGTGATAACTTATACCCAGAAATTTATTACAATGATGAAATTGCTTTCTTTCATTTGGAATTATAAAAGCATTTTTAAAAATTATGGGAAAACATTAAGAAGTCTTCTTTCACACTACCACTGATCATAAAAGTAGGAATTTGGAGGACTCATGAAATAGTAGAATGATAGCTTGGATCAAGCTTCAAAGTACTGGTCAATATCTCATTAACTTTGCTAGTGAAGGAACCAACCCTTTCTGATTGATGTCTTAATTATGTCCTAAACAAACCATAACATAGTAATTTCATAAGCACTGGTACATTTCCCTTCCCTCACAGCAGCAAAAAACCCCTGTTCTCTTCCACATGTTCCTTACTCTGTAAATTAAAAGGGAAAGGACATTTGCTTGATAAATGTAGGAGACACATCTATGATAAAATATACAAAATTATCAGCAGAAAGATGTTCCACATAAATAGTGTCCTCAAATAACCTTCTGTGAAGCTTGAATAACTGTGTGATGTAGAACTGCTTCAAGGATGAGGTAATTGAACCTATTTTTGAGCCAATTTACATAAAATAGTTTTTAATGCAATTCCAAGCAAGTCTGCTAGATTATTAAACAGTGAATTTAATAGTTAATAGACACTCCTTAAAGGTGAAATAACTTCCATCCTAGGAAAAAAAATTAATACAAAAAGTCCTGCTTTAATCTACATTTTCAGGCCATTATTAAAGTTGCCCTTTTAATATTTCTCTCAGCTGCCTTCAGCCTGTAACAGCAAATAGACCTACAGGCCCAGTACACCCAAATAGTGTGAGGCTTTGCATACATTGAGGCTCACTGATTTCTCAGGCTAAATTATATTAAAGCACCTACACAGTCATTAAACCTCACGTTTCTTCCCCAGAGCCACTTCAGTAGTGACTGTAGGAAGAAACTCTTTTCTGATGATCTCCCTAGTAAATGAATAATTTTAGACTTTCCTTTATGATTACTCTTGTTTTGCCCACCCACTTATAACACAACTCTAATAAGGCTATTTATGGTAACTACTACAAGATAAATTAAACCCATATTTTTTATTCACGTTACACAAACCCGGCGCGCCACTCAACAGAGCAAGAACCTTTGTGCCTCAGGAGGGCACTGACTGATGTGTGACTGAGAAGTGCAGTTCTGCCATTTCAATATGTCCCTCTTCAACCTATTTTTGGGATTTTTGAGCCCCACAGCACATGGCATTAAACAGTAGCAGAATCCACACAGCTGCTCTTTGGTATCAAGATCAATGAGCCTGTCAAAATAATCAGATACCCCCTTGGTCATGCAAAATACTGAGATTTTCAAGCATGGATGTGACACCAGGGTTCACAGTGCTGTCCTGGATCCTGGTACAACTCCAGCCACATTCATAGTAGCAGTCTTTTCACTGAATTTCATACCAAAATACATCCCCATTTGTTCAGGCCTCAGGAAGGCAGTCATTTCATTAAACACTGCTGGTGCTACTGGATTTATAAGGATATGTTTTTTAAAAAAAGGAGAAAAACTAATTTGAGGTTACAGGTAGTACCTCAGAAAGTTATTCTCTGAGTTGACAAACAATTGTTTAAAATAAGGGGAGTAGTTCTGACAGACTGGACTGACTCTGTGGTGTTGCATTAACCTGGTAAGAGGGAAGCTCAGTCCCTCCTGTCCATGCCAGTCAGCAGCCTGTGAGTTTCTATCTGCCTTTTTCAGAGAAGAAATGTAAGTATGGATTGGAAAATTACAAAAGCAATGTACAATGGTAAAAGTTCCCAGTTCTCACATCTCTTAGTCAGAAATTCATCCCCAAGCTTCAGAAAATTAATCAAGTGTTGATTGTGTTTTGAGAAAAGCCTCAATTTTTATAAAGATCTTTCAGTGAGAACAGTACAGTAAGAATACATAATTAACTTGTATTTAGTGTGATGTGAATACACCATAATGACCACCTTCTGCTTTGTGCATGAAACCGGCTGAAAGAAACTCCATATATGAAATAGAGAAGCTTGGAACATTCTGCAGTGTGCACAGTGGTTTGAAACAGAAAAGAAAATGCTGCTGAAATCTTTACAGTAATAAGATGTGAATAATGAAGATAAACATATACTACATGGTGAGTAATAAGCACAAAGCTTTCATCTTTCCTCATGGGAAATCCTATGGAAGGTGAATAAACCCATAGAGACCATTGTAAGAACCCATATCACACCATTTGAGAAAGCTTTCTTTTATCCCAACAGCTGGCAACAAAGTATATGCATTTACAACGGATTTATTTTTTTCCTTTTAATCTGCAGCTAACTGCAGTTTTAAAGCCTCTCATTTGTTTAACTACCAGGCTGAACAAGGAAAGTTGGCATTTAGAAAAAAATAAATCAAAATCCAGTTAAATTTGGCACCTTTCTTGTTTGTTCTTCCCCAGCGGTCCTGACTTACGAGTGGTTATTCTCCCTTCTCTTCAGATCCTTCTCTAAGCTCTCTTACCAGGATTTCAAAGTTAAATGATCAAATGTGCAAGAGAGGCACCTAATTTCTCACAGGCACTTCTGAAAGCTCCTGACTAGGTCTACAGTGAACAATTTTCTTTCTCTCCCTCTGCCCCCACCTTTTTTTTTTCTGGCCTTTGATCTTTAGAAAGCACAAATGCCATTACAGTGAATAAAGTCATAGCCCACAGAGTCAATTCCCTACTATTTACCTCTCCCCTCCCTGTCCCCCTCCCCAAACCAGCCTCCAGCCCAGCCAGGCTGGTTCAGTTGGGCTCAGAGACAGCAGCAGGTATCATCAGCACTGTGACAAATGAGAATGTGTGTCAGGGGAGACTGTTCAAACAAACAGTTGGATGCTTGGGGACACGAACAGAAGACCTAAGATTTAGCCCCTTTTTTTTTTCTTTTTCTTTCTCCCTCCACCTTCAAAACAGAAGATTAAGTTTGCTGTGAACATGAGCTGATGAAAAGAATTCAAATAGTGCTTTGAATAGTGCCACTGGGAGCGTCACAGGAGAATTACAAATTGCTGCTGGAGACACCAGTCTCCCTTTACAGAAAGTTAACATAAAAGTACACATATCTTCTTTCTATAAGGTACTAACTTGTAAATTAACCTTTAATGGAGTATAAATGATGTCCTGAAAGAACTGCTTATGCAGCTATATTTATGATCTAGAAAATTGCAAATATTTACAAGATTATAGGTGTTAATGGTCTGTCAAAAATGTTTGTATATTGTACATACATTAAACCTCAGTTTAAGACCACCCTGCTATAAAGACCACCCCATTTCTTGTCCCATATAGAATTTCACTTTGATTCCACATATTCCATTCCTTATAACGAGGCTAGGCCCCAGCATACACCCAAAGCATTCCAGACAGGGAACTGCTCCTCTGTAGGATCCACTAAGAAGGAGAACATGTTTCAGTCTCTGTTCCCAGAGTCACTGTGCAGCTCCCCAGCAGCCAGGGTTATCTTTGTCATTCACCCTCAGTGAGAGACTGAAGAACACCTCCTGACACTCTCCAAAGGCAAAGCAGAGCTGGACGGGGAGTCACACACAGGCTCAGGAGGACTGAGCAGTGTTTCACTGCCCTACAAGGAGCAACTCCACCTCCCAGCATTCCTGCCTCAGTTTCCCTGCTGGGACACGCGCCAGTCACGCGTTTTAGTGCAACACCCTCAGTGCCACTGTGTCCTCCTCTACGGAGTGCGTTTGCTGCTCCCACGCAGGTCAGCGAGAAGGGAAACAGCAAAAGCACGGCCTGCTGGCTGCTCTCTGCTCCGGGGCTTGTGCCGCTGTCCCCACAGCAGGTGGGCCCAGCCTTGCCTTGCCTTGCCTTGCCTTGCCCTGCCTTGCCTTGCCCTGCCTTGCCTTGCCCTCTCTTCCCTTCCCTTGCCCTCCCTTCCCTTCCCTTGCCCTCCCTTCCCTTCCCTTCCTTTCCCTTGCCCTCCCTTCCCTTGCCTTGCCTTGCCTTGCCTTCCCTTCCCTAACCTTCCCTTCCCAAACCTTCCCAAACCTTCCCAAACCTTCCC
>VZRV01001280.1:290947-373216 GCA_013398115.1 Falcunculus frontatus | reverse complement strand
CCCAGCTTATTATTGAAACTGTAATTTTCCTTAAAACAATTCGTATTTGAGGTTTTCTATGAGTGCTACAGTGAAATAAAAAGAAGACATGCCCTCTTTGAGTTAATTCTGTATTTGTCTCTGACTCAATTCTTGCTTTGTAAATAATTATTAATATACCTTTTCTGAGCATAAGTTATAGCAACAATAATTTCAATACAAGCCAAAATATATTTGCTACTCAAAGTGAGAGAATAACTTGTTCTCTGATCTATTATAGTTTCTTTTCTGGGCAATTGAGTAACTTTCTGTGTTAGAAATTTGATCCAAACTTCTGAATTGAAATTTCTTTTTATGAAAACATTGCAAAATAAAAACCAGTTAGACCTTGTCAGTTGTGATAGTGAAATTCCAGAAAGGTCAAAGTTTGAATTTTGAAAGAGGAAAGACTGTTTTTTTGGAAACATGCATAACTCAAAATGTTACAATTCCTAATACTTATTTTACAAACATCATTGAATTCACTCATAAATACAGCTGGGGAAAAATAAATACTTTGGGAACAAGTACTTGTGACTCTGCCCAGGTTTTATTGCAACAGATTATTTTCTTTTGTAATTTATCATTTGCTGTACATTATCTTGCTCAATGACTGAAAAAACTCAACGTTCTTCTTTAGGATAAAAAGTCAAAGGAAAACTTGAAAAGGCTCTGTCCTCCCTGACCTCATGCACATTTTTATTGATATCAAATTGCTCATATTTTTTTGCCTTGCCATTTTCATTTTTATACCTGCTGGGTCAGATCTTCAAATGATGTAAACTGGCATCGGCCTAATGGTTTCCATGAAAGTATCAGAGCTGAAGATCTGGCATTAATTATTGGGGATTGTCTGTTATCCAGTGAGATAATGTAAAAGCAGTTCCTCTCCGAGCTTGAAAGAGAGTGTTGTGGAAGTTAAGTACAGAGATATGGCTTAAGTGAGGTGATTTTAGGGAAAATTAACTTCTGAGATTTTACACAGATCTTCAAATAATCTAATTATTTTATGCCATAATCTATGTCAAGAGAATAACCAAAGTGAAGCTTCTCACAAATTACGAAACATTTGATTTTCTCAAAAATACAAAATTTGTTTGGATACCTCAATTAAATGATGCCATTTGGAATTTTGTGTTGTTTTACACAGAATGAGCTGGCTTACATCAGTTTGGCTGCTAACAAGTGGTGGAGCAAAAAACAAAGATTATATATAATTTTTGGTTTTTAAGCATTGGTTTTTTTGGCAGGTATAACCAGACACATTACCAGGTTCCCAGATATTTCTCTCATTTTGAGTGCTTAGTTTTAATGAGTCTTCTCTCAGTCTTCTTCTAAGATTATTCAATCAAAAGGGCTTTTTACACAAGTACCTAGAAAAACTTCAGGATTTTACTTTTATTAGGTTGTCTCCTGGTGTGGGGGATATCCAGAGAGGAGAGATCCAAAGGCCAAGATCTCCCTCAGAAAAATCAGAGATTTTGTTGCAGGCAAAAACTGCACATGTCACATTTTCTGTGCTTCCAAAGGGTATTTCCCAGTAAACCAAAGCATTGTAAACTATGTATTTATAACCCTGCTGTAGAACAAAGAAAACCACCACACCACGATGGGTCTGTGTCAACAAACATTGAAGGCACTACCTTCAGCTTCCAAGGATGAACACAACGACCTGTGATGCCTCTTAATTTTCTCCGATCATCAGGCCACTGAACTGGAAATGTGTACATTTCCATGAATATAATTTGGTTTTTTGCTGCCAATACTCGCACTGGAAGAGTCTTTTCCACTAGCAGATGGTCACATCATGATTTACCTTACGTAAACCTACGTTTTTGGTGGTAGTTTATATTATGTTAATTTTTTCCCAGTACGTTTGTTTGGACATTTATATCTAACTTAGGTGTCTTCCCTCTTGTTACTTACACATAGAGTGATTGTGGACTTTGAATGAATTAGTTGATTTCAACAGCAGTGAAATGTCTTTATGTCCTTCAAGTTTTTCCTCTGTAAAAGGAAAATAAAACCTCCTTCCTTTCCTCTCTTCTCTATGTTCATTTTCAGACTGCAAATTCTTCCCAGCAAGAATTCTGTTAATCAGTAGTGGGCTGGCTTAGTGCCCACTCCAATGGGTATCTGCTCACAGTGGAGTACTACTATGCTACAAAAAACAAAAGTAAATACTACTGATGGTAAAAATACAGCTCATTGACTAAAGGTGTATGAAAAGAATTTTGTCCCGTAGGACATCAAAGTTCTTAAAAATTCATATGTCAAGTATTTCCATCTGAACTAAATTAGTTTTGTAGAACTAAGATTTCATGGCAAATAAAAATAGTATATCATCTTAATAAAAGCATCATGTGCAAAGGGAAAATAAAAGCAAGAAAGATATAATTTTATAGTGCTTGCACAGTTCTTCTTACTCTGCACTGAAATTCAAAACTATCAAAGAAGCAGCCATCAACAGCCACATAATCAATCTCCTGCAAAGCTGTTGCTGGTCTCCAACTTCTTTGATACAAAGGACAGTGGAAACAATAGGAAAGTTTGCAGGAGTGTAGTAAATAACTCTAATGCTTTGAATTGCAAAGGGTAAGCAGCCTACCAAAAGTATTTATCAAAGTCATATTGGGGGAAAGAAACATCACCAAACAGAACAGTGCAAGCCAGATGCTTGGAGATTAAATGGGGTCAAAAATGCAACCCTAATTTTCATAACATCCTCATAAAAATTCACAGGAAACTGCTTTCTGAACCTGTTTTGGAAGAGATTTTTTTGAAAGTTAAAAGGGAGTTACAGATTGAGATTCTACTGAAAGAAGTCAGAATTACAGAGGAAGAGAAAAATAACCTGTTCATGAAATAAAAATATGAACATAAAAATCAATACAGAACAATGGCTAAAAGTAGCTGACAGTTACATCTAGACTTGTGAGATCAGATTTACTTCTTTCAATTTGCACTCATGTTGAAGGTTCAGTTCAGTCAGATCTTTAACCCCTTCAATGAGGGAACCAACCCACTTAATTTCTGTGAACTCCCCAGACTTGCCCCTAAATACAAATATAAAATAAAAAAATGAAAGGCTTCACTAATATTTTCAGCTCCTTTCAACTCTAGTGTCTCTCCCCTTTATATAGACACACTGTGCTTCTGCCTTATCCTTCAGTTCTTTATTCTAAACCCAGGTGTAAAGAGCAGGAGCAATGTACACATTCCACCACACTTCACTTTTGTATGTATAAACCCAAGCATAAAGGTCATTGAATATAATGGAAGATGACCTAGACTGGCAAAAGACACAACATCATTTTTGTGAAATAGTTGAGATGGAATCCCTCCCACATGGAAAGACCAAGATACCAGAATTCTCAAAAAAAAATAAAAAAATTTATCATGTTATTCAATATCTCTAAAAATAATGAATTATTTCTTAGAAATTAAAGGAAACAGATTTTTTATTATTTCTTAGAAATTAAAGGAAACAGATTTTTTAAGTCCTCATGATGACCTTTAACTGCCACTCCAAAAGCCATCTGACTTTTTCTCTCACTGCTAACAGGTCCTGTGCCAGCAGCACTAGGACAATGCTCAGAGCAATGACAGGCATTTAATTTTCAGGCTTTGATGTTGCAAAGCAATGCGGCAAAGAGAAACTAAAACTTAACAAATTGATTGACAATTTTCTTTTAGACTCTGCCCTTTCATTTCTACCATACCAATTTACCTCCTGCTGACTTGCAAAAGAAACATAGGGTAATTAATTTGCCTTAGTGGACAGTGAAGGAATACAGAATGCAAATATGAGAGCCATAGCTTTGGTGTATTTTGGCTGACACTTAGGCTGTATTTATTATCTGACAACAATTTGCAGGAAAGTGTAATTTGTAAAGCAAATTAATTTTCATAAGGGCAGACAAAGAAGTTTTTAAAAAGTAAAAACCAGGCACATCTGAACATACTGGACACATTCTTTCAGTAAACAGAGAATTTAGTAAGGTGATATGTTTATAGGACATGCAGTGTAAATAAACCAAGGAGTGACTACACAATGCAATTTATTTCCATCAACAATTAAATAATCTACCATACTTAAAAAGGTCATCTTTCTTCTTCTATGGAAATTCAGGAATGAATTTTCTTCTGTATTTCAGAAGAAAAATAATCCTTAAATAATACTGCAAGTGAAGCCCAAGTTGCAGCTCTCTCTGAAGTACCCAAAGTGCCTGCAGAGCAGGGTTGTGTTTGGTGTTGCTGCAGCCTGAGTCCATCATCAGGGCTGCCTGCTGCAATCCTGATCCAAGCGTCCCACAGTAACCCTCGTGCACACCCTCAGCCCTTGGCACAGGCTGCTGGGGCTGTCCATCCCTGACTGATCTGCTCTGAGGAGCAATGCTGGATTAATACAGATGTTTGTAGTCAGTCTGAGTGCATGCACATAAGGGGTGGAGAATCAGGGACACTTCCTGTGACAGAGTTGGTTTGAGGTGTTCCTTCCCTCCCTCATCTCTAATCCCTCCATACAATAACAAGTTGGTGCTCTGTTTCTACAGCCACTGTTTCTGGTTTCAAGTGCTTCAGCTAAATGTGAGACACAGCCTTTGGGGTTCCTACAGTAAATCCAGATTGCAATACTCACAGATGAGCTGTGCAACACCTGTGCTGTCAGCTCAACACCTCGGGAACATCGTGTCAGAGCTGCTGGGTGGGGGATCATTGCTGTGCACATGAGGAATGGAGCAAATCCGTGCTTCCAGGGAAAAAGTAGACAGAGCTTGTGGAGTGGGTCAGATCCTTCCTGAAGGATGTGACTTACTGAGTGCACCTGGAATTGAAAGCACATGTGGTAGGGCAGCTTTGCCCAAAACTGGAGAATGCCAGCTCTACTGCAGGCAGACAGTGACTGTAGTGAGTGCACTCAAATGTTTCATGTAGGAACTGTGTCAATACAACTGCCAATGGATGCAGCTGCTGGTGCTACGCTTGGCCTCTCGTGGTACCTGGATAAATGTTTGAATATGTCAAAATCTTGGAAGCTAGAGTTTTCACCCAGAAAAGAAAATCTGGTGGTGTGGTATCCCATATTTCTTTACGGTAAGTGTCAGCGTGAAGAACTGTTTTCCAATAGAAATTCCTGAGTCACTGTAATGACTATAATATTAGAGCATGTTGTGACGCAAGTACAACAGCTAGACATTCCCCTCCTGGAATTGTGAGCTAATGTCCAAGTGCACAACATGGACAATGTTTCTTGTAGCTGTGGGATATTTCATTTCTCCCTCTGTATCCTTTGCTACTCTCACACTGCAGCATAAAGGAAACAATCTCCCTGAATGTTTGATTCAGAATGACAGAATTAACT
Organism: Falcunculus frontatus; assembly: GCA_013398115.1. Lineage (NCBI taxonomy): Eukaryota > Metazoa > Chordata > Aves > Passeriformes > Falcunculus > Falcunculus frontatus. Next base: position 367,833 of record VZRV01001280.1, on the reverse strand, counting down.
TTCTTCTTTCTTTCTTTCTTTTTTTTTTTTTTACAAAATAACATACTGTGAGATGAAAAGGGTGTACCAGGGAAAAGAGTCCACAGAGGTTATGACTTAAGCTTAAAAGCTGTACAAGTTAATTATTCATCTTGAAGCTAGAACAGCTTGAAAAAAGGTTTCCTTTGACAGTCATCCCTATATCTAAACACTTGGTTGCAGAAACCTAAGAAATTTACAGTCCTTCCCACACACTGCTTTTGTCTGGAAGCAACCAGAAATGCAACTTTGTACCTATCATATGTACAGGGGAAGCAAAGAGATGATAAACTCACTATTTGTGCCAAATTCATTTTGCCTGATGTATTATTCCGGTGTTAAAATACAATTGGAATTATTGTCTCTGCAGATAAAATTAGAAACCTGATGTTACACTTACTAAGTAATATGCTAAACCTGCCCATTCAACTTATCTACTGAAAATTTTGGTGATGCTCATTGTCACATGCAGGTCTACAGGGCGTCAAATTTCCAGCAGTGCTTAAGAAACAAATGAACACAGAGGTGGAGCAGCAGTTTGGAATCCTGGATAACACACTGGGCTTGGGAGTGAGGAGACTCCGTTTCTATTTGTTACATGACTGTGACCAAGTCGCTTCCTGTTCCTCTGACTCCTTCCAGCCTCATCATCATCAGCCTGCACAGCAAACCTGCTTTCTTTTGGGCAAAACCTAATCAGATAGGGTCTGTAGGTGATCCTGTAACACCAATAATATCTGTACAATGTTTCTTGCCTATGTTTATTATGTTACCTCCATGATAGTCTATGGTTGATTCAAGAGATGGCAATATATTACTGTCAGACTCACAGACTTTTCTTTTCTTTATAGTCTGTAAATCTACTACATATCAGATACTAATGCATTTTTGAGCACCAATTAGTATATTTTAGCTTACCTATTGAAGTGTGTGAAAAAATTGGTTCTTGGCAGTGTACCTCACTACCATATCTGCCCACTATTGTTTACCCATTTACCCACAATTTCATCTATTGTTCTTCTATTTCACATAGGGGTTGATTTTTATGGAAAAGGCCGTCAGGAATTACAGGTACTTGATAGTTTCATTTTCTCAAACATTTGTAACTTTTATCAACAATTCAAAGAGGGAACAGAAGTTACGTTCAAAGTTAATAAAGCCTGCTCTAAGGATTGTACCACAGCTTCCTAACAATGTGAACAGCAAGACAAATGGCGAAAGAAAATTGGACCTTTGTCACCATTATCTGAAGACCAGAATTACGGTTTTTATTACACACATGCTTAGCTATCAGCTGCCACACAGTCTCTTTTGAGCCACGTGCCAGGTCTGATCAAAACTCCCTCATTAAAGTTCATGTCATCAGCAGAGTCAAATGCAATGTGCTAAACCCTAAAATGTGTTCAGCATTCTGGCCCTAACCCGGGAAAACATTAAGCACATGATTTTCTTTAACACCTCAAAAGTCTCAGTATTCCACTGAAAATGAGACCACTTAAATACTTGAAAATTAAGTGGAAGCTCAGGTAGGCTGCTGGATCGAGACCAACACTCATTATAGATCCAACCACTAATTCACATCCTTGTTTTTGATTCCATTTCAATCACCCAGCCCTGTGCAGGGCTTGGGACAGCAACTTACAGGGAACTGCAGAAGCAGTTTATTATCTGATAATAAATATGAGAATAAAAGGATACAAACCTAAACCTAAACCAATGAAAAATCTGTCCTGAGTAATATGGTGAGTAGTTTCTATACTTTAAGCACCCTAAAATACACAAAGGCACTGCAGTAAATAATCATCAAACATCTATCTTTAGGATAGAATACCTCTACCAAAATTACTGCTAAACAACAGTTAAAGGAAGTAGCTTTTTCAAACAGAGAATATGTGTGCACTGCCATGTCAGTAACCGGGGGTCCTGGGCAGAGCTCTATGTGCAGATCTCCTCACTCTAAGTTCCACATCCCCACAGCACCAGTCACTGTGTATGTGCAACTGAGTCTATCTGCACATGTGCAGCATCTTTTCTCCAGAGCTTTAAAAGTTCAGAAATGAGGAAAAAAAAAAGTTCAAACTCTCTTTATTCTGCTCCAATAGGCTCCCGAGTAAAAAAAATCCAGACTCACTGAGTATGCTTTGTCATAATTTTGTGTGCTGCCCATAGTGTCTTTTAGTTTTTGCTTGATAAATACATCCTATCTCTCACTAATGTCATACCTGAAATTAAAAATAATTACAAAATATAGTTCGTCCTAAAATTTACCACTTACAACTCCATTCAAGCAAATTTCATGACTAGAAGACTCACAACAAATTCTCTTCTTAAGACATAGTCTCTTTAGAATGTAAGACTGTTTTACATGTTTGGATTTAAGAAGTAGAAAATAAAGCTCAGCACAGCCGTTTCATGGGAACAATCTTAAGGCTTGTCCACACAGGAAGTTAAGCTAAATTAGTTGAAAGGTGTGAATTTAAAGTGCATTAAGGTAAAGTGAACTACAGTCACTTTATTTCTGAATGAGAACATTCACACCAAGCTTTAATGCACTTTAGCTAATATACTTTAAAATCATATCTTTAGTTAATTTGTCTTAACTTCATGTGCAAACAACTCCTCTCTAGCACTTACTGAGACCCACAATACAGATTGATGTGGTTATATTTATAAATATGTCTATTAACCTTAAGACGCTGAGTCAACAAAATTTGGGATGTTAAATAAAAATAAGAAACATGTCCTTGCATGAACTTTCTAGTGCTTTGAGAGTGCAATCAATCCTAGTGTTTCTAGTGCAAACATGTCATTAATTTAGCCCTAACTTGTATAAAAGTATATTAACTATTCAGAGCCAGATTTTTAAAAAATGCAGACACTTGCATAGTGTCACTGACTATAGTAGGAATTTATTTCTGAAACAAATGAAATGTAAATAAATAGAGAAAAAAGTTGGGTTTCATTTAAATACAGCACATATATTGAGATTCACCAAGACAGGCTAAATATAAAGGACTTTTATCTGAATTAACTTTAAAAAAAAGGCTCTGAAATTCTTTCTTTTCTAAAAGTCTTGGTTATAAAGAATACCTCAAATTATCCAGAGAACACAAAACAAGATTTTGCCTCAGATAACCTGTGAAATCAATACTGTGTTTTTCCTACCACTGCCCGACTTAAAAGAACATTTTCACAAGCAGTTCTTGTAGAAAGAGAACAGGCATGTGCTGAACACCCCTCGTTTACTCACAGGGTGACTCAGTGCTCTGACAGACCAGGGGACAATGGTCTAGCACAGCCACCAGTGTGGGGATTGCTGTGCCCTACAGACCAACACACTGAGCTCAGCTACCAGGAGTAAAAACAGGAAAAGAAAAGACGTCCTTTGCCAGAGCAGGAAAATAATCTGTTTTTCCAGCTGAGTTGGAAGGCTGACATTGTGTCTCTCAGTACACAGTCAGCCCTGGGTACAGCCCCACACAATCGCAGGGTTGCACAGGAGACTCTGATTCCCCCCAGGATCAACTCTAAGTCCTTTCTTCCTTCCAAAGCTGGTGAATAGCACAGTTCAAAAGCAAAATACAATGTGCATAGAACTTTCATGGGTTTTTTTAAACTGATGACAGAGAGAATGGGATAGTGGACCATGAAAAACATCTTCTTTTAAAAGAGGACTGCAAAAATAACAGAGCTGGGGATTTTTCAAGCATAAGCATTTTAATCTGCTGCTCGGCATACAGCACCTTTTTTTAATTTATCAATTCACAAGTTTTACATGATTCAAGCAGATGTTCTGATTGACAAGACTACAACAAAATAGGGATAATAGTGTATCCATCAGGTGATAGATAAGTATTTCCATCAGCCTTCATAAATATTTTGAAATTTTCTGTATTCCCAGAAAAGTTCTTTTCGTTAATAGAACTCCATCAGTTAAAAGCTTCCTTAAGTGCAGTGATAATTTTCTCTGTCAATTTTGCACAGTAACACAGAGTACTGCATTAACACAGGTGGCAAAGCTGCAGCCATCCACAGCTCAACACAATGTAAGGGACTATCCTTGCTCAGGTGTCCTGGTGCTCTGAACATTTGACAACTTTTTCTGAGTGCAGACTGTTGCTTTGACAACACACAGCTCTGAATCCAAACACTCCCAGTTGGAGTTACAAACCTCTTTTAGTCCCTCATGTTTTCTGATTTCTCCTCCTGGGCAGTCCATGACCTATTTCTGAGCACTCAGGCTAATGCAGCCTTTGGGCAAGCTTCCCATAGCTCAATATTCTGCATTTTGTGCTGCCATAGCTTTTAAATCATGCTTCATTTTTGTGATGAAAGCCAGTCACAAACCTAAACTCTCCTGTATAAACTAGAAAGGCTCACCATTAGGTTAAGAATCCCAAGCGGAGGCAAAAAGCATGTGTGTGGCAAAACTGAGCTACTTGTCCCATAGACTCTGTTTGTGTAGTATCTTACTCTTGTCACACCTCACTTGGTACCTTCCCTTCACTGCCAACAGGTTCTCTTTGGAGTCCTTAATTCTGGTAGATGTCATGGAATAAATCCAGGAGAAGCAGTAGTTGTTGCTTTTGCCAACACTACAGCAAATGTAGGATCCCTTCAGGATCCTCTTGGTGCTTTCCCTGAGCAGTAGCACCCGTGAGCTGAGCAAACCACACAGCTCAAGGCTGTCAAGTGAAAATGATTGGTCGTTTTCTGTTCATGTAGAAACATTAAGTGTCCTATACTTTTGGGATCCCACCACCTTTCTTCCCATTTCCTCCAAATTAAACTGTTAGTGTGGGGACATGCCTTAATCTATAAAGAGCTGTTGCATCAGTCTTGATCATCCTAGATATCAAATCAGAGAAATACAAAACACCCCATTTAAACAGCAAAAACACTAAGAGCAAATGCACCTGAGCTAGGCAGACGTGTCTAATTCACACCATCAAGTACTTTACGAGCTAAAACTTTAACTTCAGTGATTATGCCTGAGGCATTTAAATGGTTTTAAATTATAAGTCTAGCAGAGGTATTTTTCTAATAATAAGCCATTAATTCTGGCAGTTTCAGACTGTCTGAATCTAGGTGTATAAACTGTAGCTGCATCAATCAGTGCTGTGTGTCTGGCTATTTCAGGCATTCCTTGTTAGTATGAAGAAAGAACAGTTTGTCCCCCAAGCACAACAGCAGCTGAGATTCCTGTTGATTGATAACTAAATGTGCCGTAGTGAAAATATATTCGGATAGAGTTGGAGAGGGAGGCACAGTGAAGACGTAATGGGGGCGGAGGAAGGAGGGATGAAATTGGCCACAACAGGAAATTCCTTCTCACGAGTCTTCCAACTAGCTGACAAGATGGATTTCATTCCTGCAGGTAACAGTGCCTTTATATTTAATCTTCTACAACATCTGCAACCATGCAAATTCTTCACTGCTCTATATGCAAGCTCAGTTACTGAAAAGCTGTTCTTGCTGTTCAGGACATTTCTCCACTGTACTTTAGTCGTCTTTCGTATACAGAATCCACTGATGTCAACAAAATTGGCTTGTAGAGAAAGCATAAATATAAAGGGATTTTATTCTGCCAGTTCAAGAACCCTTTATTGGGAAGATGGTCATTTCTGAAACCTAAAGTGGTTTATTGAGAAGCTGGTACTGTTTATTTCCAGAGACCCAGTGATTTGGCAGCTCAAAATCGGAAGAAGTTCACAGATGTCACCATAATTAAGCTGAAGAACATTACTTTAAAAGCTTTACAATTCTAACCAGGAAAGGAGTATTTTCTGCCAGTATCAGTGTTCTACACCGTGACAAGTGAACCTCAACTCATTTTCCAATTTGGTGAATGATGCTGCGGCACTGCTGCAGCTGACCGCAGACAGCCCAGCGTCTGGACTGCCTCCGCCGCTTGCACCACTTGCAGGGATAACATGCAGGGATCCTTCGGTCAAGAAGACTCTGCAGGTGAAAATTTCAGGTTTTGGGGTCTCAGTTTTTGGATTTTTAGTTTTTGGTTTCTTTCTGATCTTTGACAGCCTGAAAACAAGTTAGAAGTTTCAGAGCAACAGATTTCTACCATTTGCAAACTGTGAAAATCTGAGCTGTAAAACACTGAAAAAATTTGGCTCATATCCTGATTTCATAGATCAAGTAGGTAAGCATCACTACAGCAGCCAGTAACACAACACTGGACTCTCCCATTGCCTTAGTCTCTTTTGTAGAATTTTTTCAATCAGTATGGAAAAACCTTTTTTCTCCCATGCAGTAAAATACTAAATTATGCACTTATTTTTAAATAGATGCAGTCTCGTTAATGACATAAAAATTTAAAGTGCAATAAATACTTGCCTGAGAGGCAGAAAAACCTGTTGTCAGAATGCTGATATGATCAATCCTGTAATCAAAATGCTAATAGCTCTGTTCCAAGATGGACTGAGGAAGGGACAGTTACCCTTCATTTTAGGTATCTACACGGTAACAAATGCTTCCTTTATTGTCAAAGCAGTGAGCAGCCATCTCCAAGTAACAGACTGGCTAAAGTTTGATGTCACCTGTGCCCAAGGTGAGTCTGGACACCCCATTTTGCCACTTAAGCTAGGTGGTGCAAATACCTTCTGTCGTGAAAGTCAACTACAATCCAAAGGACAGAACCATGAATTCACAGGTGTATCTGAAAACAAATTTGGAACAATCTTAAACACATTTTATGAAATGAAGATTTATTGAAAGTGGTTAAATATTTGAGAAGCATGATTAAAAGATGCTTGAAAGCACAAGCACTTCTTTTTGAATAGAAATTCACACAGCCATTTCAGAAAAATTAATTAATCTGCTTATTTTTAGGAACAAGCTGAAATGTCTTAGTCAGCTGATACTTGGAAAGGGAAGAGCTTTAAATACAGAAATATGACATCAGGGATGTGATTTCTAAATGTTTTTTGTGCTAATAGCCAGGTCCAGAGTTCAACTTTTCAGGGGAGAAAACTGGGAAAATAGCTATATTGAGGTAGTTTTCACTCTAAAAGAGAAAAGACACACTCCTTTATCAAGACAATGTATTTACAGATGACAGTCAAGCTTTTGTTCTTATTCCTGTTTGACTTTGTATTTTTCTCATTTTTCTTTAGAGTTCTCCAGAATTGTTTCCTCTAATCAGTTGTGAAAAACACAAAACAAAATCCTGTGGCAGAGGTTTATGGTCTTTAGAAATCAGCCTCCTGGAGCGACTTTTAAATTAAGAAAATACATTTTTTGTTTTGTCTTTTTCTTGGTGACTTCCATGTAAACTCATTCCCCATCCCATCAAGCCACATCATTCTTGGACAAAGGACCACAACATTCATTTATGCAAAAGAACTTGTCTGAAACAAACTAGGAATGAAAATCAGGTTTATTTTTATTTCCTTACGAGTTTGTTGTGTGACCTAATGAAGGGGCACTACCCCATTCCAAATTAGCTTCTCCTCTTCAACAAGAAGAGCTGCAAAGGGATTTCCAAGGAGATGAGGCTGGGGATGGCTACAGGGAGGCTCAGGCTGGCACACTCTAAGGCTATTAGTGGTAGTAACAGTGTGGTAGCAATTATGAACCACGAATTAACATAACCTGAGGATACTGAACCTGCCTGTGAACTGTTTCTCCACTCCAGTTAAAGTCATGTCCCTATGGAATTCCTATGGAAAACAATTTAGGAAAAGATCAGACTGCAACACTAAAAATGAAGACATGCTCAGGTGCCTGGCTTATGTGAGCCATTTCTAATCTTCTTATTGCTATTTACAATGATGTACTGAACTGAGGCGGAAAAGATGCTCTGACTCCTACACCAACAGCAGTTTGTGGGGGACAAGTGCTTTGGCTTCAGTGCAGTAAAATAGAATTACATGCAAAAATCTCCACCTATCTCATTTCATTTTCATAGTGGTTAGCAAATAATTTATTTTTGCCACTTTTTCCTAACATGTCTGACCAAATATAAGCTCTCCCCACAAACTATCCACTAGGAGGAACTAGGCAAAAACCATATTTCATTTTTGAACCTCCTGTGCAGATTAGTCAGATGCAAACAGGGGTGGTCTGTCTGCCACCAGTGACTGTCTTACAGAACATGAAAACAAACCCACAAAGCTGCTGACAGGCTATTTTTACATTTCTATCCATACGAGTTTGGTCATGGCTTCTCTAAGGATACATAGCTGTCTTCAATTGAACTTGTAGGAGATCTTGATATCCCCTTTTATGGATTGTGTTTCCTTTATGTTCAGCCAGATTGAAAGTGGGGTTTTTTCCAGCTTTGCGGTCTGGATTGCAAGCTGAAGTTCACCTGGCTTCTCTCTGTTCCTTTATTTCTGTTTCATTTGCTGTTGCATTTGTCCATCCAGGAAATTACTGCAAATTAACTCCGGGACACAAATTTACAGCACACCAATTCCTTTGCAGAAATTCTCTGTGTTAATCTGCTCACCATGCCCCAAATCTTTAGAAAGTGGACTAAACTCCCTGGTACTTACTGAGTGTTCAAAGTGACCACACAGAGTTCCTGCATTCTCTAGCACACAGTATCTGACACCTTAGCTTCCTTTGCAGAATTTTTCTATTAGCTATTAGCTATTAACTATCTTAGATGACATTTCAAAAATAACTTCAGACAGATATATGTCTGCTGGTGCCTGGTTTTGCATGTTAATAATCCAGTTCTTCCTGTACAAATCTCTGAGTCCAACCCTCATATCAAGAAATGAAGTGACTCCCAAGAAAAACAGATTTCTAAAAGCCACTATTTTAACATAGTCCTTGTTCAGAAGAACAAGCTCCTATTTTATGAAATGCCTACTGATCTCTCAACACTCAGCGCTGTCTCACACACAGGGAATGTTGCCCCACGTTTGGGGGAAGCCATTTTCAGTGCCCATAGCAAGAACTAGGAGTAAGAACTTTTGGAAGCTCTCCATTCCTGTTTCAGATTTAACCAAAGAACAGGAAACCATTAATGATGAATTTCACTTGTAGAATCATGTACAAACTATTAATGTTTCATTATGGGAAGGAAATAATTTATCTGATTTACTCTACTCTTCTAACCCTGGGTCTATTTTTTTTTTCAATTGTCTACAAGAATTTCCCTGGGCTTGCCAGACAGACAAGCACAGCAGAAGTCTCCGGTAAATCTTTGGACAAAACCAAGGAGTCTCTCTGTCCAGTTTCCCACATTTACTAAACATGGTGCACATTCTGTGTTGTAGCGCTGAACTATTAAAAATTGACAACGTGGATTTAGTAAAAATCATGGGATCATAGAATGGCCTGGGTTTGAAGGGACCTCAAAGCTCCTCTCATTCCATCCCCCTGCCATGGGCAGGAACACCTGTTTCTAGACCAGATTGCTCAGAGCTCCATCCAAATGGCACTTTACAAATTACAAACTGTTACTAATTTTTTTTTTTCCAACTCTACAAAACAGAGAACTATGTATGGAAACCAGAATTTCTAGAAAGGAGGAAAATTCTGGATTTGAACAAAATTACTCTTATGCTTGCAATACAGAAATATGAAGGCGATGAGAGAATGTGTTGAATGCGAAGACTGAATTATGGTCTGTGCAGATCCCTAATGTAATAGATTCTGGAGGGGGGAAGGAATATACATTGGAGAGTAATTTGGGGTTTTTTCCAAAATAAAACAATTTAGTAATAGATGGACACATGGCTTGCACTTTTTTTCTGTTTGTTACCATACTGGTATTGCATTTCAGTTTGGGGGAAATAAAGGTTAATAACTCCAGTTGAAAAGACTATTGTTGGCAAGCTTAAGGACACAAACCATTTTTTCTGTCCCCAGTACAGCAGCCAGCACAGCCCATTTCTACCGTAATTGGAAGTTGGTCAGCTCTAAACCATCTCATTAAAGCAATTATTCTAAGCTTAATTTGTTTATTTTTATTACTATGGTATCAAGAGGCCCATGCTGAAAACTGGGTCTATATCCTCTACAAAGTTAGCAAGACAGAGTACTGTCCCTTTCAAGCTTTCAATATGAATAAGACACAGAGGAATCAGTCAGGTGAAGAGATGAAAGTTTTCTGTGTGTTTAGTTACCAGTGGTGGAGACATGATGAGCAGTTGATCCTGCTTAGTCCCATTCCCGTGTCTCACCACTTGGGTGTCTTGGGTTTTCTATGCAATTTTGATCTTTAAGAACAACAACAACAAAAGTAAAATGAAGTATGAGCTACTATTTCAGCTCCATTACTGGGTACTGAAAATTTCAGGATTCCAATGCTAAAGACCATGGAGTTTTTAGCATGACAGAAAGAATTATAATCAGTTTTATAAATGTGGTATGTAATTGAAGAAGCTAATTCTCTAAAATGTTCCTTGAAAGTTCAACTCAAAGCTCGTTGAAATCAGATAAAAACTTCCGTTAAGTTCAGAGGCTTTTGCATTATGTTCCCTTTCTGTCCCAAAAAACCCCCTTTGTAACATTAATTGGAAATTTCAAGATAAATCTAAAAACCCTCTTTAAGAAATGTAGGGGTCTAGCTAACATGAAATAAACAATCCAGCCACTTTTTGGGAAGTCTATCAGTGCTGAAGCCTGGGCCTGTAAGGCAAACTTTGTGAGCAGGATAGAAGTCCCAATAAAGCTCGTTGGGCACTTTGAAAGAACTCTGGTACAGTACATATTTTATTGCTCACATGCACAAACCCATGAGTGTTCTGAAGGTAGTCATCTCTCTAGCTCATTGATTTAAAGCAAGAAGGCAAATCAGCACACTTATACGTATAAAGAGCTGATTTTGGTGAGGTAAGACCCATGAGTAGGTGTTTGCAAGAGTAAGGTCTGAGACACATGGTTTATGGAGAGTTTACACAGTTTACCACTAAACACACTCTATGTCAACAGCTGAAATATGAAGTTTAAAGCATCACCTTTTTCAATAGCAATATTAAGCTCAGCAAACCTTTTCAAAGGAAAAAAAGGTCCCCTGCAACAATGACCTCAGTTATTGTCGATGTGCAGTTTCTCTCTAGCATTAAAGCAGTGCATTACTATCACCTTTCTGCTCTCTACGGATTCCTGCAGGGCAGTTAGTTTTTAAATCATTTAAAAATTCACTATTAATCAACCTAATGAAAAGCATGGACAGAGGTTCATAACAACATAGCACAGACAGAGAACTAACTAATATCTGTAAATAATGTTCAGCTGCATGTTATGAAGTTTGTATAAAACCACACACATTTATCTCTCACTTGGCCACCTCGCCTGGAAAGGCTCCCTGGACTCTGTGACTGGACAGCCAGGGAGACTAGGGGATAACAGGCTAAAATATTTTACTTTTCCCATTACCATCCTCCTATAGCATCTCTCCTGTCTCTATCCTAATGCTTTCTTTGTCTCTTGAATGATGAATCTAAATCTGATCCTAGCTGGTACTACAATCAGGCTGTGAAGGGTGACAATGCTCAGTGTAAATAACACCACTTTCACAGCTTAACTGTGGCATACTGTGGGTTTAAATAAAGAGTCCTATGAACATGACAGTAGATATAAGCTGGGGAAAGCTTTTGCCATTCTTGTTTCATTCGCTTAAATAGAAAATAGCAAGGAGTTAGTGTTGTTTGACAGGGACAATAATGAGATGGGATGGGAGTTGTCCAGAGCAATGGTTATCCCTACACCGCAGACAAGCAGTGACAAAAGGAAAGAAATTTCAACTCTTCACACCATTCTTTCCCTCCATCCTGTTTTTCTCTTCTGTTACTCAGAATCTGGTATGCTCTCTGAAACTTCTTCTTCCCCTCAGCTTATGGAATTCAAAAATGCCCGTAGCATGTCATGATGTAAAAATATATGCTTCACAGGGAGACAATAAGTCTTGCAATTCTCAGCTTCTTATCACATGAATGAAATAGAGTTATTTTTCATGTGTAAGAAATGCAAGGAATGCAAGTCATTTTTCACTGCTGCAAGAAACCATTCTTTAGCTAATATGACCTGTAGTAGTTCAATTAAATTTGGTAGTGCTGAAACTCGTCACAGCTGAGGCTCAATCCTGACACCTGTAAACACTCAGCCACTTGCTGTCCTAAATGCTCAAAACAGATACAGATAATGACACAAAATGTAATTTATATAAGAACATACCGTTATTATGGCATTTGCTTTCAATCCCAAATTGACCACCATGGTCAAGTTCAGGCAGCATCAGTCTAAGTCAATACAACATTGTGCCAGAAAACTGAAGAACACTTTAAATAAACAACATAGAGACATTTAGCTGCCCAGTGATGCCACAGGGTTTCTCTGTGCACAGTACAGCAATTAAAAGCAATCAGGAGGCATCAGACAATGGAGGCTGCTTCTAAAATAATCAACATTAACTAATTATATGTGGCATATTTTATACTACGTCAGCCCATTCAGTTTCCAAAAGCCCCTAACAATCATCATCTACTTGAAATTCCAACTCAAAGTAATGATGTTGATTATATTTAAATAACAACTTTCTGGCTATGTATTAAATAAAAATTGAACAATTACTTTCTCTTGTGAGCCAAAAGATATTGACACACTGAACAGAATCCAATAAAAATGGCCGGTTCTTTTCCATATTCTTTTGCAATGATCAGAGATCAAATTTTCCATATATAAAATTCCTAATGACATATATATATATATATATATATATATTTAAGAGGTACAAATGGCTAAACGGGAATTCTAACTCAACATTGACTTCCAAACAAATTGGTACACTTCATTACAGCAATTTTTGAAATATGGTCATAATTTTAAATATTCTTACATAAACTTCCCCAAGCACTGTAATCATACACGCAGTGAAATATTTCAAACTTCTTTGCTCTTCAAATGTGCACTGGCTGCATATGTCAACTTCCACAACATGTTACTTTAGTCATTAAAATATTGGACTTGAAATTTCTGTCTATTTCAAGTGACAATCTGACTGATCTAAAACTTAGTTTGGTTACAAAAAAAATTGTGTTTCAGTCTGAGTATCTACTCTCCTTTTCCAAAAGAATTTGTTCCTCCCCTGGTGATGCATGATGGCTATTGTATAATCTTGTCCTGCGCAAAAGAGAGGCTATAGAATCCAGCCTATACAAGCAGAGATTTATGAAGTGGCAAATATTTGCTTGAGACAATTGCTGACCTCAAAGGAACATCTTCAGGAGCCCAGGCCTGCTGAGCGTTGCCATATGAGTCACACAAAGATTAGCTTGGAACAAAAGCTGCAGCAACTTTGCATTTAGAAGAAACTTGGAGTCAGGTACATCTCAGCTTGACTCCATGTGAAATTTAAATCCAAAGATCATTAATTTCAATATTTTCAGGATACAAAAGGAAAAGGAGACATTAGCCTTAAAAGATTTAGAAAGGAGTGCTTTAGTATCCCTCTGCAGATTTCCATCTTCCTGAGCTCAGCCTCCGCTGTAAGGCAGGACGCAAACACTGACCTCAGAGCTGTTCTGTGTGCATTTCTGACATGCTTCTGGGGAAAGCAAGTTTAGACATCAACTTCAAGCTGGTCTTTAACCCCTCTAAAATGCACTCCAAACTCTCAAGGTTTACTAGTTCAGAACAAACCCAATCTGAATCACACATGAGATGATCCTTAACACAGGCTTGAATATGCCACAAGAGGAGGCTACAAAATCAGTGGTGGACTTTCTTCTGGTAAAAAAAAAAGGAAAACTGACTTGCCATAGGAAGAGAAGAACACAGCTCCTCAAATCCCATGGATAAATAATCAAGAGAAACAGGGCATAAGGAAATAATACTGGTTCTCCATAGGGCTGTCCATTAAAACTCTCTTGAAAACATTCAAGAGGAGAAATCAAACATTAATCTAAGTCTTCTCATATGCGTAATGTTTATGAATTTCAAAAGACTTTAAGATTAGTTTTGTTTATCCAAACTCCTTGCTGAACACTTTCAGATGTCCCATCTTTTCTTTCACTTTAGAAAATGTATGTGCGCTACTCATTGTCATTACATTTTCAGCACATCTCATTGTTAGTTTTACATCTTAATTGCTGGGGAATACATATTGTTCAGTGAAATAAATCTTTGGGCTGTAAAATTTTCTAATTGTTTATTCCGTACAGTTTATACCATGTCAAATAAACCTACACATCAATTTAACATAATGGGATTACAGCAAATTTTGTCATAAATGAGTTAGCAATGGCAATGCTAGGAATGAAGACATGAAAGCACTGGATTTAGTACACCTTAGAAACCGGAGCGTTCTCATGGGTCTTTGGAGAGATTGCCCTCTCATCAGCCTGGAACAAGCTAAGGTCATTGCTGCAGTGTTTCTACAGCTGCTGTTACCTCTGTCAGTAAGAGCACACTGCTCTTACCTAGCGCTATAGCAAGAGCTGTGCGTGGCTCAGCAATACAACATGACTAAATGGGGGGGAGGGAGGAGGGCGGCAATGGAAGATTTGGGGTGACTTTTCCTTTTTTCAAACCTTCCATCTGTTTAAGCAAGTAGCTGGGCCGTTAGTCCCATGGGCTAATTGGCATTCATCCACATGCATCTCTCTAGCCACAATACGAAGTCTGCAAATTAGACAATACCCAGAGTCAGGACTTACATGACCCAAGTATTAAGACTCTAGCTACAGCCACAGACTGTATATGGTCACTGGTCCTGGCTTCTTAAATCCTTTAAGGCTCCCGGAGAAAGCCAGACCAGTTCCAGGTTTGAAAACACCTGCCTAAGAACCATTCACCGTTCCTAGAATGGTTTTCTGACTCTTCCCACAAAAGATACTGAAAAGCTGTTACAGAAGAGGATGCCCACTGCCCACCTGGATGCAATAGTGATGTATTTTAGTGAAGGATCAGATGAGTGACAACAGGTTGTAAGGGGCAGTACCACCCCGGAGCATCACGCCAGTCCTCTTTCCAGGACTATAACATAAAAATCCATGAGCCATACACAACCTAATATATGATCTGCTTTGTATCCAGAGATATCCTGGGGGAGTTAACCTGCTGATCTTTTAATAAGTAAATCAAATTGAACAAAGAATTATGTTATAAATCTTGTTTTTTACTTGGTGATGAAAAATCATATAGTATATAAAAACAGTGAGATGCAGATATTTGATCTGTGTGAGGTTATTCTTCTTGCTAAAACCATGAAACTTTGCCAGCTCCTTGGCTTCCAGCCACATGAAGCAGCTTCTCATACCTCTTCCTATAGGTCAGCTATCATACATTTCTTTAATTTTTAAGACTAACATCCACTTTTTCTCCTGTTTCAGCTGTCTGTATTGATGTCCTGTATGTAAAGCATCAAGAAACTGAAAGAGTGTTGCTATCAATCTGTTCTCCTTATTCTACATTAGATCTTTGCTTCTTTTTCTAAGACGTAACACTTCTGTAGATCATTAGAATTCTTGTTGTTTACTTAGTTTCTGGATAAAGTGATCCCTTGGTGTTACTTCCTTGTCTTCAGATTTCTGGGTAGGCTTCATTTATATGTGCCGTGTGCTTCAAATGCTGGGATAAAAGCTACAGTATAACTACTGCTAATAACAGGACAAACTTAATAAATGTAAAGTTACTAAAAGCGCTCTCAGTGGCTTATTCATACAAAATCTCTAATTGCAGGCCTGGGAAAAGGTCTGACATTTTTGTTCATCTGAATGAAAATGGCAAATAAACTCTACATGAAAACTCTGAACAAGGAAAAACTGCAGAACTAGATATCAAATGGGGATGGGGAAAGTAATTAAAATGATCGTTATGCAATGACTTAAAATCTTTGCTAAAAAAACCCCCACACTCTAAACCCAGGATTTTCTTCACATATTGCAAAATGTACATGCCAAATTATAATTAGGAACTCAAACACTTCACACTAAATACACAGTATTTTAATCCTGTACCTTAGCTAGTATCACTGATTCAAGCAGTAATATTGTTTGAAGCAGGGTATAAAAGGGTGGAAATACAGCAGAAAAAGGAAACAATTAATTTCAGTGACTCATTATTGCCTTCCTCTTTATTCAGACACAAAACCTAATGTTATTCATAAAAGTGCAAACATGGCAATTTTTCTTCATGTAAATTGGAGCTGAGAGACAAATTGTCAGTCCCCACACACATGGGAGTATTGTGGCTGTTGTCACCTGTGATCCCCCAGGAAGAGCTCAGAGGTTCTGGGTGCTGTACAAGCTCAGAGCCAGGGATGTGCAGGTTTGTGCTGAGCGAGGAACAGGAAGAGCAATGACAGTTCCTTGCTGACAGGACTGTGGGGAGCTGGTGCGTGACACTTCTGCAGCTGCTCTGCGCATACAGACAGTTACCAGCGACTGTTTTTTCCTGCAGTAATCAAATTACATCTGAAATACAAGAACTAAGTTGCCTGTAGTGGCGAATGCGTTCACTGCGACACTCTGAGACTCTGTGAGTGTGGAATCAAAGGGAGCCTGCATCCAAATGATCAGCATGCTGCACAATTTGTCAAAATATTAACTTGAATGCTTGAATTTTAATTCAAATGTGATGAAAAATTGTGACCAGAGGAACTTTCTACATCGATTTAGGAAAAACTGAAAGACAAATTCATCCCTTATGCAAGTCCCCCACAAAATAAACTGGCTTAACACTGGAATAATTCAGATGTCTCTTTTTAGGTAAAATGACTTCAAACTTAGGGAGTTTATGCATTAAGCTTTTCCAACTGAGATTGGCAAGAGCTCTGGTAATACGTAACACTTCAGGGACAGCAGAACAAGTATTAACTTCAATACATACAAAGCTTAACTTTCATTATTTTATAGTATGCTGGATTTCACTGAATCACAGCTACTATATCCGTGTTGTAGCTATTTTGAGGGATATAAACGCCTCTGTTTCTGTTACTTATACACCATCATACACAAATTCTTATACATAGACACATATATGTAAAAACACAACATGCACACCTCTTCCATACCGTGAAGGAAAGCAACTAGATCTATCCACAGAAATGTTAATTCAGTTAAATCCGCAATAAAAGATCAATACTTTATCTCAGGTTCTGCACACCTTATCATCAACTTCGAAAGCAAATACAATTTTAACATGCAATATAGTCCATTTCTACAGTACTTTACACTCCTTCTGAGATCCTCATGACATAGTGATGACTTTTTAATGGATGAGGAAGGAAAACAAAGAGGTGAGGTGAGATGTTCAGGACTATAAAGGAAGTCAGTAGCATGCTAAGGACTAGAACCCAGTTGTACTAATATTTCCAGCCCCTGAAATGCTAAATGCAGACACGCAATCCCACCAGCAAACCAGGCAAGCATCACACTAGTGCCTCTGCTTCAAGCATACATGCCTACTGGGAAGTGCTGGACACTTCTGGTTGCCAGCCAGTAAACTTTCCCCCTCCTCAGCGTGAACTCTGATTGTGTGCCAGTTCACTTACCCATGATTATCATTTTTTCTGTCTGATGAGTGCAGAACAATTGCCCCTCGAGCACGGGTTAGCCAGAGTCGGAAGAGCTGCTTGCTTCCAGCCCAGCTGTCGGAGTCTCCATGCAAGATGCTGTGCAAAATGTTGAGTTGAAAGAAAACACGAGTAGGGGGAAGAGAGAGCTCTCTGAGAACCTCCACATGGTTCCTGTTGCTAAGGGAACCACTCCCTTTGTCTGCATAGGTTAGGAATGGCTGCTTCATTTGGAGTCTGTCTCTTAAGTACTGAAAACAGCACAATTTCAGAGAGAAAATAGAAAGTCCAGAATATTTTGCAACCAAAAAAAACCTGAACCACCTCGGAATTCTTACATGAAAAGCATCTATTAATAGTTGATTTGGGTGACTCCAAGGAGACTGTAGAACTCCTGTGTGCCATCTGAAGGGACAATACACCACTGCACACAGTTTAATTTAGTTATTGTAATCAGCATTTGGGGATGAGGATAGCTGATTACAGAGAGATAGATCAAGAAATCAGGTCCAGTTTACTACAACAAATGGAGAGAGATCAGCAGTAACAAATATAAGTGTTTAACAGGTGTTCATGATGGACTATAAAAGAGAGGTGCCTTTACTCACATAGGCTCCTATAAAAATCCAAGCCCAAACCCTTAACTCTGATTTCTGTAGCTGCTCTGCCCTGCTGCCTCTCTAGCCCCAGACCCAGCACTGGCCATGTTTCTGAACCCCCAAATATTTGAGCATCTGCTTTCTATACAGGCCCACTGGGCTCAGTCCAATTCAGCATATGGAGTTAGGAACCCCTGCTTCTTATCTTACCATCCCTGGTATTAAGGAATACAGTAGGATGTGTACTTCGATATAAAGGTGATTTCACTGTGAGTCTGAGGTCCTACGACATGAAGAGCTAATAGAAATTGTCAGGAAGGCTGGTACATTGGGAACAGAAACACCCTGAGTCTAACCTCAAACATTTTGTTTGCATTAAGAAAATCAGCCTCTTTCTGACAATGTACAGCACAACATGCATTGCACAACACAATCATACCCTGCTCTCTCTCAGCCGACACCAAAGCCGGTACCACAAAATACTGTCAGTGCAATTTTTTGCTGTGAATTTACTTTTTCAATACGGTAATATTATGGGGTAGAAATAGTCAAATACTTAAATCCAGATACAAATTTTCAAGCATAGACTTATTTAAGGCTCTTAACACATCCGGAGAGCAATCAGAGAAATGAGTTACATTATGTTTGGATAAATAGACAAAAGTTCAAAATCTTAGATGATGGACTTCTGTATGGAAAGCAGAATTTTCTCGTTCCACTAGAGAGCAGCTGTGAGTGCCTGGAACACTGGAGGGGGGTCAGCTCAGTCTTTCAGTAAAGAGCTGAGCTTCACTTAATGCAAGGCAGCTGCTGAGGAAAATCAGTGCCAGTGTTCTGTTTTCGAGGGAGCTGAGCTTTTTTCCCCACAGTCAGATTAGAGTATAATCTTAGAGAACACCAGAGATGCTCTTAGAGAACACTAGTCAGATAAGAGTAATAAGATGTCTTCGCTTACATACCACAGTCCAGCACTGGTTCTTTGACATAAAGACCTGAGGAATTCAGTTGTCACTTCATTGCACATGTTGAATTGTATTTGCAGCATATGAGTTGCAGCACCCTCCCGTCTTCCTCTCACCCCAATGAGTTAAATAAAGCAGTCGGGATTGCTTTGTAGAGAGGCCTTTCTGCTCTCCTTTGCAAAAAGATTAGATTAGAGAATGCAACTGAGACTTCAGTTTAGGGACACTAAAAAGCAACTGTTAATAGGTTTCCATTGCATCATTTTTATCAAGGAACATTTAATTGGAAACCAATTTAAAAGTCTGTGATTGTGTGTATTATTTTCCTTTCAGAGGATTAATTTGAATTGCTCAATCCTGCTGTGTATATGTGCACACAAACACACTCATCCCATTTTCTCCTGCTCATGGATAGTCTGATGTCAAGGCGAATGTAAGTAAAAGATCTTGGGATTCTCTGCAGCCTCAGCAAGGGAGACAACGGGTTTTAGGATTGAACTAAACTTTCTGCCAATAAATATTTTACCCACTTTCTCCTGCTGCTTGCAACCCATGGAACCTTCTTCAGTGTAATTGCAATGGCAAGGGCAAACCCATGCATGTTTAGAGCATTCAAAGTTAATTCCCATCATAATAAAATTCATCAATGCCACTAATCAATACTTAGTCTAACAGTGCACTTTATCTAAGCCTTTTACAAGTGTTTGGGTACATAATACTATCATTAATACAGGAGTATTCTGCTGATCATTCCCATTTTGTCACTTCATAATAAAAAGACATGGGGAGCAACTTCAGGTCACATTTGTGAAAGAGTCAGGGACAGCATCAGATAGCTTCCTGCATTATTACACAATGTTACCCCCCCCAGAAAAACCAAAATAAAACATCAATGTTTTTCCCCTTATTTTAACAAAGATAGGTATTTTCTCTGTGTAATAGAGATTTTAGCATCCTATACAGGATATTTACTGTTTTGCCATTATTGCAAAAGCAATACATTTTTGTCAGACTGGCAGTGAGGCTCAGATTTGATGATGACAATGTGAATTTACAAGACGTGAAACTCCACTCAGGAACCTTTCTTCAGTGAAATCTTGAACTGGATCTATTACTATAAATCTCATCTTCTGAATTGAAAAATAAACTGCAGCAAATATTAATGTTCTAAAGACCCTGACTTTGTTACGCTAATCCAAGGTATTAAGAATAGCCAGGAAAGGAATTCGTTAGTGGCTACTTGAATCAACTGCTTTTTGTCCCAAATGTGAACACATCCCCCCAGTCAGAAATTACCTACACAGTGTGATTGAAACTTATTTATTTACTTACATATAATAAGCAGCTTGCAGTGCATAAAGTGAGGCTATGGAAAAGTACATTACAGTGCTCCTTCTTCAGGGCCCTCTCAGTCAGAATTTCAGTATATGTGCCTATTTTCTGTTTGTCATTCAGGCAAAAACATTGAAACTCTCTATCCCCTCAGTTCACTTAGCGAGCAAGAAAAGATTGCCTGCCTTATATAAGTTGGCTTAGGAGGAATTTTTAAAACAAATATTTACAAAGCTCTAAAAACATTATCTTGTTTTGTTAAGGCTAAGTGTGTAAGCACCGTACCTGTGAAAAATATAGCTCTTGTTATGCAGTGAAACAGGGAAGGCAGATGGAGCTGTTGATAGCCTCAATGACAATAGTGCAACATGCAGTTGCACAGGAACCAGTATTCACCTTTAAGGAGAATTTTTCATATTCCCCAATTTTTTTTTCAGTTGCAAGTTGGAATTAAAACACCGACATGAGAAATTTTCCATAGGAGGGTCATATTTAAAAGACCCTCTATGTTAAAAAAACCCCTTTACTCTGAATGAACTGACATGGATTTAAATGACCTGTGAGAGTATGTGTATGGTTGTATGTGCATGTATAAGGTTTCTTGTCCACTTTTGAGAGCCCAGACTCCCATCCCTCATGGCAGTCTGCCAAACAGGCCAGGAACGTGAAGAAACTTGACTTTCTGGCACTGTTCCACATGAGATGCCGGGGAGCTGAGAGCTGGGAAAAGCGGGTGAGCTGGCAGCAAACCAAGAACATTTCCATCAAAAATTTCATTGGAATAGACATTTTCATGCAATGTGTTAGGTTTTGGTGAACCAGCATTAGCTGAGAGAAAAATGTTCCACTGGAAAGTTTCCAATTTGTCCTAGTGCTAAGATCTTGATGCTTAGACCTCATATTTTTCATTCAACTGAAAAATAGATTTTTATTTCCTGGTGCCATGCACAGAGACAGAATGTAGTTTACTGTACTACTGATTGCCTAAAATTATTTCTCTGGATACTGTAAAAAGAAGCTTTATTTTGCCATCTGCTGTGAGTGCTGCTGTCTCATGACTCCACGGTTTTTTGCCATCTCCCCACCCCTCTTTATTTCATCTAAATGGATCACAAGAAGGAATGTCAGCAGAAGAGGGACTCAGTGGTGAGAGCACCACTTTGTACTCAGAGACAGATTTAAATAACTATCTCTTGAACAGTATTTCTGTCTTACTTTCTGTATTAGTTCAGTAGGGAGAACAGTACATCCCCACCTTGAAGTGTTATTGAAATTCATAAATGTGGATTATAACAATAAACTTGTAACAGTTCTGAGAAATGTATAAAATACAGTAGCTTCAACTACTAAATTGCAGAAGTCTCTTGAAAATAAAGTATTTAACAGTATATTGAGTACAGATGGCACAAAGTTGTGGCAGAAAACGGAGGTAGAGAAGGCTACAGGACTGGATGAACACCCAATTCTATATTGAATGTGAGTACAACACACCCTTGCACACTTCAAACATTTGATTTCACAGATTCTTTGACACAAATATGTATATGCAATATATATAATTTAGCTCATCTTATTCAAGCTGCACATGTGACAGTTCTGAGCTTATTGGAAAACTTGAGCCAAATTCAGCCTTGTCACTGATGGGATACCACAAAGCTGGGCCAATTCCATGTGCTCAGCTTTTGAACCTGCCTCTCAGAACACTTATTCATATTACGCCCCATTCAGGAAGTGATCTCACTGGAAAATCTGAGCAAAGCACAGGACAGAAGTTCCAGACTCAAAAAGCTGAGGAATGTTCTTTCCCCTCCCCTCATTTTATCCTCTTATAAATGAATTTAGTCCTTGTGAAAATAATTGGATCGACAGCCCTAAGGACCAGGGCTGTTGTGGACTCACAAGGACACATTTCCACTGTCCTCCTTTCACACCAATGGACGTTCACTCTGAGCTGCAAGTTTAACTTCTCATCTTGGCCATCATACGACTTCACCCAAAACTAGTGCAGAGATAAGCACAGAATTCTTCAGCCTGAGGACAAATAACTTTATAATCATAAAGACCGTTTATTAATGAAATAATTCACCCCCTCAGTTTTTGAGTTCTCATAGCAGAAAAGAAACCAAACACTCAATTCTCAACTGAGCTCTAATACATAATTCTTAATACTGGTACTGTAATAGTATCCTTTGGTGACTAGCTCTATCAATTTTGAATATGGGCATCAAATTTGAGCTAAAACCAGCATTAAACATATGCCTATAGGATTTCTGTCTTGCTTTTTCCGACTGGTAACAAAATAAGCATTAGCACAGTAACGTAATGTCACCCAGGCTTGAGGTCTATACAGTAGACTATATCCCAATCCCTTAATACAGCATGTCTTAAGGAAGCCTCTGGGCATTCCAGTAGCTTTGTGTGGCAGAGTTAATTCAGCTTCATGTCTCCATTTTACTTCCCAGAATTTCTTATTCTGTTTGGAAGAGTAATTCACCTCATTTTCAAAAGTACAAAAATTCTCCATCTCCATTTCAAGCTGCTGTCAGTATTTCCAGGCTGTCTAACCACTTTCCTCAAGTAAAATTGACAAAATTGGCCCAAATAATGAATTAATTTTTCAGCTGAAGAAAACAGAAAGTATTCCAAGCCTGCTGAAATTGACGTGAAACTATCAAAGAAAGTATGTGCACAGAATTAGCAAAGCACAAGTCAGACCCATGGATATGTGTTGGTCAATATCTCAAAACAGCCAAACAATTTCAGCTGGTGTTCGCTGCCTCTACTTGACAATGATGCACATTTTACACTTCCCCTCACAAGAGCTGATTTCAGATTCATCTCTGCTGTTTATTTCTGCTCCTTAGAAAATAGAGATTCACAAAGTTCTGCCACCCACTTGCAGCAAATTTAAATTTCTAAACAAGAGTGAAGCTCAGGGATAGCACTGTGAGTGAAGCTGCTGAAGCTCAATTATTCTCTTTGCAAAGAGCAAGTCTCTCACACTATGTGTAAGTTTACACATAGATGTAGACACATACATATATTCAGACTAAATTTACTGTACTATGCTTGATTTCTCTTCACTGTAACTATTTTCTGTGCCATCACTGAAAGCATTTTCAATGTGTGTATTTGCTTGACACTTCTAGATATCATCATGTTCTCTCATGCCCTTGAATGAGATTGACTCGCTTCCATCTCTTCTGTTGCTGTGACAAAGTAAACATTAGCTACAAAGCTGTCGATGAACTAGATTTCTTTATCTGTCTGCATTTAATCCTTTTATCTATATACCTGAAATAGCTTGTTCTATCATCCAAGTTGTAGTCATATTTTACAACAACTCTTGCCTAATTTTTTGCAGAAATTTATACCTGGCTCTTGTGTTATTTTCGCCTTTACTAAGCCATAAAAAGAGCAAAATAAACCAAACCAGCTACATTTAATGCAACAACTATGACAAATTATTCAGAAGTAAGAGTTTCAGAGAAGCAGGCCTTCTGGGGGTGCTCCCGTCATCGAGCACACACATGTAATACTCCTTTCTGTGTCTCATAAAGCAAAAAGAACTCCTAAAATGTAACTTCACCCACTCCAATCAAAATGCCACTCAACTGCTGATTGAAATATCCTTCATTCAAATCAGAGTGAGTGCCTTTAATGGCTACCCAAAAGGCTGTCAAATTAAATAAGAAACAAAATGCAAATAAATTAGCATTCCTAGCTACTGATACGCTATAAATATTTATGAGGAAAAAAAGATGCTGTAATTTCAAATGATACCACAGGCCTATTTTGTACAAACAGTTAAAACAGTTATACATGCAATACTGTACTTTGCAATTTTTTTCCATTTCACATCACCATAATCACCTAATAAATATTTAAATTGACCCATTTGCTGTAACTATAAAAGAACCGTGTAAACTTGTTGTCATCTAGACACATAAGCCGCAGTGGAGTCAATGAATTTCAACAGTCACTTAATATTGCAAGCCACAAGCTACCTTAAACCTGCCAGCAACTGTCTGCCAGGAAGCTACTGCAGCACCACGGCTACCTCCTCCAACCCAGGACACGAGATTCATTATGAATGCTAGCATTGCTACTCTAATTAGGCCTGGGAGAGGTTTAACAACCATGCTACAGTCTTGCTGCTGACAAATATAAAAATAAAGCCTTGTTCAAATTAGCAATGTGAAGTGAGAAGGCCTAGAAGCAGCAACTGTCTGACCAGTAGTGAAACAGTTCTAATCTATAGTGAGGTTATTTTGCTCCATAAACTGCTAGTATGTTACCTGCAGGAGGTCTCCCTGTAAAATGAATTATAGTAAGCTATATGTGATAATTAACCGTGCATTAGCAAATATCTTGAAACAGGGGGGCTCTGTTTTCTCTGTATTTTGACTAATAAAAGCATGAATTTGTTCAACAAATGATCATTTAGGTTGTGGAATGCTAAGCATATTGGAAGAACACAGTAAGCAATAGAATATTGTAGGTGGACTAACAGTTTCCTTACAAAAACAGGCTGTTTAATAGGCTGGCTCCATACTACGTTATTCACAGTACTAAAAACCACAGTGTTGGGAAGACAAATACAATATACATTTAAAATAATATAAACCTTGTACTCATATTTACTTTAAAAATGCCATGGATGTGACAATAAAAAAAAAATCCATAAGCAAACATTTATTTCAGAAAGAGAAAATCCCAAATGACTCTTTCCAGAATGTAAACAGATAGTGAGGCAATTGGTATGGTCATCTTCTCTGGAGGGGAGAAAAATGTGGCTGGGTTTAAAATAGTCTACAAGGGAAAAAAAAAAAAATTATGTATACTGCTTAACACAATAAAAATAAAGTGGTGCTATAATTTATTTTAGCTTCAAATACATCTTATGAAAACATATTTAACCGTAACATCGTATGGAACTGTGACTGTACCAGCCTCCCTCTTGGCTGTGAATCAGAGGTCAGAGCCACTGCAGCAGACACAGGTTGACAGTCTGTGCCTCTTTATCCATACTATATGGACTGGAGCCCAAGATTCCAAACATCACAAATTGAAATTCATTTAACCACAGGTAATCTACCAGCTTTAGCCAGGCTCTAGGTTGTAATGACTCATTATAGGATTTGGCTGTATTGTGAGTGGATACTCAGCCCCAGTGTCATGGGGATGATCCACTGGTAAAAAGATAAGTTATAGAACAGTTCATAAATATCAGCATTCAGAAGTCTCTCAAAATGTTGAATATCTTTAAAATATCAGAAGTGCTCTCTAATCGTAAGATAAAGCCAAGCTCGGAATGTACCTCTGAGCCACATGTGTCCATTTCCTTCCCCCAGCACAGCTCTCACCTGCCCTGTAACAAACAGCACACTTCAGCACCAGGTCCCTCCCTGCAGCACGCCAGGCCTCTTTCAGCAGAGGCTTGAAATAACTCCCTGATTTCTGAGACAGGGAGCTATCAGTGAGATACCAGAGTTCTGAACACGTAGCAGACATTCAGTCTGAGAGCATGACAGGATACTCACAAGGCTGGTCCTTGGAGAAAACTGCGGGACTGGGACTGCAGCATCCTGTGCCACACAGTCAAGAGCAAGAATGCTCCTCACCAGCTTCCTGCAGCCTTCCTTTTGAACATCCATTTGCTTCAACCAAAGGATATTGGCTTGGTGTTGGCCTTCTAATATCTGTTAAAACTATTTTGGGGGGCTAGTATATCCATATAGAGCATGTACATAAAATATTTTATTTTTGTAGAATTAAATTATTGTTGCAATCAAATTATAAAAGGTGGGTCAACAACATATTGCTGAGGAAGCATATAGAAAGAAAATAGGCATTCTTCTTATAGAAAATATATAGTTAAAAAGGGACTACAAATTAATTGCAAGCACATGGCTACAGATTGTTTCTTCTACTTCACTACAGAAAGATAAGAAATTATAAAACAAAATTTCCATTCATCCAAACAAAACAGAGTTTTTGTCTCAAGTTTGTAAGCGCCAATCATCTGGTAAAGGAGGATGAGTTTGAGATTCTGTTTTTCCCTAAATTTCCAGCATAAGCATGTTTGACTAATGTCCATAAGGAATGAAAGTATATTACTTTTTAATGTTTCTCCCTCTCAACAACATGATTTTTCACTCTAAGTAAGGGCATCAGATAATTTTATCCATCACAATTTGAAAGTGACCACATGTATCCATACTGTTGCAGTTAATAAAATTTGAAAATCGAGAGTCACTTTTAAAATTTGCTTTTCAAAAAGAAAACCAAATCCTTAAATGTTGTTTTTACCATTGTACTAACCTTCCGTTTTCTAAGGTAAATGAGAACTTAGAAAGTAGTGTGCTGTATTTTCCCAGTTGAATCATATTTATAGACTTCCAGGCAGAGGGTAAGATTGCCCCCTTTTGGAATTTTTCAGAGTAACAGTCCAAATAAAGAATTGGGTGCAAAGCATTCCTAATCCCTACTCAAGATATGCATCTCATCAGGGATTATTTCTGCTTCACACTGTTGTGTTCTCATGTTACTGTGTATGTGGCTTCACATTCCTTATTAAAGCAACAGGCACGAAAGAATTCAACTGCTCTTGCCAGCAACCACAAAGACAGAAAATCTAAAGTCAGATAAAGGTAAACATATGGAACATTCTGAGGAATGCAGTAGTAAAGATGGAATATATAGCTGAATTCTCCCCTTCTCTGCTCTGTAGGACAAACTTTGGAGACAGTAATTTGTGACTAAATTGTCCCATAAAGTAGCATTCTCTGATAAAATTCACAGAGACCGTAGCATTCTAAATAAGAAATGGAATAGTGCTGAAATCAATCAGGACAGTTCTTTTGATCCCAGATTTAACTAAATAGCAAACCCACCCTTGGTGTACTGACCTGGTGGTTGGGCTTTTTTTTTAATTTGCCAGCTTTAACACCCAAATGGGGGTTGTTAATCAAGTGTATTGGTACTTTAAAGAGATGTTCATGACCACAGGCAGAACATGCTCAATAACCAGGAATCTGAATGGACATCTGTATTTTCCTTAAAATCTTGTTTTTATTATTACAGTGCCATAATTCCAAATGTATCAGTAATTTTTTTACTGAAAACAATGCAATTTAGTCCTTTTAAGTAGCTAATAATTAGTATTATTTGCAAATGAACTTCATTAGTCTGTTACTTGATCCGTATCCTCTTCTAGTTTTAGAAAACTAATATTTTATAATGCACAGTTAATTGCATTGATTTGCACATTTTTGTTTCAAAACTTATTTCCCAGGGATGATACCTTTAAAGCCCTTTCAACTACGAAATTCCATGCATTCTCATATGAACCTGGTGGTTTAAAATTAGTAAAGAGTTTAATGTAAAGAAATATATTAGTATGGCTTCAACTAGAAGTGGTTCAATAGTCAACTATCCAAACATGGAGAGATCTCCAAATGGAGACAGATTGATAGACTGACATAAACCAGCAATAAAATAGAAATCAGAGACTATTAGTGGGAGCTACACTGATGTATCTCATCATAGCTGAAACAAGACATCTGCTCAAGCAAAGTAAGACAGGCGGGCAGTCAGTGCACCACATCAGACATGGAGAAAAATAGAATATTTAACTGTGCAATTCTCTGAAGAACTCATTGCCCAGATTCTGTAGGCAGTATTAAATAACTCCATCCAATTCATCTGTTCCAGTCACAGACACTAAGGAGTACAACATTTAGTTTTCCATCCTATTACAATCAAATTATATCACCAAAGGCTATTGTCTTCCAGTAACTCAAGTATAGTGCAGTCAACTAAACCAAGGTTGGACTAATTCATAGGAAACAGCATACTCGAGTGTTGTTACTGATTTTACACCCTACCGGAAAATACCATCGAGCAGTGTTCATGTGGATGCTAAAAAAACATCGCCATGCCAATAAACTTCAAAGCAAGTGCCTCAGGAATAGGTCATGTCACTCATATTTCAGTTTTAAAAACTTTAAAAAGCCATCAGCAACATTTTTTCCTGTGGTTAGTATTTTAGAAATCTTAATCTCCGAGATACCAAACTTTTAAGAGTGATGAAAGCGATTCTTATCCCTTACATACGTTTTATCTTTGCTTCACGGCGAGTAGATTATCACAATAAAGAAGATTAGGTATGGCAAACTTTTACGTCTCCATGAAAAAGCAGAAGTCCCAGGTTTACTGAGTGGAACTCAGAGTAAAAACCACCATTACACATAATGCACCAAGTGTAACAAGATGAACCACCATGTAACTTTCCGGACTGTTTGCCCAAGATGTTTAATTCCCTGTGTATTTCTGGTGAGGGAAAGTGAGAGCTTAAGTTGAATTATGCCCTTGCTGCTTTCAAAATACTTTAAACAGTTATTCAAACTGTAGCCAGTGTGTCATGCATTCCAATACAGAATATAAGGATCTATGTATTTAGTGTCACTGTAAGACTTTTACCAAGAGTTTTCCTTTCAGTGCTATGACATTAATTATGAGGAAGGAATGCACATTCTGATCATGTTAATTAGCTCACTGAATATGACTTCTAAAGAGATCACTTAATGAGCCCTAAAGAATGCTGAAAACCATTTTATTAAGAGAAATGCTTAGTTTCCTTTACTAATACATTGGTTGGACCAAAAGACTGTCATTAAGTACTCTGTAGCCGTCTTGATACCCAAATATGGACAATGAAACCACTGCAGAAGACACACTCCAGATTTAATAAACGTATTTTATAGCCACTGAAAAATACAAGGATATGGATAGAAGCAGAATAGTCATCTATGCTTTCAGAAAATATAAATTTGAACTTTTGAAGACATAATTTTTTATATATAAAGGACATGAATCAGTGCTCTGGATTGCTGAGCTTAATTCTATGTTTTTATTTTACCTCTTTGCCCTTAATGAAGGACACCAAGAAACAATGCCAACTGATACAGAGTTTTGCTCATGATTGCAAAAGTGCTTAAAAAATTGTTAAATGCAATAAACTTTTAAACTGCTCCCTTAGGCTAAGAAAAAAATGACTCCGGGTTTTACCACGGCTCAGAAATTTTTAAGATATGTTCTCATCTTTGCCATGTTTTGATTTAGATTCATCCCATTGTGCCACCAAGTCCCTTTTTATGGACTGGGGCCTCAACCTAGCCAAGGTCTTAATTCAGTTAGTCTGCTTGGGTGGGAGGTTTGCCAAACATCCCCACCTACTGCTGCAGTGAGGTCTTCTCTGCTTATTCTTCAATAGAACATGAGAAACAGGTTCCACCTGATTATAGGTCCAAATAAACTGTGCTCTTTGCTCCTTTTCTGTGCTCTAAGGAAGGGTGGAAGGCATTGCACCTCAAACAAATCCAGCTTCACTGCACAGCAGCTGTCAAAAGAATAGTGGTACTCACAGGACAGGTAGGAATTCTGTTTGCTTATTCGTTTAGAAGGAAAAAACCACTGCATCATTAGGAATCCATTCTGGAACCTGACTGGAGCACGTGAATGGGCTGACATAATGCCACAGAATCTGAGCATGTATAACAGAGAATGATTTGAAAAGAAACTCTTTGTGAGTGTAGGAGAGAATGCTTATTATGTGCTTCCATAACCACATCTTTCATCCAAAATTAGAATATGCTGAGTAAATCCCAAAACAATTCATGACTTCTCTAGAGCAAGTCCCACACTTCCCAATTGTTCTTCAGGCAGCTCAAAGGCCATGTAGCACAAAATCTGCTGTAGGCTGCAGAATGTTTTCATCTGACTTTCTGGTGATTTTTCACTCTGTTTTTTCAAAGTTGAAAACAGAGGATCTACTACTGGGCTCATGAATATACCCAAATGCTGGAGACTGGCTATAAGAGATATCATAAAAGGATAGAAAGCTGTGTTTTAAATACAAAACTTTCTTGTGTCTATTAAACATCAACACAGCTACCTTGCCTGTATTTTTTCCAGTGTTCCCTGCATTTTTTCCAATACCACTTAAAGAGGTCTAACAGTGTTTGCAACAAATCATATAATCAGCTGGGCCATTTAAGCAGTACATTTGGGTTGCAAAGCAGAAATTCTGCATAAGTGGGTGGGGAAAATAGTAGAACAACATTTCTACTTAGTTTTTTTGATATACTACAGGGAAGTTTGTACTGATTCACAAGTTATTTCCAGTTGATAAAATGTTGTTCACCTAAAAATAAAATAAACTAAAATGTAGCTCTAACTATTTGAAAAAGAATAAATTTACAAGCAGTGTTTTCTGGTTGCCCTTTTCTTCTTCTCACCCTTGCCCAGCCACACATCAAAACAGTGCTGGCTAATACTGAGCCACACAAGCACTGGCTGCTGAAACAGTCAGAAACATAAGAATGTTTCTCCAAGTTTAATGGAAGTCTGTCATTTGTGCCAGAATCACACACAAACACATTTAGAAATATCATTATCCTGGCAATTCAAATGACCTCACAGACCTGAATCCTGTTTTCAAAAATAGTGCCTGGGAAATTTAATACTTTTTATAATAAATGGATCTTTTCAAAGAGATTGAAACCCAGGCCCTCCTATTTCTTAGAGAGACATCATATTCCAGATGCATAATTTTTAATATTAAAATGGGGAAATTAATTAGCGGTGTGATTTCAAAATACCTGCTCTCCCAATAAAAATATTCCACAAAGGTTTTATGGTGCAGATATCTAATCTAATCCTTTCTTTACTGACATGGAGGATCTGGATTTTCCCCTGCATTATATGATTGCTTCAGATTACAATGAACCTTAAAAAAAAAGAACAACCCCAAAACTCTGAGGAAAAACGAAATGAAAAACTATTTGCTAGTTTTGGTAGTTTCAGTTCTGTAACAAACAAAACTTTAAAGTCTCTGAAGTGTTTCTACAAGGTACATTCAGCTGCACGTGGAACAACTGGAATTAGAGGTAAACACATCTCCAAACTTACCACCTACAGAAGGACTTTTCCTCCCTAACAGAGGTACTGAAAAGGCATTGACAAACATTGGAAGGAGCAAAGACAGAGGGAAAGAATGGGTTTAAAATTTGGATAGAGCTTAGTTAATCTAATTAGTTGTGAGTTTAACCCTATCTGACCATCGTTATTGATATTTTCTTTTTTTGATAAATACAGAGTCTGCAAGAACAGTATCGCAATGATAATGAACAGTAGAACTTGCAATCAAAACATTAGCAATTCCCAGTTTCTTCACCTTAGAGAGTAATGAGTTTTCTACATCAAGCATTACTGAGTTTATGATTAACACAAAATTAACACAGTTGTCATAAAAAGCTTTTTATATTTGGCATGGAATAAATTCTGCAAAATATCGTAAGTATAGCTAACATAAAGTTTAATGCTATTTTACGTAGGAACTTTTTCAGTCATAAATCTGTGGGGAAATTTGTTGTCATTAAAACAAAAATCTGTCTTATTTTAGGGGGAGACCGAGTTTCTCCTAGAACTTAAAAAGAGCTGTATTTTTTGGATTTCACAGTAAAAATACCAAAACTGATTCAGTTTTAGGGGAAAGGATTTCTTGTCAGTCCTAATAATAGGGAAAATTCTCTGTCATCATTCAGTTTGGCTGAACAAGGAGTCCTCAATTTATTCTATAAATGCAGAACATACTGTAAGAACCTATATTTACAACATCTAATAGCATCATCCACTAACTCTAGACTAGGAAAGCTGCTGGAACAATAAAGGCAAGGAGAGCAAGAGCGGGCCTGTTGAGATCAGCAGTAAAGACTCAATGTAATTGGACATATATCACACTGAAAACAAAGGAAATGAGTATTAATTCCTCGGTGAATTACTGGCTACCCTTCTGACATTGCTTGTACTGAGTTCAGTACAAAGTTCTACGTAAGTTCTGTGGAAACTTCCCTTATCATCAGCTTAAGATCATCAAACTGTCTTTTAAAAAAGAAACCAGTACTACTTCACCCAGTATGTGGAAAGAGTACAGAAAAGAATGTCATGCTACTTCCAAGACAGTCAATTAAATAGTAACATGCATGTGCAGGCCAAGTTTCTTACATCACTGCAGCAGTTGCCATGAGGCGTTTTAGTCACGTGAACCACTATTTATCTAGAGCCTCTGACAAGATATAGTCAAATCAAATTCTTTCAGAGAAGACAGACACATGAAAACTTATATCCCTCTTTTTTCACTTCCAAAAGGCATCTTAATCAGTTTACAAAACATGAAAAAATCTAGCCTGTTGTAGTGCCACATAAATGTTCTGAAAACCTGAAATGCTGTTGCTATAGAAGGGACATGGGCTTTGAATCTGTTGCTAATGAACAGTGCTTAGAAAACATAATGAGAAATAATTGCAGGTTAATAACCAGGTTTCAGAAAATCCAAACAATCCTCTTTTTATTCCATGTGTCATAGCTGTCTGAGTGTGGTAGTACAGTGCAACCTAATCTTAATTAGCTTCTTTAATCTCCGATGGGTTGGAGTTGATTTGTTCTATTCAAAACTGGTCCCCTAAATTTTTTGATAACTCCCAAAATTACTTATTCTTTAGTTATCACAAACACACCCCTACCTTTTTGCAGAGAATCAAAGGAAATGAGAACTTTTCCTTAAAAAAACCCTTCAGATTGTCTTGGACTGTCATAAACTCTATGCATACTCCTTCCAGGTTGCCAGTTTTTTGTACTGGGTTTGCTCATTTGTAAATACAGGTGAGTTAACACCCTCCTATAAACTGATTCTTGAAGAAAACAGTAGAAATATACATAGTTCCATAAAGAAATTATGAACACCCAGTCTTAAATATGCTGATTACTTGTTTAGAAGTACATCCCATTAAAAGGTATTGACCACACATCATAGTATCAGTATATGCTTGGTTTAAAATAGTAGCATTTACTTGGAAGGCATAACAAAAGTGTTTTATCCCCAATATATATTTCAAATGCCATTCTTCTTATAAAATGTTCTACATTTTTAGAGAACAGCAAAGAAACAATCTGCTCATGCATCACATTAAATGAAATGCAATCTTCATTCTTCAAAGATGAAAAGTAGTGTCTAGAAATGCATGTAGTAATCTGCTCATCAGATAAGTGAACTGTCGAGAAATTATTTGAGAATACTTACATACAGTGAGTCCAGTTTCACTTCTGCTGTTATTCAAGCCTCAGCTGAAACAAACCGTCTTTGACAGTTTGCGCCTACTCAGAGCTGCTCTGTCTGTCTGCAATTCCCGAGATGAACACTCTTCCAAGAATTTATATCCCTATCAGAGTTCTGCTCCCCGACCAGAGGCAGCACGGCTGCTCTGTCATCTCCCACTTACTGAGCTTCTGCAGAAAAGAAACAATAGAGGGGAAACTGACAACTGATAGTGTCCAACTACTCAAGGAAAAGCAACCTGAGACCAGAAAGCAACACATTAGATGGTAAGGGTACACTGAAGTGTGTCATCTATCCTCTGGTGGCATTTTGAACCCTCAGAAAAACTGTAAAATACTGATCATAAGCTTGGGAGGGCACAACAACACTGGAAAAGGATTTTAAAGCAATCATTCTCATGAATATCATGATATTCAAAAAGTAGATATTCCTTTAAAATGAAATTATGTCTTAATAAAAGGAAAAATTCTCAGTTTCTCTTTACCAGGAGAGCAGCAAAGGCTAAAATATTCCTGACAGATACTATGTTCCCTTCAATAAGTTAAATTACTCTGTTAATATTAGCACCATCACGTCAACAAATATGTTGCATGAGGATTAGAAGCAGTGTAACTATTTAATTAATAAAATTTCTGTTTTGAAAGAATAACAAGAAATAATTCTGATATTCTGATGAAGGGCCATCTTTTTAACATAGTCTCTTAAATTTATTCCAGTATATGAGATACCTTAATTACAATAACTTCCATGGGGAAACAAGTGAACGGATGAATTGTAACATGAATCTTCAAGGCAAGCTCTCCATCAAAAAGAGGTCTCCTCCTCAAAATTCATTTATATGAATCAATAATCATTCCCACAAGCCTACTTATTTATACAGTGGTAAATTTCATTCTATGTAAAGGAGTTCACAGAAATTTTATCAGATAGTGCTAAGGTTAAGAAAGCATTCAATTTGGATGGAGAGTTCACATTATAATTTAAATCTCCATTGGAACAAAATTAATGCACTAACATCTCTTAATAACCACAAAAACTGCTAGAAGAGGCAGTTCTGTTACTACTTTTTTAGAATTCAGTAGAACTCATTTTTATAGACAGGACTAAATATTTTTAACACTTATTTTACAGCCTCCTCTGGGATGGTATATACTGCTGCCAACTCAGCACCACTTCCTGATACTTTAGAGAAAAAAGAAAGAAATGTTAAACACAGTGGCAGAAGAACAGTTTAAGTGACTTGATTAATTTTTCTGCATTGGACTCTGACTGAGATAAAACAACTTTTATAAGAGGGTATTACCTTTTTGAATTGAAATCAATAAGTTGGGATTTCTGCCTCCCACTCTCCTTGCAGAATACACAGTATCAGAATCTGGACATTTAGATCATTTGTATTATTGGGGAGAAATAATAACTTAAACACAGAAAACACATAAGGATATAAATCCAACAATGTCAGTAAATTCTCAAGAAAAGATTCCTATCTAATAGTCAGAGTGCTCAAGTGCCAGAAGTCCTTTAGGACAAAGTGAGGATATTAAGCAGCTAGAATCACTTAATACCATGACCTCATTCACGTGGCAGTGTTGGAGAGCAAGGAGACAAAATAATTTCGGTCACAAGGGTTTAAGTGTGACCTTCTATGGACAAGTCTCACCAGTGAGAGGCTGTTTTCATCCCTCAGATACGTAATAAGCTAAAGGAGAAGGGAGGAGAAAGGAACCTGGTGGAAATTTCATTGTATCCTTTGTTCGAATGAAAGATCTTCCTTCTAGCGCACTCTAAAGAGAACCTATTTTGCTGTAAATCTTTGTTTCTTTTGCTTCACGGAAAGAACTGACAGAAGACAAACCATTTCACAACTTAGGTAAAGAAAAGCCTCCCACAGTCAAGCTATTTACAACTATTAATAGAGCAGATCTTGGCATGCTAGAGATGCAGCATCTATAGCTGGAAGAAGCAATGGAACATGGTGTGTCTTCTATTTCAGGGGGAAGGCAAAAAGCAAAGAGGAGACTGAAGCAGTTGCCACATGGAGACCCTTTTAAAATGCAAAATGAAACAAGGTGTTAAGGCACACTCCAAATTGTGCTCAAGGCCCAGGGCAAAGGTCTTGGTCAGTGGACCTCACAGGAATTACAGTAAAATGTGCAATAAATGGAGCCTTGAGAGCCTCGGCTGAATCCTTTTCCAAATTTTTTGTCGAAAAATTCCCAAACTGTTCCCATCACCAAGGGCAAGCCATACTGTTGTCATCATATGAGGGAAGGGTCAATAAATATTTTCACATTTAGAATAAAATTATTTATTTAGAAGCTCACACGGTTCTTGAGACCTTCAGCCAAAGAAGTTGAAATACTATATTCTGAATAATTTTAGCAATAGCCCACAGATAAAACTTGCATAAATGTCAGGTCTAACTTTCCAGAGTGATTCAGGCAGATTAGGCTTAAAAATCACTTAGATGCATCTAAAATTTGTACTTGAGACCAAGCCAATTTAAGGAAAGCATATATAACCAAATAAGCTTTTCTTAAACAAGCACTAAGTAATGTAACTAGGCTAGAAAATAACAGAGATGTGAATATTTTTTATTGAAAAATTAGAAGGGATGGCTATGGCCGGATTTCCTATGACTTTATGCAATCATCAAAAGCAAAGGAATGAGGCTATTTTAAAGCAGCTGCTGTTTATAATGCTCCCCTTCAGATCTCCACTTCTAAATCCCAGCCCATACTGCAGCAGAGACCCTCTGCTGACACAAGAAAATTCTTGAATCAGTATTTTCCTTCCCAATCTTTCAGCTGACCTAAGCAGCTCCTAACACTTGCCAGGCTGAGATGACTCAGCACTACAGTTAAATAACAGTTTTTTCATTTCTTCCTGAAGTTCAAATAATACACAAACAGTCTTTCACTCCTTTCAAGATCAAACCTCAGTAGACAACTTTCAGCTCCCTGGTTCTCTGAAGCAGCGATTATTCAACTTTACTAAGGCTCAGACAAGAATGAGTCAGACATTGACATCCAAAGAAAGTAATGTCCTGCTGCATCTATCACTATGCAGGAAAACTTGAGCAGAAATTCCAGGCTCCCATGCTTTTGTCATCCAACTGTGCTCCTAAACAGAGATGAGTTTTCTCTTTTCTGGCTCCTCCTAGAAGTCTACCAGCTGCAGCAGGCAATCCAGAATTGCTTTGCTGGGTACCAGACCAGACTGATTTACTGTTTTCATTAACCCTGGAGGCACAGTTTTTCAGGGCTCATTCAAAACCTCCTATTCTCAAAAGACAGTTATCAGAATTAGGGAGACACTAAACCTACTGAGATAAGACCAGAATGGGCATTCTCAATTTTCTGAGTTGTTGTACATGTCCAAATGAAGAAAAATAAGTTCTGCCAGAGTTTTTGGCGGGTGTCCAATATTCCGGACCTGATCAACACCCACAGAGAATCTTCCACAGATTCGAAGTGGAATTACTGAAATGTGTATGAAGCAAATTTATACTATCAATTTCAACAGTCCCACATAAGCCTAGTTTGTGCAAAGGTGAATGTCACCCACTGAATACCTGCAGCATCACCTTATTCAGGAGTTTATTACCAACACTATGAAATCCCAAATCAATCCAACTGGGATATTTTCCCTGTCAATAAGAGCAATAATGGTTTTTGTTTAGAATATCTAATCTTTGCACTTCATGAGTAGCATGATTCTACTTCAGAGATGGGGGAATCAAGTCACAGGAAACGTACTGACTACATAAAAGTACCCAGTAGCTCAGTGGCTTAAGGTTGGATCAGCACTTGCATATTTGAATTTACCACCCAGATCCTCACTAACCAACCTCTCCAGACAGCTGACAGCCTCCCACTGCCCCATGCCTGTTACAATTCCATCTCCAGTGGAGAAGCTCAGCCCCAGCAGCCAATAGCTGTGTGTACCTTCTGCAGGCACTTGCTGACTGCTGGGGCACCTGAGCAGGGCTGGCTATTCTGGGCTGGTATTCACATCTCCAGCTGAGCAGACTCTGGCAAGTACACCTGACAACACTGGCTCAGAACAAGGCTGACACCGACACACGACACAAACAGGAAGAAATGTAGAGAGAGACTGGGTGTTACTGATATAGGATTGTATTTTTACTAGGCTAATAAATACAGTGTCTGCTCATTCCTGTAGGTGTGTGGAAATCTCATTGCACAATGTCACATTCCTGAACAGCACAGTTGGCATTATACAGATAATGCACTTTAAATGCAACATGCATTACCTTGTCATTTTGTAAATTAGATTTGCAGCAGACTTAAGATACAGAAAAGGTAATCCCGTGGAATCCCTTCACTTCTGATGCCAGTTTAGCCACCATCATTCCTGTCAAGCCAGACTAATTGCTTTGTTTTTGTGGGCTCCTAGGGAATAACATACTTACAAATTTGGAAGAAATAACAACATTGACTGTGCTGACTTTTGATCAATCACCACCTAGCTGGGAATGTCACACCTATTAAGTGTCCCTTCTTTGCCAAAAATTAATGAACCAAAAATAAGTACCAGAGTTTGGAACCAGCTCTGTCTCAGCTGTATTCAATGCCACAGTCACACTGGAGGATGAGGAAAGGAAAAAAAGGAGTGAAAGAAGAAAGCAAAGGTTAGCAATAACTGCAGCACGTTTTGTTTTTCTTCACTATTAAGTATGAGCAAATACTAGAACTCATAGTGGCCAAAGTGAAGACAGGTAATTTTAGATTTTATTGATCAAAGATTCAAAGAGATTAAAATTTAGGAATGAACAATAAGTAGCTCTTCTTGTCCAACATTTTACATACACATAGAGTTGAACAGAAAAAGTCAGCCAAATGAACCAGCTTTTAATAAAACCAAATTCCTACCCCAAACTTCTGAAACACTACAAATTAAGTCATGGTTTTCCTTCGAGTTTTTAATTTTTTAGATCCTCATGAATTTTCATGAGACTATCCCAAAGTCTTTGATAAACTACTTTCTGCCAAAAAAATATTAAACAGACTTTTTGTATTAAGTTTAAAAGAAATATTCCAATGTCTAAAAATACCACCAAGAAACTTTAAAGTAATCCAAAGAAGTATGATTTTTTAATTGTCCAGATCTTATCAAATTTTAGCAGTAACATATATGTTGGTTTAACTTTGGGGTTTTTTTTTTAATTCGGTACTATTGCAGCCTCTTTTCCTTTTATTTCCCAAGATCTTTTGGCAACAATAAACTTATTTGATTTCCTTTTACAAAATGGTCAGACTGTCTCAAGACAATTAAAAGGAACCATGCTGTTTGAAGTAACATTGCCATTATCCTGCTAATGAGCCCTTGTAATCCTGAGGTTATGGTAGGAGCAAAAGAACTTTAGTACAAACAATGACAGTTGGTCTTACAACATTTGAATGTGCCATGTCAGAAGAAAATTGCAAGAGGAAATTGCATCCATTAAGAATTTATTTTTGAATCATTTGAAGGTTAATACTTTCAAAATACATAAAAGGTCAAAAGCACTGCAAGGCTGCATTTCTCAGGTAAAAGGCTCAGATCATGAGCCATTGAGCCAGAATGGTTTAGGGTTCAATCAAAGTCTCAAAACATAAATTTGCAAGAGCCAAGAAAATAATTAGGATTTATCTAATGTTTTATTTAAGAAGAAATTAAATCTGAAAAATTTCAGAATGCCAATTTTGCACCCACTTCCCACATGCAGTGTCTTACCTTTGTCTATTTGAAATTACCATTAGATTTCCACATTTTTTATAAATATAAAAACTTAACAAATTTCAAAATATATTCTAGTGTGTTTTCTTTCACTAATGAAATTAGGAGGTGGATTGCCTAACCACTGTCCCACACCATGTTCCTTCACAAACTATGTGAAATCATATTTCTATTATTATATTCCCATAATGCTATAATATTTCTATTTTTTATATTATTATGTTGTGTACAAGTATATATAGGTAAAGCTACATTTATTCCAAGCCTCTGAGTGGTCACGTCCCAGCTGCAGTGAGAGCCGAGGCTCTGGGATCCAAGGCCATGGGTGCCAAAGAGCCACCACACCCCAGGCCATAGGACCAGAGCATTAAACTTGAAATGCCACCTCAGCACTCAGCTATAAAACCTTTGCCTCTTCTCCATGTTACATTATACAGTTGTTTCAGAGAGGTATTGAAATAAATATTTACACAATCAAATAGCCCCATACACAAACAGCCTCCTGTGTGGGGCTGCATAGAGGGTTTTCTGACCACATACATTTTGGTCTCACTATCTTGGTCACTACACCACTAGCATTACCTGGAACTGAATTTTTAAATGTGGCCATCACGTGGCTGAAGTTCAAAACTGCATCTTAAAATTTAAGTGGAGATTTTTGTGAAAGCTGGAGGAGTGTCGGTGCAGCCACAGCACAGCTTCCACCAGCATCCACAGCCCCCAGCCCAACCCTGCCCTGGATCCCACCCCACAGCTGCCCTCCAGCCCTGGGGAGGAGCTGTGGGAAAGGAGTGCAGTAAAGAAGAAAGATGTCTGAAATCTGGCCCTATCACCATTAACCCCTCAGAAGACTCACTGCTGTCCCAAACAAATCCATCGGGTTGCTGAGGCCCTGCTAATTAATGTCCAGGAGAGCACACTGCATTCCATGGGCCTACAGCTCCGTCCCTCGTTTCTGAGCTTTCTCACCTTCAGAATGACATTTCGTTTTTGACAATACGTCCTCTTTCCAAATCCTCGCTGCCTTTGCTTTAGCCTGTCACCTAGAAGAGACACTAAGTTGTACAAATATTTCAGAAACTTACTGGGAATGTGGCCTGGCAAAAGCATTTCTCTCCCTGCACTCCAGCACTTGCCTCGGGTGACAATAGTTTTGTCACCTTGTGTGAAGCAGTTTTCCCTCAGGTGACAACAGTTTTCCCTCAGGTGACAGAAGAGGAGCCTTCCCTCAGGTGACAGTTTTCCTTCAGGTGACAGCATTTTTTCCCTCAGGTGACAATAGCTTTCCCTCAAGTGACAAAACAGGAGCCTTCCCTCAGGTGACAGCAGCTTTCCCTCACCTGACACTGGTTTTCCCTCAGGTGACCACACAGGAGCCTTCCCCTAGGTGACAGCAGTCTTCCCTCAGGTGACAGCAGTTTCTCTCCAGGTGACAGCAGTTTTCCCTCAGGGTCCGGTGTGATGGCCACAGGGCTGGCAGCACCTCAGGGCTGTGCTGAGGCGAGCTGGGACCACAAAGTCCATTCTTTGTGGGGGTAGGCTTGATCACAAATCTGCTTTGTGCCCTTCAGCCATTGAGCCCAAGAGGAGGGCTATCTCCTTGCCATCTCACTGATCTGAGGGCCCTTGCTTAGAAAACTACTCAAGGTTTTTGTGGTCCATTCACAGGGCCAAGGTTTCTTCTGGGACCAGGGTGACATTTTACTGCCATGTTGTCTACTGTGGTGTCATTTTCCCCCTGTTCAGAGCAAAACGTGTTCATGGAAGGAAGAATCCCTCGGGAAATGACAGAGGAGAGGGACTATTGATGTCATATTCTGTGTGTATTAGCAAGTTAAGGGAAAGAACCCTTTTCTGCTTGGGAGTTATTTTCTTTTGGTTTTTACATTTTGTGCTTTTATTGGGAGATAAGAAAACTCCACCATTTTTTCTAAGTTTTCTGAAGTTTGGAAGGGGTTAAAGGAGGCACTGCATGCCCAGTGTATCCATATCTTGGGGATTGGCTTTCTCCAGGTGGCAAATAAAAAGTGATTTAGCATAAACAGTTATAAGGAGGGACGATGGGGCTGCAATGTGAGACATGCAGTCATTAACAAAGATTTCTTTTGCTAACTGTTACTTTGCAGATTGAGCTGCCAACATTACACGGAAAATGTTGGAGAGGAAGGAAATTATCCCATTCGGTTTCTGCCATTGCTTTGATCTTGATTCCCCGGGGCTTTATGGGGGCAAATTGTAGTCAAGGCAAGAAGAGGAGGATGCTATCTGACTTCAGGCAGTGAAACTGAGGTAGATATTTTTAGTTAATTTACTAAATACTGTGATCAGTGGTAGTTTATAGCTCAGGTATCAGCCTCTGGATCCCTGACCAGTGTTGTTTTGCTTTCACTCTTACTTATAAACACATCCACATCCAGAAAAAAGCTTCTTTTTAAATTTTATTTATTTGGAGGTTTCTACATGTGATGGAAAAGCTTTAAATGGTAGATGCAAAACAGGCTTTGGATCTAGACAAATTTTGCACTCACCAAAACAAATTTGAGCCAAATTTAGAAGTAGTACCAGATGACATGCTCTTGGGGAGTGAGAAGCTGGCTGTAGGCCCAGATCTGACAAAGATCTTTTTGCACATTTTTATCTTTATACTCTCTGAATAGTCCCACTGATCATTCTGTCAACCTGAAG
Source organism: Falcunculus frontatus (assembly GCA_013398115.1). Taxonomy (NCBI): domain Eukaryota; kingdom Metazoa; phylum Chordata; class Aves; order Passeriformes; genus Falcunculus; species Falcunculus frontatus. The sequence goes on along the minus strand of VZRV01001280.1, from coordinate 325,827 downwards.
TACTAAAACATCATCAGGTTGGCCTTTAAGTTTTAAAAAATTGATTTTTAAACCAAAGAATTTTTTTAAAAGGTATTTTTTACTTTGCTTTCTGTTTACTGAGCCTTAAGGAAACATCTGTGTCATGTTTTCCAGTCTTTTTCTTCGCAATGACAGAAAATCTTTTTTTTCCTAAAATGAGTCTGGAGGCTCCCATGCAGATTTACAACTTTCAGAGATGAGATTTTAGGCAGATGTCGTACATTGTAGGATTCTTGGTAGGAACTGAGAGAGCGGGCAACACAGACAACACAGCATTTGTTTAAAGTGTACAGAATGTCTTGGATCATAATTTCTTTGGGGCAAGAGTGTTAATTGTGTTGTGGCTGGGTGGTGCACGTGCAGTTGTGTACAAGTGTGTGTAGCTCACTCTTCTGATGCTGCATGTGCTGGCTTAGGACTTTCAATTGCACCGTTTTCAGTCTCCCATGCAGCTGCTCCAGGGAAAGTACCAGTGAATTAAAGATAATTACAGGTCAATGACTAATGCTTTTATTCTGTGGAAATCATGGGGGAAGTGGGTAAGAAAGTGGCAAAGAGTCTCATTTAACTTCAGAGCAGGTGTCTTTTGGAGAAAGTCAGCATACCCACAGCAGCAAGGAAACAAAGCTCTTAAAATTACTATGGAAATGCTCCAGATAACAACCAGAAAATTAAATTTTGTGTAAACGGGGACAAAAAAATTAGCGTGTAGCTGGAAACAACAGAGAAGCAAGCATTCAAAAGGTACTATTGATGTGTTTTAATTAAAAATTAAAGTAGCTTAGGGGCTGACCCAAAGTGTTGGCAGTGAAATCAACCCAAACCCAAGAATGTCTTTTACACACAGCACTTAGCAGCCCCAGCTGCCATCAGCCAATACTACTACAAGGTTCTACAGAAATACTAGCATACAGCCTCTGTCCCAAACAATCTTGATTTAGTGTAACAGACAGTGGATGAGTTTTACACACGGAGAAATAAAGCATAGAAAAGGTGGTTATTCCTCCGTGAAACAAAAAATATTTATGAGAGGAGCTGAATACAGATCTCATGTCTGAAGGGAATATTATGCCTTCAAGAGCATTCTTTCTTGACACTCTGTGACAATCCACACTGTTAGTTTTATTATATAATGGAATATTTTTATTGCTGTTTAACTGAAGTGGTCAGTTAAATACATATTTACCGTATAGTTTTTTCACAATTTGTCTCGGCCACATTCTTCTATGTCTACATGACCACTGTGATTATTGCAGATGCCCATGGAAGGATAAAACATGAATTATTACTGGGAGAAGCAATGCTGTAGCTGCCCAGGTTGATGCACATTTATACACGGACAGCAAACATTCTATGCAGTTTGAGTGACATGAATTACAATTCCTGGATGGGCTATTAAAATCTATTTTCACAGCAGGTAAGTAGACAAAGGGAAATGAAAGCAGATTTGCTGGACCTGCAGGACACAGATAAACGTTGAAGCAGAACTCAGCCAAAAATCCCTATGTCTATGGTCAGATAGCAGAAATTCTATAGCAGAAAAAGTTAATAAACTGTCAAAAACATACTGTGGCAGTGTCTGTGTCTTTTCAGAATGCAGAAAATGTGTTTTCCCTTGCAAGATATTCTCTTTAGACAACCTTTCTCTAAGCTTAATTATGTATAGATTGTAATTACTGGTTTCCCCAGACTAATCCTTCTTCAAACACATCTCTCTTTTAGAGGAGACTGTGGGTAAAAGTGTTGCAGCATCTTTGGGTGCTCTGTGTTGGTACAGCCCTGGCATTGCAAGGACTGGAAAGGCCTTGGCACAAAAGTGATCTGCATACTTTTTCTTCCAAAGATCCTGATTAGTTAAAACTTACACAGGAAAAGGTAACCTCCCCAAAATTCCTTGGGAAGTTTTCTTGTGTCTAAACTACTCTGGAAAAAACTTACAGAATGAAAAATACCTCTGGACTGCAAGGCTTGTTTCAAAGCTCATCAAACACAAGGACTTCCTTCAACTTTAAGACTACATTGGATTATTGAAGTCATCATAAATGACCTAAGAATTGCTTGGGAAAGGCACTTGCTGTGTTAGGCATAAGACTCAACATTGTAAAAATTTGATCTAAAAGTAGATTGTTGGCTTCATCAGATCACTTGTGAGAGACCCATACCAGGTTATTTACAACCACTGAAAAGAAAGCCTGAACCATGTCTTGAAAAGCAAATCGTCGTCTCTTTCAGTATAGTCTGCTCTGTGTAGAAACAAATGGCTTCTGGAACAGCATATTTGGTTTAATTGCTACTTCACTCAACAAAACCCTGATAAAAGCCATAATAAGAGAATCAACACTTCGTAAGCTTTTTAATTGTTGCAATATATAGGGATTCCCATTTGTCTTGCTGGCAAATTTATAAGAAGCCTTCTACTACATATTAGCTTAATATAGCTTAATTTCAGCATTTTATGGCCAATCCTGACAATCCTAATAATGCCCCATATTGTAGTCCCTTGATCAAAACAATTGGAATATGATTCTATGGTAATTTTATATAATATTATTCTCAAGGAATAGTTTTCTAATGGTATTGTGATGGTGGCAATTGATTCTGTTGTTCATCATTCTGGCACCTGCATATTTCTTATAGGTATACACAAGCACACTTTTAATTGGAGCCTGACTACTTGTCAGATTAACGTGCTAAGGAACATGATAAGGGGGACACACTTTACTCCAATTATGTGATCTTGTCAAATATTGTAATTGACCCTTTGGAGGTTTTTTCTGTTCTGTAAACAACTGTGATTTTCATTAAGATCTATCTTAAATATAAATCACCAAAACAAATAATTTCTTAGGCTGCAGTATCTAGAAGCACCTAGTGCACACTGAGTATTTTGTGAAGTAAAACCTCTTAAGAAGTTTGATTTTTTTTAAAATTACCTTACTTAGATACTAAAAATTATGGAATTTACTATCAAGCAGAAGTTTCATATATATTTTTGACTTTGAAGAAAGCACTTGATACAGAATATGTTATACTTGCAGTTAGTATATTAAGATTTTTCTCATCCAAAATTGAGGCTGAGCAGGAAAATCATCAAAAAATAAACTTTTAAAAAGAAAATGAAAGCTATTTTTACTTAATATTATTTTAATATTTTTAATTTAAACTTAATCTCGTAATAAATCACTTTATATAGTTACCTAAGAAGTAAAACCAGTATTTTTTCAGATGTTACTTTCATATATTTGATGGCTTCTCTGTGTAAAAATATTAGTAAATAATTTAAGTTTTATTTTTATTGTGAAAAATTGGAGGAACCTTGTATGACTTGATAGACAATTTCAGCAGTATTACCATGCTGCCCTCTGGAGTACATTGACAAAGCAAACTTTTACTGCATGGTAAAAGTTTTGTTGATATCTGCTGTTCTTCCTTGCATCCAAGAAAATTATCACTGGAAAAAAGGAAGCCGGGGCTAAACTCTTTGAAAAGCAGGATGAATATATAGTGTTTCACTTCACTTAGCCCAGAATTTTTTGGGGATGTTTTCACTAGATATGTATTACTATGTAGGATTTCGTCCCTGGCTAGACCCGAAAGCCTTTGATGAAAATAGAAGTGATTATTGTAGGATCACCTCAGTGCTTATATTCAAGTTCTTTAGTAAAGATTTTAATTTTTTGCTTTAGAATCACCAGATTGAGGTTTCTCAGCAAAACAGACTTTTGTCATCTGGAGGTGCAAGACCAGTGTCAGACTGGTCTTGGTCCATTGAATCCAACTTTTGTGGCTCCTATTGTAAAATAAGTCTCAGAAATCCTGTCACTCTACTGGGAGAAAGTAGTAGGTATAAAAGACAACAGTAAAACACATTTTCCCTCACAAACTCAAAAAACCCTGAGATATTTGGAAGACATATGAACCTGTTGCTTCCTAAATTAATTCATCTTTCTCCAAGATGTGTCTCATGGAAAAACTCAAAATTCCCTTTTATTCCTCCCTCCTCTCCCTCCCTTCCCTAAATTGTTTTTAAACCATATAAGAATGAAAACAAAGGTCAGGCATTTATGTTATCTCTAAGTTCTGGGGAAAAAAGCCAAACCAAAACACCAAAAAAAGTGGAGTTTAGGCTCAGTTTGAATTACTTTATTATCTTTTTAGGAGTCTCTTCCTTAATATAGATATTTAGTATAAAGACTCCCAGTTGCAGATTGTCAATAGATGGAATTGGGGTTCAAAGACAGCACAGGTCCACAAACACAAAGTGCAACAAACCCCTACTTTATCCTGCTTCTCCAACACAGAGAGACGTTAAAGTGTATCTAATTCACGTTTATATCTGGGTCCTTTTTCTGCTCCCACAACTGGAAAAAATGCACAAGTTAAAAGGAAAGGTTGTTATCTTTGAAAGTGGTTTTAGGGACTTTACAACACTTGGGAGCAGCTAACTAAACTGTCAGAAATTATTAAATATTTTAAGTACTTTTCCATTGCTAGTCAACAGGACTTAGATATCTTATTTCTTTAAGTCCCTTTTTAATGTAAAAAGGTGCCTTCCTTTAGGTGCCTAAAGACTTCTGAGAATCTACTTTTCTCAAGTCTAAAGTTCCAGTCAGGCAGAAAGAAAATGTAAGCTAAGTGACAGGAATTGCAGATCACCTACAGTCTGACAAGCCATGAAAAATTAGGATCCTGACAGGAGCCTGCAACATTCACTGTGGTGAGAACATTAAACTGCATTTCAGTATAAGCAAGGAAAATACCATCTATGGGAAAAGCTACCTGTGAAAATGCAGGGACTCTGTAGGGAAACCAGAGAAGTCCCCAAGATGATGACACTGATGGAGACATCAAGGCATTAAGCTGATGTGGCGTGAAGAGAGAGAGGAACTGGCTGAGATGTCTCTAATTACCGTGGAAAACCTGGGTAAAGGGGAATTCCCAGACACCGAAGAAGTCAGATTTGAATTGTCACTGGAGGTGTGGGGGCAGAGAATTGTGACTGGATACACAGTTGTTTTTCTCAAAGGATATCATTACCTCTAACAAACATTAATTAAATTGTTAATTACTTCACAGTCTTATTGCATAAGCAGCAGTGTAACTACAGGTGGCTCAAATGTGGAATCAGAAGTGTCCTGAAGGCTGTAGCTGTTCAGATTTGCATCAGATCTTCACTGTTTGAATTTTACTTGGATAGCAGCTCAGCTGGTCAGTGAGTGATGATCCGGTTTTTGACGACTGGATGTTGATGGAAAAGGAAAGGAAGTAAGCCCAGATGTCCTGCTGTTTAAATCATAAGTAGACAGTACTGCCTCGTTTATTCTGGAGTTCGACCTAGTAAAAACTCTGACGTTTTAGAAGACTTAAGATTCTAACTCCCTCTGGCAATTTTAGAAATACCACCTTCCATTAATAATCTCCAATGAGAGAAGGTTTAATATTACTAAATAATTGTTTGGGGAATTTGTTCCCCATACAAGTGAGGACTTCTTTGTGTACATATGACCTGCATGGTGAAAAAACCCCACATGATTAGTATGTCAACCTTTTGGGGTTTTTTGAGAAAAGATTGCATCAGCAAATAAATCCACATTATCCTGGTAAATACTTTTAAAGAGGACCCAGAAACAGATCAGAGCACAGAAGTAGCTTTAGTAACAGCTTCTACTGAGATTAAATATATATAAATATATGTCTATATCTCCCAAGACAAAATACACAACTTCATATAATCTGCTAAAGAGAAAAGTAAATATTTTGCAACCACAAATGAAGTCAAAGCATAACATTGTGGTGAGACTTAAGAGGAGTTAACAGACCAAAATGTCTCATTATTTCACAAATTATAGCGGCATGAGAAAACACGCCTTTAGTTTCAGGATACTTAGCTGGGTTTCACGAAATAAAAATATGTGATTAAAACAAAGCAGTGTTTCAAGCCCAGCTCTGGACTCTGGCTGAGCTCGGTGGGATCGGTGCAGCGTGAGTGACACCGAGCCCACACTGCAGGTAGGAGAAATGGGCTTCTGTCACAGAAACGGGCTGGCACACGGACACAGCTTCATGCACAACATTTTCTTACGCCCACACTGAGGGCTTTCTCAGGCAAGGTGACAGAGTGAATGCTTTAGGTTCCTTTTGCTAATGCTATGGGTTAAAGCACTAAGGGTAAAAATGCAACCGGTGGCCTTGACCTGGTTTGTAGCACATGCCAGGAGCCAAGTTCTGCCCTCAGTTACACCCCACAGCTCCCCTGAAGTCCGTGGCAGTGCCAAGTGTAACTGAGGGAAGAATTCAGCTGTTCAAGTATGTCTATGGTTACCAAGCCAACTGGCAGCAATTGCCAGGGAATAATAGGAGTGTTGAGGGCAAGAACTGAGGAGCCTTCGCGGGGCGGTCTGGAGATCTGCACAGTGCTTGTCTACAGACTGTCTGGCCTCCTGAAGTCAAAGCTATTAGTTTTTCCTACTTGCTCTGATGTACTGCAGACAAAAAGGGCCTTTCACTGGTGGATGCTGATAAATGAAATGCTCACCAGCTGGGGCTCCTGCACCTCTCTGTGCATTGTAGCAGCAGCTTTTTGTTTGTGCCAGACCTAATCTTGAAGTTTCATGGGGCAGAGAGCAGATCTGAAAACATTTCAGATTCTAACACAGTAAATCATTATTGCTATTAATGAAGCAGAGCTGAGTAGCTTCCAGGCTACTTATGCCACAGAAAAACCCATCTTTTTGCAGCACAGTTGGTAGTTATTTAGTGCTTCATAGTACTGAAATTGGGAGTAGGCTTTCTGGCTCATATACTGATTCCATCTGAGGGAACAAAAGATTGCTTCTTATTTTCCAGATGAGGAATCAAGATCTGGAATATCTGTCTGTAGTCATATTGGAAGAAAGGATCTTAAACTCTGGTATCCTTAGCTGTGGTGCCTTTGGATATCAGGGATACACCTCTGGCCAGCTCGTGCTACATGAGTTGTGTGTGGCCTTGGTGAAGTCCTACAGCTGTACACTTTCAGTGTAGAAAAACTTCTTGACACTGAATAGCCTTGACTTCTGGTATTAAAATGGAAAACAAAACATATTAATCTTTCTAAGGGACAAGTAGATTCTTTGAACACTATTTGAAAAGTGTAAACTTCACCAGAACAGATTAAAATCTCCTGGCAGCTATTTCTGTTCAGTTTTACAATGAAGATGTAATGAAAAATCAGTTGGACTGTTTTGATTGAGAGTCATTTTGTTTCGAAAAGATCTTTAGACAGGCAAATTATTTAAAAGAATTGGATGGAATCTCTAACCTGGAAAAGGTTAGAATTAATTAATCAGACTTTCAGTTGAAATAAGTCTTTCTTGGTCTATTTAAAACTGTAGGAGTGTTTCGATTTGTACCAGTTCACTCTTTCCCATCCCTTGCATTACAAACACATTGTCATTTGAAAAGGTCTTAAACACAGTAAAATTAACAGGGAAATACAGGAATAAATACACAGTGAGGCACTGTTGTTTTGTGAGTTCTATAACTAAGAAATCCATAATCAGTGCAATAATTTCTTTAATGCTAAGGATGTAGATCCTTCCATTTCCTCTGGGGCAAATTCAAATTAACTGTTCCCTGCAAGAAGAGATTTCTTCCACCTCCAACAGTTTATTGCAATGTCTGCAGTTTCTGACAATTGCTGCAGTTATTCAGAAAGAATTTGCACTTGCATGGTATTGTGCAATCTAAAGGACATCAAAGGGACACTTCACATGCAATATACAAAGACCAAACTCATACTTCCAGTAATTTCTGGAAGAAAATGTACAAGCATTTTTCTACAAGGGACTATAGACTTCAGTATTTAGAATTTGAAGCAAGAAATTACTACGTAATTCAAATCTGGAGGGGATGGGAAGTAGGAAGAACGTTAACCACTTAAGCAAGGATTTGCCCATTTACTTCATAAATAAATTTTGCTTATCTAAAGCACACACTTTCCAACGGTTCAAAAGGAAAAGACTGAGACATACAATGTCTCAAACTTGGCCTTAGTGTTTTCTAGGCAGCTGTTGAACAGCATGGTGAAAGAGGACACCCAAAGGTGGGAGGGCAGAGATACAAAGTACTCAGCTGTAAAATGAGCCCATTCTAATTATGCTAAAAGGTCCTGTGTCTTCAAACGGATGAATGCCATTTATTGAATCACTCCTCCTTGAAACTGCTCTCTAATTATATTTTTTCTGGAGGAAGATCCATCTTCAATTGCTTATTTCTATTTTCCTGAAAAAGAAAATTATCTTTCAAGAAAAAAGAAGAGTGGAAATTAAAACTGCCTTTACAATTCCTACTTTTTTTTCAAGAAGAGGGGATTGAAGGAAAATATTTAAAAGAAAGGAAACAGTCCATTCCTTCCTCAATGTCCTGTTAGAAATGGAGAAGGGCAGTCAAAATGAGAATTGCCCTTTTTTAGAGCTGTGTTAAAGCATGTGTCAGAGACTGAAAATAGTTCATGCTTCAAACATTCATATAAAGTTTTGCTCATTATAAAGAAGCTACAACCAAAGAAGCCTCTCTGAAGACTGGGGCTTTGGACTGAAAGTCAAATTGCTGATTAAAGGGAAACCTATTGTTCAGTCATCTCAGGCTGAGGGAAAAGTATGCATCCACAAAAGGCCAAAGTCACCAGCTGCGCTGAGAATCATCCCTGGCTGAGTTTGGGGTGGGGGGGAGAGCACAGCTCACAGTAGCCAGGTTTACACAGATCCCCCCCTCCCCACTGACGGGGGAGGAGGAGGTTTTGGGTACGTGGTGTAACCTGTGCTCAGAGGCAATAAACACCCATCCTCTGTTACACAAACCGGCCCAGCTGGGGCACCCTCAACCCCACAGGCCACATCCACGGGACTTTCATATGAGAGGCAGCTGAGGGGGTGTCACAATCCATCAACGACCCCCCAAAGTGCTAGGCTGTGCATCACAGGACTGCACATGATGCAACAGATCCAGAGTCTGCTGCGAGAGACTGCCCCCCTCCCTCAGGGGGACATGCCTGGATATTGCCACCTGGCTTCAGGGTATATTAACCCATGGGATTCTACACTTTTTGGGGGACCTTCACCACCGAGAAGACCAGCTGAAGAGGATCATCAGGATGCCAGTGGGACCCACAGAGCAGTGATATTCTTTTTGTCCTTTCTCTGCCCCTCTCTGTCCCCCAACCCCTTCCCTATTTCTCCCTTCCTCTCTTTTCTCTTTCTCTCATATTTGCTACCAAATAAAACCCATACTATTGACTGGCATATGGTCCCATTTGCACCTTAATTTGGGCAGAGGTATTTCTAAGAACCTTAATAATTGGATCTTAACTGTATGATACTCTTTACATTACTGCATGAGGGGGACCGGTCTCAGACGGCTGACATTGTCAGAATTACATAGGAGTCAGAGCAGATAGTGATGATTTACAACAGCCTTAGGATTGTTGTGAAGGCCATAATGTTGGGGATTTAGTCTGTTTGGTTTTATTGTTTTGTTTTGTGGAGATTTAGCTGTTTCAGTACTCATCAGGATTATAGTTTAGAATCTCAGTGCTGTACTGTCTAGTTTCATGACTCACAGCATCTGTGGCTGCATAGTGACCAAGGGTCCATAGCAATTATTAAAATTGACACGGGATGGAGAGAGGGAGAATTCCCTTTTTGTCTGGTGCCGAATGCCACAGGGAAATGAAATAACATAAAGTCCAAGTCACTCACAAAGGTGGGGTGGGAGGTTGTGTAGAAGCAACATTCATAGGTGTAAAAAAGCTAAACAAACCTCTACTTTATACCCAGCACATATTCTAAGAACAACTCAACAGCTTTTCTGTGACCACTGAGTATGTCATCATTTCATCCTCACTTTGTAGACTTGTCTGTGAAACAACTTGAAAGGGAATACTCTCACACTGCCACTGTAACAGAAGCTGCATCCATACAATCTGTGCACAGAAAACACTTTGCCCTCCTGACAACCCTTAGAAGCCTCTGTATTCATAAAATGGACATGGGACAATGTGAGGCTGGAGATATAAAGCATTTTGTGGGATATGGTGCACCAGTTCACCTCCAGCAGTCTCTCTGGGGGGGGAGAATATCAGAGGTCCAGAGAGGAGTCAGCATGATCTGAAGAACTGTTTGGAAGATAGACAAGAACATAATCTATCAATATAGCCCTCTAAGCATGTATCCTGAAATTATAATGATATGTGATTATATCTTTCTTTTTAACCCAAATTTTAAATCACATAATCATCATCCCAAAGTGGCTTAGGATTTCATAAACAGACATTATTAGATATGGTTTTAAAGGCTGATTTAAAAGAGCGTTTTCCATCAATGAAAGCATGAACACGGGATATTTTAATGAAAAAAAAAGTGTTATTTTCCTCAGAATCACTGATGAGAAATTTAGAAGAATAAACACTCCAAAGAATGGAAACAGATTATACTCATGTTAATATAATAGAACTGCTGAAGTATAGCAGGCAGTGTGGTGCACTAACCCTGGTGCAGCACAGCCATGGCAATGAGCCCGTTCTGTAAGTACAATAAAGCAGAAGCAGCAATCAGCTTCTCATGCAGTGTCCTTCCCGGCAGATACAGCTCAGGAAATATTTTAAATATGCAGACTGCTCACGAGTGTTCTCATCTGCCTAGAGAGAAATTCATCACACCATACATAACATATACATACATTCTGGGATGTGGAGGATTCACTTGAAACTATGCCATTTATTCCAGTATTTAGCTGATTAGGACGGAAAAGACAGAACATTTTTGACAAATGTTAGTAATTTTCTGATTGTTGGATTTACTTACAGTGATGGCGAGTTTACTGAGTTGCCGCTGGAATTTTTCTACGAAGGGCACCTTGATATGCTTCATTCATCTGGAACATCTGAAATGAATCACAAGGAATGGATGGAATTTTCAAGAGAAAAAGAAAATAATAAAACGCCCACCATAAAAACTAATTCTCTATAAATAATCTCAATCAGGAAAACCTTTGCCCCTGAGGCAACCCAAGGCTGCTTTTTTAGTAGCTCTTTCCCTTGTGACAAGAGCAAACTTTCCCATGCCACAAATCATCCCTGTCCATTATTTTGATATAATCTCAAGGAAAGTCATTGTACTGTCACATTGTGCCTCGGTTTTTTCAGGCTCAGATTGGGAAGTATTTGCATATTTGGTTGGTAAGACTTACTGAGCTTACAATCAACGAGTGTGATCTTTCTGGCTGGCTTTTACACTTCAGATCAGCAATTTCAGTTTTGTAGTTAAGTTCTTGCCTAATTGATTTTTCAAGCTGAATCCACTTCTGGTGATGTTCTTCTGGATCAGCTTCTGCAGTTATCATTGTGTTGCCAAGTTTATATGACATCAATCACTGTAGAAGAAAGATGTTGGTCTTTCCAAAGAGAACGTAGGAAAAAGTCTGATGGATTAGTAGAGTAGTGCTACTTATTCAGGAATTGAATATTTGTTTTCTATTTTCTTGATGAAATGGCCTTACCTTTGTGAATTAGTCTCAGTCTTTTCTAGAAACTGATTTTAACTAAGTCTGATTTGTGAAGGAGGCTGTTTCCTACATGCTTCAGCAGCCTCCCTTCTTGGATCACACCTCTCACTAAGGTCACAGAACAAAACCAGCTTCAGATCCATCATTAACAGCTCCCAGGATTGCTACTTCTGTCACTCAGTTTCTTATTCCATTACGATGGCAATATTCTTGTACTAATGCCTATCAAGCCTCTTTTGATTGCAGCTTAGAAAAAACAGTTTCTCTTCAGTGGGAAAACTCCATTTGCTATTGCTTTGGCCTTATGTACATTGCAAAGAAAAGAACCAGCTAATGGCCAGGCTTTTAGGTGCTTCTTTCAGTCTTTGGCAGCATGAGGGAAGATGAATTCTTTGCCAAGCCAGGAGATTTGTAGGCATGGTTTGAGTTATTGACTGAGCAGGTCTGCACTGCACAAAGAATTCCAGTAATAAAAAGCTCATTCCCAGCCTATGTTATTGGTCATCCATCTCAGGCAGGTGCTGGGAGATGGGAACTGACACTGATGCTGGAAAATATTGTATCAGAAGAGCCTAAATGATGATTTGAATATACACAGAGATGGGAGAGGGACCAGAAAGGTGAGGGAGCAGCCAAGCTTGCAGGCCTTTGCTCAGGAAGATCATTTATAGGTACATCACTGCTAAATCCTACGATGATAACACAGAGGTAAGTGATTAGTTCCTGCAGTCATGGCAGCAGTGAGGATGACTTGCAGGCTGAATGGTTAATCCAAGACAGGATTGATGCTGGGCTCTTCTTACACACAGTAGTGCAAAGTGACAGCATTCCACTGGTTCTGGTGTTTTCTAAAGGTCATAAAATGTTAGCCCAATGCAGGGCAAAAGGAAATGAAGATTTGATCTGTAATCTGCTTCTTATAACACCAGAGGGCTGTTGCAGATCTCAGCAGCACTCCTGTTTGATATTTTTATTAAATTCAAGAAACAAATGTTACAAATATGACTTGGATTTTACCATTTTTAGCATTCCATTTGCTATAGGGCAAAGTTGGGCTGAAGTGTACTTGGCTAGATGTTATTGTAGGGTTCTTGCACGTTGTAAGGTAGAAGTGTCTAAAAATAGAAAAAGATTTGCTTTGAACTATGACAATGGGTTGCTTTTCTCTGTGCTCTCCTAGAAATAACTCGGAAGTATTATTCCTACTCTAGCTGCAAGCTGTGTAATTCAATTAACTGGAAAAAAAAGACAAAAATAATTACTCCTTATGGTGTACTTTCACCAGAGACATGATGACAGCTACTTAAATTATATAAAGCTGATTATACTAAGAGATTGTCACAAATGTCTTACGAAAATATGAGTGACTGCATTTGGCAGCAGCTGGTGTGACATTTCATCCTTTGTCAATGAAAGAAAGCAATTTTACACTATCATGTTTTGGTATGATACAGAATTTATCAAACTACTTCATCTCAGTGGGACAAACCACAAAGTAACAATGCAGTTGCTTCAGTAAAAAGGAAAGCATAAATAAGAACTCATAGGTTTGATCCAAAATAAAGAGATGAGAGAAACTGTAATTTGTTTCATTTTTACTTTGAGTCATGTTTGAAAAAAACCCAACAGAAAACCTTTGAATCCTTAAAAAACTTTCAATTTCAATTTAAACTTATACCTTCAGGGCTTAGTCAGATGACTACTAAAGTAAAAAGAGAACACTTAAAGTTTTCAGTGGATGTTAAATGAAGCTCACACTGCTTACATTCAGTTTATCCCCTTGCTATAGAATATACTTTAAAAAAGAACACTATAGCAGAGACAGTTTTCTCAATACTGTCCAAATTGAGTCCAAATTATCCTAACCTTTCCAGTGCCTGAGCAGCACCTCTATTTGGAGAAAAAGTAATGGGTTTTAAATGAGAGAAATGCAGAAAAGACTTTTTCATGAGTCTACTCCTGCAGATATTTTAACTCTACACTGTTCATGCCAGTCACGATAGCCATGCTTGAAATTCTCTTTATACGTTTTGAAGTACTGGCCCAAAATTCAAATCAAAGGTCTTGTGGACTCTGAAAAGTTTTGGATCAAGTTTTGAACTATTTCATCATGAATACTTTTTAAAATTTCAACTTTCCTCCTACTGCAGCAGTAACAATTACAGCCATCAATAAACACGAGATACTCGGTGCTGACAGCCGAAGTTATTTTAGTCACATTCTACCTAACTGTACTCAGAGTCCGTGCAGTTCCAATGTGTTTTTCCTTTGGCAGCCTATTTTTGTGGTTCAGAATCATTTCCCACCGAGTGTTTCATCAGCATCCAGAAGCTGGTCTCATAAAGCAAAACTTTAATTATAATTTTTTCATTATGAGTCGAGGGACTAAATATTCACCAAGAAATTACCTTTGTCTTGAATGTTAACAAATTTTTCCCATATGATCTCAGGAAAACTTTGATGGGAAACCATCTGTAAGCTACCTGAGAGTTTTGGGGGTTTTATTCAGTAGAGGGAAAGACAACCCTACCTACCTGGGGATTATTGGCTCACTGAACAACCCCTATCCTCTGGTGTTGTCTCCAAAGAGAACAGTCTTCACTTTTTTATCACAGTTTCTTTCATGCTTCTTGCCCGATTTTGGAGTTTTCCATTGTTGCAATCCTTCTTTACTCCATATAAACAGCAAACAGATCACAGGGCCTGACCAAAAACCATCATGTCACTATTTCAGAATCCTGAAATACACAGAGCAGCAGATAGGAAGTGTAATCTTTTAATCTAATGCTTCCATGTGTCCTAATTCAACACCGTGTTTGCGCTGTATGGCCACGCTGGGTCTGGCCAGAGCACTAGAGGGCAGTACCATATTGCACTTGCAGGGAAACCATCCCCTCACGGACACTGCTGATCCGGAATGTAAACCAAGTGCAAAATACAGCCACATTTCTTCTTTGAGTTTGTTTCGGTCACCAGTCTGAAGCTGATCTGAGATGCCCACACACCCCATTTCTCAGGCTGCAGACAGCCCCATCCCCAGCAAGGGCTAGCTAATTAAGCTCTTTTTGTGTCTGCCAAGAAAACTGTAGATATTGTTAGTTCAGACACCAGCAAAATCAAAGAGCTTTACAAAGTCAAAGAGCCCATCACATTTAGACAAATCTGCCATCATGAAACTGTAATGAATATTAGATAAACGTGAACGATGTCAAGGACGGTGTACAAAAACGTGGTTTCAGTTGGTCTTACATGGAGGCTTTTCATTGGGTGTGAATTGATGTAACTGTACAAGAAGCTCTGTTCTTATTGTCCAAAGCAGATGTGGAACAGTCTGTGAACTGTTAAACACTTGCCTGGTTTCCCTGCAGAAGCTCCTGCTGGTAACGTGCTGATATCAAGGTGATAGACAGAGCTATGATTTCAGCAATATCCAAGCCATCTTATCAAAGAGAAATTTTTGTCTCTTGCTTCCCCCAAAACACCTCTTGATTGTGGACTGAGCAGACTTCTTTGCTGAGGCAACGTTTTGACTGATAAAGGTTTGTGTGAGTGAACTTGGATAGTCTTGGGTGAAGTTTAACCCAAAGGAACACTGTAGAATTGACCATATGCTGTTTATTTCATCAGAAAGTCAAAGTGTCTTGTAGAGTTTTGTAGTGGCTGATCCAGAAAACTTGAGTTTCACTTCTTGTTCTGCCTTTGGCTGAGTGAAGCACTTTCTCTCATATTCTGTCTTTAATGTGTAAACAATGCACGTGCTTATGAAGGCACATCAAGATAAAGTAATGAAAGCAAGTTTCCATCGCAATTACTACTGACTACTCACTCATTTCCTCTCAATTCATTGCAGCCACAGTGAGGATTCTATCCCGTTCTTTGCACTTTACTACCCCACACTCCTTCAAGCAGAATCAATATTTTATCAACAGAACCAGTAAATCCCTACAATTTTACACAGGTTCCTTTATTCCTCTAACTTTCCACAGATAGGGTCCTTACAGTGTAAATCTCTTCAGAAGCAAACCTTCATCTGCTGTTGCCATGAGCTATGTGGTGACATACAGTGTTATGTTTATATATATTTGAGAGAGGGAGAGACCCTGTTCTCCTCAAATGAAGGCATTAATGCCAGAATCCATCTCTTGAGCTAAATTATTGATGGATGGGAAAAGGCTTCAGTGTGAGATGTTGGTGAAATTATACCTTGCTAAGTCTCAGTGAGAAACAGCAAACTTTTAGAAACTTCCATGAATGATATTTTGGACCATATCTGTTCCTTGAAATCATCAATCTTCTGCACAGTAATTATACCCAAATGAAAGATGGTATAAAGAGAAGCACACAAACACTAAAAAGTTAACCTTTACAGGGACATAGTAAAGTAGTAATAGAATTGAGAGAATAATCCCATTCAGCCCTGGTGAATCTAAAATCTGGATTTCTAACCCTAAATGGGATCAGCAAAATTTCCAAGCTTTTAATCCATCTAGTGCTATTCTTCTAAAAATTTGCCTGTAAAAGTACAGACACTTTGAAAGATTTATGTCTTTAAATGTCCACAGCCTAAGTACATTTGGTTTGGGCCTTAATTTTAATAAAACATTTTTAATTTAAAAATCTTATATCCCAATTAATTATATGCAAATTGAATGTATTTTAAAATCAGCCTTTACAAAAGAAAGCAGAGGGCAACCAATTGCAGATACAATGTTGGGGATTTTGCACTTTCTTAATTTGTGTTAGAATGGGCCTCTCTGAAACCGCCTAATTTTGAATTTGAGGAGGAGCAGAAGGAATATTTTACATTTATCCAGGCAGTTTTGACTAATAATCTAAAAGATGCTACCAGGTAGAAGCTTAAAAAACAAAATGGCATTTCATCCATTCTATTTTTATTAGAAGTAAACAAAAGCATTAAACCGAGTCCTTCCCTGTTCACATGGTGACCAGGAAAAATTCAGAAGATAGAAAAAAATTAATTTCTTTTGTCACACTGGAAGTGAACAGGAACTGAAAAAAGCCTGGGTAGGTGAAAGGCAAAGCAAAGCTCCCACTGTCTTAATGCAGGACTTCACCCTGTGCAGGCAGTTGCAGACTGTAATTAATGTATCTAAGAACAAGACTGGCAGCTCATCATTTTGCTGAGTTTCATTATTTGCGGAAGACTTAAAACTTCCAGCTGCCAGATCTCAGAGTGTACTTGGTTTTCAAGCATTTTTGCAGTCCTTACAGCTAAAGAGCCAGCAAACAAATATTCCAAGATACCTATGATCAGATGGGATGTGTTTTGTGTGTGCACATATGTGTCGGAGTAAAGAGGACATTAATGAGACTTTAAAGGTATTGCATTGAGGTTTCTGATTCAGTG
This sequence comes from Falcunculus frontatus, assembly GCA_013398115.1. Lineage (NCBI taxonomy): Eukaryota > Metazoa > Chordata > Aves > Passeriformes > Falcunculus > Falcunculus frontatus. The sequence continues at coordinate 308,897 of VZRV01001280.1, read as the reverse complement.
AGACAGTAAAACTGCAGGGTAAAAGTTCTGTATAATATTTGCACCAGAATCTACCTCTGTGTATGATTCTCAAATCTGAGTGAGGTCCTTCCTAGGAACTGATACTCCCAACTCAGATTCTGCCTCAGTGTTTTCCTCAGTAATGGCCAGATCCTACATTTTTTTAATATACAAAAGTATTAGAGATGTACTTTAGTCTCTGAATAGCATGAATTAGGAAAACACTCCTTTTTTTATAGCTAAATAAAATTTGGTTTTTAAATTTTTTTTTCTGGTGTTTTTCCAAAGCTACATGAAACATCAGGAAAGTATCAGGAAAAAGGAAACCAAATGCTGATGTGACTTCTCAGATAAAAAAAAAAAAAAAAAGATACTGTGTCTATATTGCTCCTGTTGTCCCAGCACACATCAGTGAGCGCTGTGTGCCCAGTGATGCCCTTGTTTGTCACATGGTACCTGTGGTCCTTTGCAAATGCTTTGATATTCCTTCCTGGCTCTCCTGTGTTTGGGTACCCAGTTTCCTGCACTCTTTCCTCACTACTAAGCTCTATTTACTGCCCTTTTCCAGGTGCTGCTTTGCTCTCAGTTACTTCCCATGCATGACTTTCTGTGCCGAGGTGTTTTTGCTTTCCTTCCCCTCTGCCACATTCCAGAGTCAGTGATCCTGCTGCCAGCTGACTCACCAGGCTGCGGATGCAAGGTCATGCTGTAAGACAATGAGGCTGCCAATCCAATTTAGAACATCACCCACTGGATCAGAACACAGCAGTTTTGTTTGTCAGCATCCTCAAATTATCGGTATCTGCTGTCTGAAGTCCATTAAGTAATGATCGTATTCCCTGTGCAGACATGGCTGGCTCTCTGGGTAACTACTGAAGCCAAAGTTAGGATAATAATAAATATACTTATTTTTATCCTGCGATGCCCCTTTGGTTCCCAAATTGTGGTGTTCCATCTCATTCAGAGTTTTCTCCCTTATGAGGCAGCATTATCAACACTTTGAAGAGATGGATATTTTTGTACCTGGACTGTGCTGCCCTGTACAGCCACTCTTCAAAACAGGTAGAATCAATCCAGGGGAAAAGAGGCAGGATTCTTCCAAAGGCTCTGCTGAGAGGGAAGTAGAGATATGGAGCAAAGCCAGTGCTAAAACTCTTAAGCCGTGTGAGAGGGGATGAGTATTGGGTGCTGCCTGTGCCACACAGCTGTGAGAGGAGGAGGGGTTATTTGCTTCTACAGGTTTAATAGTTTGCCTCTGTTTTATCCACAGTATTAACTGCTTTGCAACAGTGGAAAATGCTGATAGTCGTTGAAAAATGTTAAACTATTTCACAGAAGTAAAACCAGTTTTCCTCATTTTTCAATGACAGTTGTAGCATTGTCCCCATTTTCTCCCCAAACCTGAAGATTTATTTTCCTTGCTGCTATACCTTTCTTAGCATCTTTCTCTAGCTGCACTTTATTTTTAGTAATTAATAATTGAAAAGTGGGAGGAAAAGGAGATGTGAAAAGCTTAAATATTTTGTATTTGCATTTGAAACAAATCCAATAACTATTTTTTAACGTATGTTTTAAAACTAAGTGAAAAATTAGAAGTCATTTTTTCATGTACTCTACCATATTACAGATTTCCCCAATACTTGAAAAAAACGAATTGCTGTTTGTGGGCAATGTAGGTGAGGTAGATAAAACCATACTTTTGCTTGATAAACAGCAATTAACAGAGAGGAATCCAAAGTGAAAGGCTCGATATTTGTCCCTTTAACCCACCCAAAAGCCCGTGACATCAGAACAGGCTTCTACAGCATTTGCGATTTCCTCTGGTATCCCCAGTAAAGCAGAGGAACTGTGTGGCTGTTTCACTACCAAAAATAGATCCCACTGTCCCAGCCCACTGGGATTTCATTCCTTTGATCTCTGCTGGGAAACAACTGAAGGTGTTTTACTGACACTGCCATTCTGAGGAGTTAAAAAGGAACTCTTTTTGTTTCCCTCCTTGTTTACAGCTGTAAGCAATGAACTTACTCCCAAACAAAATAATGTTTGAGTTGGAGCCTCTGTGCAAGGCAAAGGTGGAGCAATGCAGATTATTCTATTTCTTTTTACCTTTGAAAATATCAGGAGAAACAGGAAACAGCAAAAGTTGAAGCTTTCTTATCTAGAATGCCCTAAGAACTTGATGTTTCCATTAGTGCCACTGTGCTAAACTAACATGGTTTTGCAGCTCTGTAAGTCAGAAGACAGTCCCATCTCCTGGGACTCTGGCAAACATTTGTGTTCCTTCATCAGCTGGACCAGAAAACCAAAACATGTAATTTCTATATTTCAAAATATGTCTCTGCTAAATGAAAAAAAGGGACTAATGCACCTGAAAAACTCCCCTGTTGTTTAAATTAAAGATTTTATTATAAAATATACTGAATATACTTTATTACATAATTTTAAACAAAAACCATATTCTGTTTTCAGAATGCTGCTTGCCCTGCTTAACACTGACCAACATAATTTCATATTTACTACTGTCTTTTCAGTCTGGTTTTTATTCTTCCCCCTAATTTTTCTTAATTTCAGCAGTTACAAATTCCGAAAGACCTAATTCCTATTCCCACATAAATACAGATCCACAGATCCACATACATATTTTGGGAAGGCAACCAAGAACCCATGCAAGATTTTTATAATACATTAAAATGCACAAGCAGCAACGGACATAAAAATAATAGATGGGCAGAAGATGATCCTGGAGAGTCATGTTTGTGCTCACTCTCTGGAGCAGGAAGCGTGGCCAGGTTGGTAGCTCACTGGGCTACGATGTCAGAAGGTCAGATCACACACTAGGATTTGGGCTGATGCCAAATGTTGACACAGTATTGAAGGGGGAAGGGAAAGGGAAAGATGTGACAGTAAAGGACGTTGTATTCAGCAGTAAATGTTGATTGGAAATATCCATCATTGAGCTGGGGAGAGGACAGTCCACTATGGAATCAACACAAAGATTTCTTCTTCTGTTGCTAAATATTGAATTGGGCTGGTGATAAACATCAGATATGGTGAGGAAGAGTCTACTTACTAACAGTAAATATCCTTTAATATGAATTTAATTTTAATTAAATGTCATTGAATATATATTCCCATCTGACAAAAAGAGAGTTGCACCATGTATAAGGCTAAAATTTGTGGGTGCTATTTGGCTCAGCATGCTGTCTTTAAAAACACTGCCATGATAAGGTAAAACTAGAGGATCCTCATGGAATGCTTAGATATTCTAAACCTGCATTTCATCTTCTCTTTTGATTACATCTCAGCCTGGCTCAGTTGGCCTTTTCCCAGCTTTTAACCTTTCAGATATGACCTGCAGCTGCTGGATGCAACAGGAAATGAACAGTAACAACTGGCACCAGTAACATTTCTGAGAGTGTGCAGCTCAGCCTCAGTTTGTCTGCTGTTGCTGTCCTTTTCCCAGATTAGTCACCATGCTTTCACTCAATAATGTTATTGCTCATGTAGTGTAATGTAATGCTTATTATGATATTAAGTTTCACTAACAAAGATTCAGAAAGTCTGCTTCCATTTAATTTCGTTTAAATTTCCCAGATTTCTCACCACCCTCATACCAATAATTTTAGTTAAAACAAGAAACTAAAGCAATAAAGCAGCCTACAACAAGCATCTTGCCAAAAATGTCTATGTGCCTGTTTCTAATACAGATCTCAATTGCAGGTTTTTCATACACTTGTGCATCCCATTGTATCTCAGTTGAAGTTCGTCTGTTAAATAACAGCATTTGGAAAGAAAAAATGCTGCCTTCTCAGAAGGATTCACACTGTAATCTCTTGGTTTTATTAATATTAAAATTCTTGTAATAATTCAGCTTGGAAGTGACATACGGGATCATCTTATCATCCAGTCAAACCCACAGCCCAGAGCGGCACCAAATTTGAAGCTGGCTCTAATTTCAAGGTCAGATAAATTGCCCAGGGCCTTGTCCACTTCAGCTTTGAGTATCTCCAAAAACAGAGATTTCAGAATCTCTCAAAGCAATTTGTTTCATTGCTGATTATCATCACTGAGAAAAAAACTTATTTTATTTTGGCATAAAACATTCTGATATCTACTGGCCATTAAAAAAAAAAAAAAGAAAACAGCAAAATACTAGTTCTCTACTCAAGTCATATTTTCACAACAAAATTACTGGCAAAGATATTGAGCATATAGAATTACAAGTCTGAAAGAGAGGATGAGTTAAGCACAAAATTGTGAAATATACTTTATGCAAGGGAAGGACTTACATTATGTGATGCCTATAATTGCTTCTGGTGACCTGGCAGCTACTTCTAGGCCTGTCTTTGCTGAAAGACCTTAAAAGGTCCTCAGATTACTTCTTTATTCTAATTCTCTAACTTGTTTCAAATGGATATAAAAGTAGTTTTTCTAAATGCCTGTCTGTCATTGTGGTGAATTAATCAAGCTCATTATTCAGTGACAATGCTCTCAATTTCATGGTTCCTAGAACCACACCTTAAATGCTATCAAGGGTCAGTTTATTCCCATGTTACAAGAAAAGAATGAGTGGAAGGCAACATGCTCCTCCACATACCCACCTCACACTCCAAGACCATAGGTCCTTCTAGCATCACAGTAATTCCCTGCTGAAGGCATGTTCCTACTCTTTAATTTGAATAATTGAACAGCATCATGAGCCTTTCACAGGGTAAATGGGTTGGACAGGCAATTTTGGCTTCTTGTGAGATCCACTCAAATGTACAAATCGATTATATGGCTTCCATGCTGAGAAAACACATTAACTTTAAAATGCACAGCAGCAGCCTGGTCTCAATAAAAATAATATTTAAAATCCACCCTTAAACTATAACTCCAAGTTGCAGCTGAATATGAAATATCCATTTCCAGGCAATTACACACAATTTCTATCATGCTTTGGAAGACATTTATATGCACCAGAAAGAGTAAAAGCCAAACCCCCCACAGCTCTAAGTGACCGAAACAGGGAAAGACTTAAAACCTTCTAAGATATGCTCAGGCAGAAATGCAGTGAGCCTTGTGACTTCACAGCAGGCTTCTGTTCACAGCATATACAGCACAGAGGGAACCCTTGGCCTTATGGGTTGTAGAAGAACTGCTTCAATCCCAAACTTGTCATTCTAGGAATAAAACGATTAATTCTCATGGGTTTCTTCCATAGATGAAGAATAATAAGACAATTAAGCTCAGAGCAAAACCTGATTCTTCCAGTCCATCACAGAATCTCTTTTGCTTCCAGTGCTGAAACAGGCCTTAGAAAAATATTAAAATTTTCATGAAATCTAGGGAGTACAGATAAAGGCAAACTCACATCTTAGTATTACAGGTACTTGTGCTTACACTGCAGGAACAGCTTTCAGTTTAACCTGTTTCACAGCTGGGATGCAGGAATTTTTCACAAGCTAAAATTAATGTGTATGTTCAGGGCCTTTCAACATGATTATTACAGCAGGTTCCACCAAAATACTTATTCACAGGATGCAGTCCTTACTTTGGAAATGAAGGTTTCCAGTGGAGAGTTGTTCCCATTCAAAATGTTCCTGTCTCACAGCAGGACTCCAGGATACATTTATAATTCAGATTCCAAATGTGAATAACTGTTTACAGTCAAGTTCTCAAAAAACAGGGAATAATGAGCTAACAGAAAGATGGCATTCTCTTTGTGCATGCACATGTAATCCTAATTAATATGTTCCTTGGCAGTTGCAGAGAAGAATTAGTAGGATGCTTTAACACCAGCTTTATTTACCTGATTGATCAGGATTTCTCCTAAGTCTGCAGTTCTAAACCAGAGTGGCATGAAAAAAAACCAGCAAAACGAATCTTGCTATAGAGATTTGTTCTTTTTTATTGCTCCTCAGAAAGCATTTATCTTTCATGCAGTCCATCTGGATTTATAACAACTTTTCTCCTGCCATAAGCCTTCTTTTCTACTTTTGTAAGGAAGTTCTCAGTGTCTTTTAACTTAAATGAGTGAAAAGAATGGTTTTTTTGTCTGAAAGTGTAGTAGTTTCCTCTGATCAGAGAACCACAGTGAGGCAGCAAATTTGGTTATGAATTACCCTCTCTGTAGAAGAAGGCAAATCTGTGCTCAGGGAGAAATCACTCTCAGCTTAGTGAAATTTAAGTATTATTAGATCCCTTTTGAAAATGTTCTTTGTACATAGAAAACAGACATAATGGGAAAAAAAATTGGTGGGAAGATACATCATCTACTAGCATGGACTAGCATCCGAAGTCTATTCCCCATTCTTCTCACTTTTTTTCCCCCCCTAAATTATAAAAACAGACAATTACCTGCTTGAGAAGTGAAGCATCAACCAGACGTTTCCTGAGCAAAGACAACTTGTGTTTCCCTTTGCACATCATCTTCTAAGAGGCAGCACCAGTGACTGCAAATCTGACATCATTCTCTATGTTGATTTTGGGTTACTGAGAATCTTTCCTTTACTTTACCTTCCAACTCAAATACATTAGTTTTACAGAATGATCACATGGAAAGAATAGATTTGAATGGCTGAAACACATTGTGGAAGAATGGTTTATATTCATTTTGTTACAGCATCATTCCTTATGGAAACAGCGGATGGGGAACCAGTCATTCCAAAAAATTCCACCACTTCTTTCTGTGAAGAACATGCCAAAACATGTTTCAGTAAGAGCTGCTAAATTTAAAATGGAAGTTCTAGATGAGAATAGATCCAAAGCTTATTATGATCTATGGGAACTCTGATACTACACTTTGGAGCAGATGCCTGTTTGTTGACTGAAACTACAGCATTTTTCTAGTTCTATTTGGCTGTTGGGAAGACTTCATTAGTCCCTGTTAATCTGTAGTGGGACACCTACTGAACTGTTAATTGGGGCTGTATAGAGAAGATGAGAGGCTCAGTTGTCACCTAACAGAAATGTTCATTCTTTTTTTATTCAAACAACCCTTTGCTTACAACAGATCACTGAAAGACCAAACTTTGCACTTCAGTTTTAGGCAAGCTGGTGAAAGGAAACTGACTTTGAGGTGCTACATTAACAAACAGCATGGGAAGGGGGTTTCATGTTTTATAACCCCATGCACCAGAACTCATAATGCATGATGACTTAACAACTTTCACTGCAGGTAAACTCCTGCTCAAGCTATCCAGAAAGGCTCACATGATACATATATAATTTATGGAAGATCAATATTTAATCAGTCCTTAATAATGCTCTAAAATGATTTAAGAATGTCTTTACACCCAAAGACTGAAAATACCAACTCTTTCTAGTCACAATCTTCCATTCAGACATGAAGCCACATCACACAAAGCTGGAACTTTTCTTCCCTAGTAATACAAGATGGGTGTAGTAACTCAGACTTAAACTGAAATGTCACTGCATGTTCCTTACTTTAAAAGCCCATGGGGAACTAAAGAAAAGATCTGATGTTGCTTCCACCTCACATCATTGCTTAGTTGCTTGTAAACAGTGGAAAAGCTGGTTTTAGTATCTGCTGTTTAATCAAACATGTTTTAATTCAGAAAGTTGTGTACAGCACAAGAAGCAGCCTGTGCAATGGTTCCAATATGGATATGTGAGCAAGGGCCATGTATTCTACATGCTCAGTGTGGGGTCTGTAGGAAATCAAATTTTCAGCTGGGTTGACATTCAGGCCATTCAGCCTCCTGAACTCTCAGCCTCAGTGCCTCAGCACACTGCACGCACATGTATATTCTGTCTAGGTGACAAGTAACTACGACAAAGGTTATAAAATGCTTTCAGTCTTTCTCCTGCTTTCATTTCCTTGAAGATGAAACAAAATTACAGATTGTCTGGAGAAAAAGAATGAAAAAATGACCTCTTTTGTACATGATTCATCCCTGTGCACATACTCAGTTCACTAGGTACACATTGCTTGTAAACATTTCAATTCAAATTTTGAGGTAGGTTTACAATTACAGGTAAGTTTTGGACTATTGTGGCACAGAGGTCAGTTTTGTTCAGAAAGAACTGGAAATTAGTCTGCATCATTGTTCCAGGAAGATTCATCCTCAGCTAGTCCCCTTTTAAAATTTTGTTATATCTTGTTGTATAACACTGTAATATTCAATCCAGTGACAGTCTCCAAGTCAAAGACATTCAAAAATGACTAAACTGCTGGCAGAACACATGAAATCCTGCTTAGTTCTAATCCAACTTATTCTTTCAAAATTCTTTAAAAGTAAGGCAGTTCACGGTATCAGCCTGTCATTTGTGACCTGCCCAGCATGGCACTCAAACCTAGGAGACAGAATAAGAACACCACATGGATAAAATAATGATTTATTGGAAGCAAATATTCACACAAGGTATATAAAGGCAATCATTTCAATTGTTTCTTTTTTAACAAGAGAAAGCTACTCCATTACCAGATTTATCCAGAAACAGGATTAAATTTAGGAACAACGTAGAATATTTCAAATCCCTGAGAATGATATCATCCCATTCTTTTATGCACTCCCTGCCCCACCCCCTGCAAAGGTGCTGGAAATTTAATTTCCTGTTCAGTTAAGCTTTCACGGGGTCATTATCCATTCTTTGTATCAGAATGAAATTTAAAAATGCAAGCAAGGCCAAGTTCCACATCAAGCTCATCCACATTCAGGGGCAGGCACCCAGTTTAAAATTACTTCCAGTTTCAAGTTGGTATCCAAGCTGCTTTATAGATAAGGCTTCTGACTCTGAAGATAAAACTTGTTCCCCTAAAATCAGACATGCAAGAAGTCACCTCCTCCTTTTTCTTCTAGCTGGACACAGCTAAGGGTTTTTACTTTTCATACAGAAGCATACAGCTGTGAATGCAAGGCTTTAGGCTTGATCTTTTTACAACTGGATTTAAGGAAGCTTAGCATCAGAGACTTCCAGTTCCTACTGCACCCTTCTAGTAATTTACCTCAGCCCTCAGCATTTTTTAGGTTTATATCAGGCAGAGAGTTTAAGAATGACAAACTTGGGCAGCAAAAGTGTTTCCTTTGCAGTGGAATGCAAGTTCCATTACTGAGTTTCAGAAGAAAGCCACCCTGCAAGGCAACAAAGACAGATCCAGGCATAACACATGCAGATAATTTGCAGTCTGAGTTCAGACATTTTTTCTAGTAAGATTGTTGTCTCTTGTGCAAGGATGTAACATATCCATCACAGAACTCCTCTAGTTGGACACCTGACAACTGGCATAAGCAAAGCATGGGGGACAAAGCTAAACTTGAGTACTTGCAAAAGCTGCAGCTGATGTTGGTGTTACTTTGTCAGTGGCCAGCTCTTCAGTTGGAGATGGAAAAATAAATTTAATAAAACTCAAGGCATAACTCAACTAAAATAAAATTCTTTCCAATATTAGAGGTAGGTTTTATCCAGTGTAATATATAACAGCCACTCCTGTAAGAGCAGAGATCTAGGAATTAAACAATTAAGATCAGTGTCAACACCTATGTGCTCTTAGAATAATTAAGGCAAGCTTTTTGTATATCCTCCAAGAAAGCAGGCACACCACTCTGTAAAGAGAAAAGCAGAAAAGTCATTCTTGAATAATGAAATCAATAAAAGCTATAAGCAAGATAAGAATTCCCATTGTATAGATCAAGGCCTTCAAACAGATATAGTTCTAAGATCTAATATCCAATTGTCTAAGATACAACTCTAAGATCTGGTACATATCATCAAACCATTCCTTGAATACTTCAGGAACAAACTACATTATTGAAGTTTCCTTGTCTTGAGGCTATTCATATATGCTCTGAAACACAGATTATTTGGGGCTTGTTGCAGAAATTTACCTGCCCGGTTGACAAACCAAAGGAATTTGACAGGAATTAAAATAAATAAATAAATAAAGACTACTGTCATGAGAGCATACTGTAAATGAGACTGTAAATATGGGACTGTGTAAAAGCTAGGAAGGCCGATATATCTGTTTCAGAAAAAATTAATTCTGTCCCACACATAGAAGGTGGGTATGAATGCAGTGAGTTCATTGTCTGAAACAGATTAGCCAAAGATCATTGTCTGTAACCTTTACTTACCTTGGCAGCCCAGTTGATCAGCCAGGATGGAATCATGCCACCAGGATTATCAAAGTAGTACATATAGACTAGAGTGGAAAGAGACGTTGCCAGTTATCTGAGACTCAGCTCTAACACACCATGACAGAAGTGTGCATGACTGAAGCACCAACTACAACAGTTCTACTCTAAATTATGCACAAAAAAGTCAACTTGTCCCAAAGTGAAATGTGAAGGAAATACAGGCATTCTCAGTTAACCTTTGGGAAGCTGACACAGCCACAACAGTAATCTAGATTATCGCAAACCATTTTTGGCACCCTGTCTTATAAAGTAACACTGTCTTTAAAAGACTAATCTCAGACAGGAGTCAAGCTCTAGACAAATCCTTTAATCTATACATCTGTAAGATACAATACTTGAATCATTGCTGAGTTAAGAAAATTGCAGCAGAGTCTCCCCAGCTGAACTGTCTGGCAGGAAAAGAAGTACAGACTGGGGGTGGGATGGGAGGGCAGAAGGAAGTGGTCAGTAGACTATTCTTAACTACCCAGCCCAACTGCTAAATAAAAAGATTCTTCACAGTAGTGCACTGCACCAGACATTTCCAAAAGTTTCATTCATTTTAAAGTACCCCTCAGCTTAAAATTTCCAGTCCCCTTCTTTGTGTGTTTTGCTAATACATACATTCCCTGGCTACATGACTTTTCACACATTTTCTTGACCTCTTACCTTTAGATCCAGCCTTGCCATCACTTTCAATTACCAGGCTTTGTTTATAGCTCTTAACTCTGATAATACCAGGCTTTTCAGGGCACTGAGGAACAGCCACACTTTTTGCTAACACAACCCAGATCTTCCTCCCATCCATATCCATCTCCCGACATTCTCGAATATAGACATACTGCATTGCAAGTTGAGGAGGCATGTCAAAACAATGTCAGTTTGAGGGATGAGGAGCTGACAAGTGAATTCCATCAGAAACAGCAGCTCCTTCAAGTTATTTCTCATGGCCCTACAGGATTCAATCCTGCAGAGCAGTAATTCAGCTATGTGAGCTCTAGCTCTGTGGGAAGACGCGCCCACACTCCTCTCCACCCCATATATTCATGTAACACGAGGACTGCAAGACCTTAGATCAACTGCAGCAGAGCAATGGAATCAGTTCATTGTTGGGATTCCTGGATGACCAAGTGGCAAAAACTGCAAGAGGAGCAAAAGCTTAAAAGGATACATCTCTGTTAGAGAGAGGAAAAGGGTACTTCACTTCCCAGTAGATTACTTTTTCACCATCATATGTTTCCTCATGCAGTTCTACGGTTGAAAGAAGAAGACTGTTAGATATTTTTAATTTCTACAGCAACAGAACTATAGATGGCATCAAGAACTGCTCAGATTTCTGACACGAACACATTTTACATGCAACCCTGATGTCAAAATTAATATGCATGTAAAATTTTAGCAGTAAGAGACATCAAGAAGTTCTGAACCAGCATTGTTCAGGAATCAAATACACAAAAATAGGTGGCCTGTTTTTCTGTGGCTATCAGATTAATTGGTGGGAAAAAAAACCCCAAACAAACAAAAAAAACCCAGAACATAAAAGCAGAACAATTCTGGGGGAAGCAGAGTCAAATTCCTTTTCCGACAGTTTGCTCATTCTTCAAAGCCTTTCCATCTCAAAGCTTTTTCCTCACCTGTGCATGTTCTGCACAATTCTAAGTCGCAAGTGCAATGTGCTTTTTCACCGGCATGTCATTACCCTCATAAATTATACTGAGTTAACGTGGAACTAGGATGAGAGCAGCTTTCTAACAGCTGAAGACATCTTACATGAGGGATTGATAAATTTTGGAAAAGCTGTCAGGAATTTCACAGCAGTATATATACGCAACAGCAAATGAAAATCTTGAGCAGTTTATGAGCCTTCATTACACCACCTTCAGTCTGCCTGGAAACCCAAATCAGAAGGCAGCAGAACATTAAAAAAAGTAACCTAGGAATAGTGCCTAAAACACGGCAGTGACTCAGTCAGATAGTAGTGCAGCATGAAGGAGAAAAATCTAAATCAAGTTCAAATCAAACCACATACTTGAGTTTGAAAACCTATCTACAGTACAGCTTCCTTCCCTGAGGCAGCAACTGCCACTATGAGGGCAGTGGACCTGACAAGCCAGGGGCTGAGCCAGGGTGAGCTCCTCTTGGCTCAGGGCCTGGAGTAAAGAGTAGTGGGATCCAGAAAGGTGGTTCACTTAAAAAGTCAGAGTGGTCTTTTCTTCCTTTAGAGCAGACTTGTGCTTGAGGTGCTCTACATACTCCAGAGCCAGGTTTTACAAAGTGAGGCCAGAATAAACTGAAAATCTCATTGATAAGGCAAGAACAGTGCCCCAGGTGGGAGATTCTTTCTCTATATAATATATTCCAAACCAGGTTTCTGTCAGTATGCCCTGCAGATCAGCTGTCACCCACGGAAACAGCTTCTCCTCTTCTCCAGCTGGAGCAGTACTGGATGCACTTGGTGTTGTAATAACCCACAACATTATGCTTTCCACCAGAGGTCACTGGAGCATTGGATTATTCACTTTACTTTCACTTCTAACCACCAGCGATTTCCTTTTTCAAAGGCACCATGTCTGTTTTAAAGACCCCAATACAACTGTTATTAGCTACCTCATTTACCTGTTTATCTTTGCAAACACAGGAAAAACACACATCAGGTAAACACATCCCACCTGCATTCATTTCAAAGCAAAATACAGTGCATTTTAATCAATAATCTGATTTCATTCAGCATCTCTACAAGAGATCACAAGTCCATTCTATCCATAACAGGCATAGCAGCCCTTGCTGCTTCAACAGTCAGTTATTAAATTGTTGGGAAGTCTGATCTCAATCAGAAAGGTGTTGCAATCAGGAGTAGCAAGTTTCAGTATTGCTCAGGCCCAACCATTTTGCATCATGCCACAGAAGCATGTGGTACCTCAGTCACTACTCTACAGTTTAGTCACAACTTCCCTGCTGAATTGGCAGCTGCAGCACAAACCAGGCCTCAGGATGTCCACATCTCGTGGATATTCGGAAGCATTCAAGAGCAGTTGCCTTTTCAGCTAAAAAGGCAGCTACTTCTGCTCTGGTCAGGTTTTTATTCCAATGCCAGCAGTTCAGCAGAAAACTCTCCTTTGGACTGCCACTTGCATGGCTGCAGGAGCACCCAGGAATACAAACAGTAACACCAAGAGCAAGACGGCTCTCAATGGAAGTTTTCTGGGGTTTCTTCCTAAATGTGAAAGAAAAAGCCCAGGCTTAACTGGGGTTACATTTAAAGCGCTGGCTAGCACTATTTCATCATATGTACAATCCTAAAAAATGGGTGGGTTTGTGTCAATTTTTAAGCTGGAAGGAAAGCATTACGTTATATTTATGCCCTTTAAGAGTTAATTTCTGTGAAATGCTGGACTTAAAGCACCAGCACAAGCATAAATTAACAGATGAACAAACCATGGTCAGCAAGAATATAAATGTCAGCTCTGCAACATTATCTAGTTTTTAGTTTAAGGGCGTAGCTTCCCCCAACAGCTTCCTTTCTTTTCTCTACGAAGGAATTAAAAAAAAAGAAGTGTTTATTTAAGAAGGATTCATTTCTCCTAAATGCACTTAAAGACTACTGAAGTAACTCATCAGAATATTTTTACATCCCATACAATAATGCTGAGTCCCACTCTGGCTCTTTGTTTCATTAATGGCAAAACGGCTTTTGCTACAAGAAACCTAGTGACCATTTTGACAATTAACACTTTTTAATGAAGACATTACTCCTTAAATTTGACCAAGTACTGACATGAGTTAAACCTATGGTCCTCTGTATCAATACAGCCACAGGTGTTACCAGTAGTCACTCACCGTGGAGCTGTCCTAAACCTAACAAGCACAACATTTAACAAGTCTTTGGTTTTTAACACTGCTCTTTGTTCAGCAAAACACTTTGGCCACTTATCAGTTTTACTGGCCTGAATTGACTTCAAGCACAGGCTTAAAAAGGAAAGGCTCCCCATCTTTAAATTAAATGGATTATTGTATGTCTACATCAGCTGAACCCTTACCTTGTTACTGCTGACTTAAGATGTTTTAACATCATATGGATATCCTGGTTCAACGCCCTTTTTCAAAGACAACATTAAATAAACTTAACTAAATTAGTTATTCCCTTCTCTGTAAAAGCCTGAAGTTACCAAGTATTCTCTCGATACACCCATTCCTGACTGTAAAAGGTGCCAAGAACAACCAATGCTTTCAGGAAAAGATATTCCATCATGCATCAAACTGGTGGAAGCCTGAGGAAAAATTTTCACTATGAGAACAATCGGCCTTTGTAATAATCTCCCCAGAGAGAAAAACTAGACACTTTTAAGACTCAGCTGAACAGGGTCCTGGGCCATCTTGTCTTGACTGTGCTCTTGCCAAGGAAGTTTGGACCAGATGACCCCAGAGGACCCTTCCAACCTGCTATTCTTCTATGATGCACTGCTCCACTGCCATATGCAAAGATGCACAAAAGGTACCACCTCCATTTCTCCCCAAGACATCTACCAAAATTTAACCTAAGCATTACAACTAGAAGTTACAAGGTGCTCCAGCATAACCAGTGATGCCAATCATATCCTTTAACCAACATGGAAAGAATTCATTCTAGAGGAAAGATAAATGCTGTTGAGACATTAGTTGCTCCATATCAGCATTTACTTGCATATTTGCAGAGTGCAACCTCATCCCAAAAGATATTTAAGTCTGACCCAAAGTCTTTCGAGGCAGTAACTTCAAAATACCCTTGAGAAAAGTTTTAGGGGGAACAATCAATGTGGACTTGAGCTTGCTTTTACACTGCCTAGATGAGCTTACCTTTAACATACCGATCCCACTCTTTTCTGAAATCCAAGTCCATGTAGACATCCGCACACAATTGTGGGGGACAGTCAGCAAGACCACCAAAGATTTTATATTCATAAAGTCCTGATTGCTGTGGAAACAGAGTGAGGAGAGGAAAAGTCACACAGGAAAGGGAAGTACTCTGCATCAGGGAGAACAGCTGAAGGAAGTTAGGTGGGGCACAAACTACAAATATGCTCATGAGCTGTGAAAGCAAGTGTTCAAAAAACAATGCAAGATTCAGTCTTTAACCTCTCAACTTTTTGATCTATACATGAAAGTTTAAATCCAGCCAGGCTGACCTGCCCTGCACAATGGCTGTTCCTTTCCTTACACCAGTACCCTTTTACTTCATCAGGAGTTCCAAAGGGAGCATGTTTCTTTTCATCTCCAGAGGTCAGTGGACTAAATCCTGCCCACACTGAGGTTTACCAGAAGCATTAAATTCTTGTGGCAAGTTAGTTGTGCTTATACATCAGGCTGGGATACAAGAATGCTTTACAATGTCCATGCTTATATACAATGCACTTTTAGATCTGCCTTGAATATTTATCAGCTACTTTCTTTCAGAAAGCTGCATGCACTGAAGGGGTGGGGTGCAGGACATCTCCTGTTTTAATGTTACTTTCAACATACGGTAACTCCGTCTGTGCCTATAGAGCAATGTTTGTACCATTGTTAGTACCAGTTCAGGACTAAATTAAAACAATGAGAGTATTTCAAATATACAGTGTAGAAATCAAATTAAAGCATTCCCAAGGAAAGAAGAGAAGGATTATACAACAATCTGTTAGTGAATAGATGAATTTTCTTCTTTTCCTTGCCTTCACAAATCAGCTCTAGAAGACGAAGACTTGAAGTACCAGAAAATAATAATGTGAGCAAGAAGCTTAAGCTATTCATCTTCACCATAGCTTCACTGAAGCACCAATCACCAGCTTCAAACTTGAACTATTCAGCACCTGTGTGTAACCCCATGCACTCATCATCTTTGTAAGAGGCATCAACATTTTAATTCTCACAAGAAAAACAGCAATTTACAGTAAGAAAGTTAAAACAAGAGTGAAATGTTTTAGTTTTTCTGAGGCCTGTCATCAGGAGAGTCAATCTGGCTGGAGTACAGCACCGAGCAGGAAGGCCCAGACCTATTTCTGCAGGCTGCAGAGGACTGTGCTCTTGCCAGCAAAAAGAGAAGAAACAGGAAAAATAATTGCTGCTTTCAGCTTCCTGGACTACTGTTGCTACAGTGGAGTTGCAGTTCAATAAGTGCTAAAAGCTAATTTTTCCAGTAACAACTTAAAACAAAGACCCTTCTTCTAGACATCATTCATCTTCTCTTGTAGCAATCTGAAGCAACTGAAAGAGAAAACAAGAAATTTATTTTCCAGTAGAATCAGAAAATTAGACTTGAAAAGGTCCCTTGCATCCTGTGTAGCCTGTCCATCCAGCCTGAACTAGGGGCATCACATACTACACAAAAAAAAAAGACAGACACCTGTAAATGGATTTTTTAAAGTTTCAAATAGTCCTTTTAGCTCTACACTAGAAAAACACGAGAGGATGAGGAGGAGAAGCCTGAGCTACTTTCCATCTCACCAGCTGCCATTCATACCATAGCAGCACAGCCACTGCAGTAAGCCAGGGTTTCCCTGGTCCCATTTGCCTGGCTAAACCCAGCCTCCAGCTTCCCAAAGTTCCTTTGCTTTCATTCACCGCATGATGCATTTACACGTCTGGGTTGAGCTCTGATCCCAAAGCCTCTACTTCATCCACTCCAGAAGAACACCCCAGCACCCTGTATTCCAACACATGAATTCCTGTATGGATACCTGGCTGGCACTTCAGCCTTGCCTTTGCTGTGTGCACTCACTGATAAGTTTGTCTTGCCATTGCCAGTTACCACATCCACACTGTAAACAGGGACTGTTTATCACTGAAAAAAATTCCAAGGTCTATGAAGTGATGTTTTTTTAAAGAGGCTTTCCCCACCCCATTGTGCCTTTAGCACAACCCTGTACACTTGCTCGTTTTTTCTGACATTACCATG
The DNA here is from genome assembly GCA_013398115.1 of Falcunculus frontatus. Classification (NCBI taxonomy): domain Eukaryota; kingdom Metazoa; phylum Chordata; class Aves; order Passeriformes; genus Falcunculus; species Falcunculus frontatus. Next base: position 291,872 of record VZRV01001280.1, on the reverse strand, counting down.
TCTGAAATGATTTCTCAGAACACAAATACAAAATGGTCATGCAAAGTACAGCATGAAGTCCAGTGAGGAGTTCACAGGAAACTATGGTCACTCAGTTAAAGAAATAGGATATTTATATATATGCTTCTATATGGATTTAGAAGTCAGTACTGAATCGTAAATCTGAGTCAGAATGAAAACACTGTCAACCACCAGTCAGTTTCTAAACTACTGAAGTTCTTTAAAGAAATTAGTCCTCCCAAAAGGGGAGAAAATTTCATTCCAACCCTTTCTGAACTACCTCCTGATTTTAGAGGGCGAACGGTGGAAAATCAGGGTGAAGGGAGTTCTGGAGAGAGGCAGGAAGGGGGGAGGACTCCTGGAGACCAGGATGCTGTGACACGGGCGGGGCTCGGGAGCAGATGTTTAGAGACACAAACCCCTCGGAGGGGGCTCGGAGGGTGGCACATCGAACACCCCGTTAGGCCGAGAGCCCCTTCCCCCGCGAATTCCCCCATCCAGCTGTTCACAAGCTCGGTTCCCGGGCAGGGGTCACTACGGCCCAGAAGCTTTCCCATCAGCAGTTAATGGCATTACCCGGAAAGCGGCTTTCTGGGAGCCTGGAGAAACCGAGCCCAGGCCTGTGCGGGGAGCCGTCGGCTGCGGGTGGGATGGTGCGGGCCCCGCATCCCCGTCACCACCGCCCCCATCCCCGCCACCTCTCCCCCCGGTGCCGGTGCCCGCCCACCTCGTGGTACAGCCGGTAGATCCGCACGGCCGTGGTCTCCACCAGCAGCTGCCAGGGCCCCGGCGCGGCCGGCGCCGGCTGGTCCAGCTCCCGGCAGGCGGCCCGAAACTGCTCCTCCGAGAAGCCCCGCGATGACGGCCCCTCCACCTCCGGCGGCCCTTCCATCCCCACCGCTCCCTCCACCTCCGGCGGCCGGGC
>VZRV01001280.1:197266-282749 GCA_013398115.1 Falcunculus frontatus | reverse complement strand
TGCAGGAAGGCAGAAGAGGGGCTGCAGGAGGGCAGAGGGGGGAGCAGGAGGGCAGAGGGGCTGCAGGAAGGCAGAAGGGGGATGCAGGAGGGCAGAGGGGCTGCAGGGCGCTCTCCCGGCCCCGTGTGTGTGACCTGCCGCAGGCAGAGTGCGATGCGGAGCCTCCCCTCGTGCGTGTCCCCGCCGTGCGCATCCCTGTGCCGGGGTGTGAGCGGTGCGGGGCGGAGGGAGGAGGCCCGGCCCCGTGCCCGGCCCAGCCCGGCGCTGCCGGACACCCTTCCCGGCCCCCCCGCGCCCAGCGGGACCGTCCCGCTGCCGCCCCGCCCGCCGCTGCTCCCGCCGCTGAATTTGCTCCGGTCCCTTAATTGTTCCTCTGTCACGGAGAACTTTGTTTACAGTCCCTTGTGCGGCGAGCTGCATCCCCTCTTATGCTGGCTGCGGGCTGGTGGCCGCCGCAGTCCCGCCCGGCGGCCGGGAGGTAAGGCACGGCTCGGCTTCGCTAGGCACGGCTCGCTGTGGCACACTAGCCCATGCTATGGCACGCTAGCACAGCCTATGGCATGGACTGGCACGGCTCAGCTCGGCATGGCACGGCTCAGCCCGCTGGCAGTCCCGGACACGCACGCCCCGCGGCCGCGCCCCCGCCGGCTCCCGGTGCCCGGCTCCCGATGTCCGGCTCCCGGTGCCCGGCTCCCGGTGCCCGGCTCCCCGGGGCTGCTGGGGCACGCCAGGGACCCGCTGCCCGCTCCGCTCCGGCACGGGGCTCTCCCCGGTCACAGCGATCGCGGGGGCTCGGCAGGCGGAGCCGCTCCCCGGCTGCAGGTCGGGGTGTTCCGCGGAGCGCTGCCGCTCCCGGAGGGCTGGACGTGCACAAGGCTTTCCTCGCCTGCTCGCCTCTCTGCTCTCTTGCAGAGGTGCTCGGGGACAGGCGAGACACGGGGGGTTTACCCCACGTGTGTGTGTGGCGTGTAGCGGGCGCGTTTGAAAGTTTTGCAGTTGGCACATTACAGAGTTCGTTTGTGGAGGGGTTGGGTTGGCTCCCATCCTACCCCCCGGCTATGTCGGGAAAACGAAAAAGGTGCGAGACTTTAAATCTGTTCGTGATTTTACATAAAAATTTGGTGAGAGAAACTTAGCGCATCCTGAGGCAGCTGGTACGGAGGTAATGTGTTCTTCTCCTGCCTCTGTAGCTCAGGGCATGGTCCTGGAGACTTGTAAGTACAATTCTGGTTGTGTATTTCCAGGAGTATTCACCCGGGGCAGAGCTGCGGGATTGTATTGAGGATTACTGTGGTCTGTTGAATTCTGAATGAACTCAGGCTCTCCTCTCGGGACAGAAGGAGTCCTTAGGCTATTTTCCATAGTCACTTTAATGCATAGCCATAGTGTGAAGTGTGAGCATTATGATTTACTGGGATTTTACACAAGCAAAAAAGGGTGTCTGAAGCATTGTGCAAGATAGAGAGAATCTGGCCCAGAGCCTGAAGGCAGAAAACTCAAATGTTTTCCACCGGTTCTGAGTAAAAGGTGAAAAAGGGGAAAGGGTTATAGTGGCTCTTTGCCCTTGCACGGAGATAATCCGTATGTGGGAAGCCTCCTGAGAGAGCACCACATTGAAATGATTCCGAGTTAAAACACTGGAAGCTTCATGTAGAGATTTCATGTCTTTCTGCTTCTCAGTTTTGTGGTGAGGGAGGGAAGGAGACAGGAAGAAATTTCATCTCTAAGAAGTTGCTGTGTCATGATTTTTGATAAAGACATTCATTTAAAAGAAAAATACCTAAACTGTATGTAGTCAGGGATAAATACAAATAAATAACTGAAAGAGCAATTAATATTTTCCAAGCAAGATGCTGGCAGAGTGGCTTAGGGGGCACAATTGCACTGGGAAGAGCTTTTCAAACAAATGGAACCTTGCTGTAATCCAAGTGGAAGTTGACTGCAAGCACATTTCAGAGGTCAGCGTTTGTTTTAATGAAATCTAGACTATTTATCTGAAGTGAGGATTTTTTCCTGCATTTCCCTCCAAACTTTTCAAAAACTTAAGCTAATTGCTAGGTCGTGTGGAAAAGACTACAGTCAAGGAGATAAACAATAGGCTTCCTTATTATTAGCTAACTTCAATAATGAGCTAAATATACTTTGGCTATGTCACAGGCTTATTCCAAGGATCTTCTGGAGAAGAGCAGCAGTTTGTACCTGTAAATGTTCGTGTTTGTAAAATGTTAGTAGGGTCTAAATAACTTAAAACCAGAAAAACCCCCAAAGTTTATCATTATACAAACTAACTGTCATGAATTTACTCTCATCCCCACTTCGGGCTCCTGCTTCCATATTGAAATGATCTTCCATGGTCATGCTCTTCTAGAAAGGGAATGTCAAATAAGATTAGCAACATAAATCTCTGCTGCTTCATGAGTTTTACCCGGCTGCCGGGTGATTTCACAGCTGTTTCTGCAGTTGATTACAATTTCCATCGCTCTGATTTCTGCAGAGTCGTCACTGCCCTGCTGCAGAGTCCGTCTTGTCTCTCTTGGAGTTATGAATCTTGTTTTTAAAAATCCAATAACAGAAATGAACAACAGTAAATATAATGGACTTACGTTTCCTACAGAGAGTTCTTGGACTCTGTTAGTCTGCTTTTTTTATTCTGAGAAGAGTGTTTGGGATTATATTACTTAGGTTTTCTTATAGAGGAATAGTTTTAAAAGGTTTTTTTAGTGGTAAGTGTGTTGTCACAGTCAGTTCACAGCTAGGAAATCTGAGGAACAGGGAGATGGAGTGATTTGCTCAAAGAAATTGGACACATAGAAGAGACAAACACCCATATATTCTGAATCATTATTCACATAGGTGAAGTGAGCAATAGAAATTAAGTTAAATGAGACTTTTATCTACAGAAATTCTTGTGCATTGCTGTTTCCTGCCTGGCTCTTTCTGGGGGACTTGACTGGGTTATGATACTCACTACTGGGACATCACATCAGCAAAGGAAAATGTTACTTAGAGCCAGAAATGGGTGGCTGCTTCCAAGAAAAGGAGCCACTAGGAGAGCTAGAGGGAGAACATCTTCTGCTTTGGTTAGGTTAGGAGCAGGAGTCAGCACACAGCAGGAGCTTTTCCACTCATGACTGTTATTCTTAAGAAGCCGATAAATATCCAACAACTTTCCTTGTAGGAAACTTCCGTGCTAGAATATTGTCATCTCCAGTTCATCATTCAGCAACATCTGACACTTCAAAGCCTTGAGCAGCTCTTTCTGCCTTGAATTGTCATACAAGACATCTTCAGCAGTCTTCCTCTGCTTTCTGAGCCAAGGATCTGTTACCATGGATTTCTCACGGATCTGGTAGGTGTGCATGCTGATGAATTTCATGTCTTTTTGATAAATCTCAACTTACACTTATTAGTGGCTAAAAATTTCCTCTCCCCTTTCTCCAGGGTTAGCCACAGATTGCCACAGAAGCACATTCTTCCTCCAACTCAAAGTAGCTCCTTAAGATAGTACTTGTGGCATGATTAGTGAGAGGATGCTGGTGTTGCTGGGTATCTTTGCCTAAATTTCTTACCCTGAAACTTGAACCAAATCACCTGTTGGTGTAAGTCAGAAGTGACTTCGCTGGCAATGAGGATCCAGTGCCCTTTTTTCTAGGGCTGAATACCTTTGCTCACACTTCAAATAGGTTCTGTTGTTTATTTAATTTCATACTATTTCAATAGAGGGTTGTTTATTTTTTTATATGAATGCCTGCCTTCTTACATCCTATTCCAAACAAAAACTGTGCTTCCCAGAAATCAACAGGTATTTTGCCATTGACTTAATTATTATAGATTAGAATTTATTCCTGTTAGATTTGACTGTATAAATATATCTTCTTTCTTCATAGATCTCTTTACAAGAGGTCTAGGAGATTTTAATGCTCATTGAAGATGTATCTGAAGCAGAGGGACAAGGACTTCAGAGACAGGAGGAAATACATTTTGATTGAAGGTTAAAATTTTTCAGAATAATAATGCTTATTATGGGCTTTTTCAAGCCCAAGCTTCCCTATTTCAGTGACTGTTAGAATACTTGGATTTTCGAATAGCTATTACAGTATATTTGAGCCAATATACCTTTTATATGCGAAATAGTTAATTTTTTTCTCCCTCAAATATAATAATAAAATGTTATAGTAATTGAATATGGCTAATGGTAAGATCAAAAAAAGGTGACATTTGGGGACCACATTCTTATGTTGTGCTGAACTTCTGTAATGTTTTATAGATAAGTAATGCAGCAACATAAGGGCACCAGTGTAAATCTCACTGCTATGTCAATCATTATTGGAAATTCAGAACTTGGGCTCAGATCCACATAGGAACAGATCAGTGGCACTCGAGAGCAAACCCATGGCTTTCCTGGGCTCTTCCTTTCTGATTTAAAAGACATTTAATCATGCATTATGATTCAAAGAACAAAGCTACGTAACCTAGGAGAATTCAGGATATCTAAGGTGTCAGCACAGATATATTTGCTTTGTGTGATAAGCACTGAAGAAATCCCTTTCCTGCCCTTGGAGATACCGAGTACTCTCACAGAAACAGGCAGAATCATTGAATGGTCATGGTTGGAAGGGCCCTCTGGAGGTCACTTGGTCCAACCCATCCACTGCTCAGTAGGGTTACCTAGACAATGCTGCCCAGGACTGTGCAGATGGCTTTTGGATATCTCCAAGGGTAGATACTCCAAAAACTCACTAGGTTCCAGTGCTCAGTTACCCTCACAGTAAAAAAGTTTTTCCTGATGATCAGAGTGTTCCAGTGTGTGCCTGTTGCCTCTTGTACTGTCACTGCGTGTGCTTGTGTGTGTTGTGTGTGCTCAGCAGGGACAGGCTCCTCTGGCAGGGCTGAGCCCAGAGGCAGCTCTGCACAGCAGATACAACAGGGAGCTGAGCACTTTTCCCTAGAGCAGTAGAACAAAAGCTTTGGCAAACCAGATTTGAGCTTTCCTTCTCTCTTGAAGGTTCAAGGAGACTTTGTATGCAAACTCTCTGACTACATCCAGCATTTAGCCTGTTTGTGCCTGTGTTTTTTTTAAAAACGAGTGAAATCCTTTGTTGTAAAACCCAGTCAGTTATAGGAGGTACTGAGGTATAAAACCAAGGGCTCTCCACAATGAACGAATATATCTTAGCAACAAGGGTGGAGTGGTGGGAAAGGAAAAGGAGAATACAAGTATCTGGCAATTAACTTCCTGGTCACAGATGTGAAGGTGATAAAAGTGATAAAAGCATTACTGCATTGCCAACACTCTTCCTTGTTGTCTGAGCTGCATATCATCCTGCTCATGAAAGCAAAAGCAGCACAGCCCACACCAGAGAGTGGTGGAGGAATCCTGGGAGCTACTCACAGCAGGAAAACCAGTGGTTCCCCAGTGTCCCAGTCTCTGGAGCGTGTGCTGGTGTGCACTGAGCTGGGTCCAGGACAGCACATCCATGGCAGCCTCGGTGTTGGCAGAGCTCACTACAGGCCCCAGAGTGACCCCACATCACCAGAGCCCCAGAGATAAGGCTGAGGTCTGTCGTGGCAGCCTGGAACGGTAGAGAGCCGTGGGCTCCTCTTGCTCTGATCAGGTGGACTCTGATTATTCCCTGGGCTCCCCAGAGCCAAAAGGTTTTTGCATCCTGTGCAGATGCAGCCAAACTGTGCATGCTGTCAGGACCGAGAGTGTATTTACAGTATGAAGACAGGAGGAAAACAACCTTCTGTATCTGAGATGAGTGAATATGATGGTAAATCTCCCTCCCACACAGTAACAGGGATGTAATTTCATGGATTTACAAGAGACCCATTGCTTTTGCATGAAGCCAATGTAAATGGCAAGCTGTCAGTCTGGCACTGATGTTGCTGTAACAGGAGGTTCACCACCCTTGAGCTGAGCTGAGTGTGGGAGACCATTTGCATCCCACTCCCCCCATATCTACACCTTGTCATGACCATTTGAATTTTTTCCCTAAGTAGCATTTGCACTGAGAAAAGGCTCACTGTTCATTCTAGTTTTTGCTGGGCTAGTACTTGACCGTGTTATTGTGATGTGCAGTGGAGCAAATCTGTGTAATGTATTGTGTGTAGGTGTATAAAGAAACAGTGTGGAAAAAGTGTGTGAGCAAAAATCAAAACTGTGTGTGAATTTTACCTCTTTGGGAGAAAATGTAATGCCATTGAAGTCTAAATTACATCCAGAAATACTGACTTCAGGATGTAACTTAATGTAGGATTTGGCCTACAACACTTCAATGTTGGTGTTTGTCTTCGTCTGTGACTCTGTTCTTTCTAGCACTTACACACATACTACTGTAAGAATTGATTCAGATCCTTCACAATCAGTCATGTCACTGTTGATCTTGTGCATAAATCCTTGTGGGGTCTGAGTGTCTGGTTGTTTGTGATCCCAAGGGGATATTTCTGTGTCCCCACTTGTCTTATAAATAATTGGTAATCATTGGTTGAACTCATGCTCTTCTCTCCCCAGTGCAGCACACGCTCAGCAGAGCCTGCTCTAGCCTAAGGAGGGACCAAATCGAGACAATCAAGATGACAAACGAACCTATCAAAGAGATCCTGGGCACCCCAAAGCATCCTGATTCTGTACCCACGGAGAAGAGTAACAACAATGACTGTGTGATCACCACCATCCCTCTGGTCAGCGAGTGCCAGCTGACAGCAGCCACCGGGGGAGCAGAGCTCTCCTGCTACCGCTGCACCATTCCCTTTGGCGTGGTCATCCTGATAGCCGGCATCGTGGTGACTGCCGTGGCATACAGCTTCAACTCCCATGGATCCATCATCTCCGTGTTTGGGCTGGTCCTCTTGTCCTCAGGACTCGTTTTGCTGGCTTCCAGCATGGTGTGCTGGAAGATCAGGCAGCAGAACAAGAAAGCAAAGAGGCGGGAGAGCCAGACAGCGCTCGTGGCAAACCAGCGAACCTTGTTTGGTTAAAGACAACCAAGAGAAGGCTGGACAGAAGGCGGAACCTTTGTAAGTCAACTTGGCTATTTATCAGTAGGAGAGATTGCAGGTTCTAATTTAACCGTGGAAACGAACTGAAATGAAAATGGAATGGATTAAGAAATACTCATAAAAACTCTGCAAGTGCTCTTAGTATTTTTCTTACTGCATACTTGGTAGTGATTCTTTCCAAGACAGAGGAAAGCTCATTTTTACTTCACAGAAAACTGTGTCATCATAACTGCAAGCATCCTAACTGTGTTCTTCAACATGCTGATCGTGTTGGAAAGGGAACCTGTGGGAACTGAGAAAATAATTTTAACTGACTTGAAATGCCAGAGATCTCCTTAAAACACTGACATTTGACCAAGGGAGAAGTCATAGCATTTGAAGTGGCTACAAGCTTATGGCCAGAATATCTGGGACTTAAACTGTAGCTCAAAAAAAAAAAAAAAAGAAGGCAATAAGAACACACTGCAAATTGCTCAATAAGCTGATTCTAATATTTTATGTAACTTCCCCCTCCTAATACCTGTGGTACTTTCCCCCTTTTTTAAACCAACTAATATTGATTTTGTTTTATTATTGAATAGAAATCAGTAGAAATGTGTAATTATATTGTCTAACCTAAATAACGAGGTATGATCATAGCTTAAAACATGAGACATTTTTTGTAAATTAAAGCGGTCAGGTTTAGCACTTTTGGTTATTTTGCTATAAAACTAAAAAAAATAAATTTCATTAAAATAATATCCAGTGCTGCTAAACCTTTAGAAAATATTTCTTTATTGCTATCAAGATAGCTTGAATCTTCAACTTTAGCTGCTTTATATTTCTATTTTTGTAGAACAACCCCTGTGACAGTAACTGTGAACACACGTACTGCAGATCTCTTACAGAAACCTCTGCAGCCTCTGGACTTTGGTTTGATAGTCCAACCTTCTGCAGCTTGATTAACAGCTCTGTTATTGAAAAATCATAGCAGACAGTTCTGCAGACACTCACTGTCACAATCAGTTTTGAGACACAACTATTAATAATAACTTATGGAAGCAAAGCCATGTGTAGTGTTTGCTGACTGAGCTTTGGGATTACAAATCTTTGTGAAAAGCAGGTGCCAGGTGTCCCCCACATGTGGCTGAGGTGTTGATTCTGCAACTCTTGTGCTCTAGAGATATTCTAGCTTTTCTCAGTTAATGGATTATTGAGGGGCTTGTCCCAAATTGAAGCAAACCAGAACATGATTTCTCCTTCTTGAAGGACAAGTGGTGCTGAGCTGAGTCACAGATTTCCACCCTGGTGTGTATGAGAAGGCAGAGGGGCTGCATGGAGCCCTTTTCTATTTTTTCTCTCTTTTATTTTTCCCCTTACTTTCCACAAACTCAATAGGGCTGGGTGTGATTTTTGCTTTCCACTACCAAGGTGAGACAGGCCTGTGCTTTCTCTTTGCCCTCAGGGCCTCTGGCATCCAGGACAGCTTTGGTGATGCTGCTGCAGAGCCCACCTGCCAGAGGTGCTGCAAGGGGTTCCTTCTGCAGCTCATCCTGGATCCCTACACTTCTCCTGCTGAAACCACCCAGGAATTCTGGCTTAGGTGCTGCCATTTCCTCTGCCCTCCATGGTTTAAGCTTGTTACATCCATAACTTATCCCTGGATTTGCAAAGTGCACCTCATGTTTTAAATAGAGCGAGCTATATGTGCAGGAGGGGATGTTTGGGGTCAGTATTTGCGTTGCCACACTCCATGGTTACCAGACGCTATAATAAAATCACTTGCATCAGAGGAAAGCTGACAACACATTTTAGCACTTCCATAGCCCTCACTTAATCACGGCAGGAAGCTTTCCTGCTGCTAGGAGAACATGTTGCGTCACCAGAACATCTGACACCGGTGTCTAGTGTCAATCACTTTGCTTAAGGTCATTAAAAATATTAGGGTGTCCCCTTACGATGTACAGGTTTTGCATGATTGACAATTCATGGGAAATGCATAGCATGATAAATAATGGAACAGGTGGACTAAAGTGGTGTCTTTCCTGTTTAAAATGAGAAAAGTGATTGACATCAGCAAAGCTGGATAAGCTAAATAGAGCTGTTCATCTTTTTCCCTCCCTGGGAATACAATAGTTTTTCTGACTCCTTCTTCCCCCTCCCCATTTCTTTTTTCCTCAGTGCAATTTTGGGGGCTGCTAAGGAGAGAACTGCAGGGCTGTAGAGATGCAGTGACTTCCACTATGTGTGTGTCACTTTGGCTCCATGATTCCTAGGCTGAGCCCAGAGCAGGAGCAGCCTATTGCCCTCTCCAGAAGTCTTTCCCACACGTGGGTCCTCCTTTGGCCATCACTGTGATACAGCTGAGCTTGCTGTGGAAGGAAGGTAGAGGTACAAGGTGAGGCTCAGCTCCAAGTCAAAAAAGAAAAGCCAGACTCAGTGGAATGGAGACAATGGAGGTTTTGGAGCAGTCTTTTTTCAGGAGGGGTAAATAAGAGTGAGTAAGGGTTGTTCTGCTACTACTAGAGATGATTGCCCTGTCCTTATCTCTGCTCTCTTTGACATCTGCAGTGCATAGGCAAGGACACAGCAGAGTTCCTGGACCACCCTCTGCTTTGCTAATTGTGGGGCACCTGGGCATTACCCAGCCTGTGAGCAGAGATAGACCCATTGCAGTGACCCCAGACGTGATCCCCTGGCACAGCAAAGCTTCAGGCACACCATGGTCTCCTGCAGTACCATCTACCTGACCAGCTGGGAGGCCTCTGGGTGATAGTGGGCTGCTGAGCTCAGCAGCATCGTCTGTGTCCTTCAGAGAGGAGGTGCGTGCACAAGCATCTTCATACCAAGAAGCAAATGAAAGGCTGTGCAGGAATTCAGGCTTATTTGTCCTTTATTCAGAGGAGCAAAACAGTAACTTTATAGGGAAGAATCCCAGCACCTGATCCTGGTGTCCTGCAGGAGCAAAACAGAGGTTGTGAGCAGTTCAGGCAGAGATTTTTATGCTGTTGAAGATATTTTCGAAGGTTTCATCTCTAAGTGTTCACATGGCCTTAGAAACTGACTTCTCCCCCGGGATTTGTTTGCATTCATTTTGGGCCAGTCTGAAGCCGTAGTAGCATCTTTTCTGACTGACCAGTGATGACATCTGACCCACGTCTTACAGTCTATGCTTTTTTCTTCTTGCAAATCTATATATTTCAAATATTTTCATTATTATCCTCTCTCTCTGCACACCCAGGAACAACACATCCTTTTCAGCCCTTAAAGCCCAACCAAAATTTCTGCTTCAAATTCTGAACCCCATGACTTGATCTGGAGTGATTCGGGGTTTCATGCCTGGATGCTGGGTGCTGCAGTGCACCAAGTCTTTGATACAAAGCCATCTGGAACTCCACGACTGCTGTTTGGTGTTTCTCATGGGAATCTGAGAAGCAGAAGGATGCAACCCTGTGGAGATCAAAATGACTTTCCAGTTCAGAAACACCTTCCCTTCTGGTGTGAAAAGGCTTTGAATGTGACAAATGGTGTTTTGGTTCTGGGAGAGGCTGGGTGGGAGCTGATGCAAATTTTATTGTCACAATTGCTTGTCTCTCCCTTCCTGAAAGCCCTGGCAGCACTGCACAAGCAAAACTGCCCTCTCAAGGATAGAAAATTATCTAATAGAGGAATTGCGCTGGTGCTCCAGGCAAATGTTACAACGATCTTAAATAATAATTTCAAAACCTAAGCACAGGAAATTGTGTCTGTAACTACACCCTGTATTGCTATTGTACACAAAGACAGTTATAGCCTGGGACAGTATTTTAAAATAATACTCACTTTGGTATGACAATGCTTAGATTTTGTTCAAGCCAAAACGCCCAATTTACAATTCCCCAGTCATTTCACGTGTTGTGTTTTGTATGTTACTCTGGCTTTAATACCATCATTTTCCAGGTTTTTAAAAAAAAAAAAAAAGAAGAAAAAGAGAGAGAAAGAGAGAAAGGTTAGTTTCATGGACTTGTGTCAAGAATTAAGTTTCTCTGCCATGGACACTTGGGAGAGCTCCTGTTACCAAACACCAAATGTACAGTATTACTGCAGCTCCACAGAACAGGAACCAGCTCAGAGTGTGGAACGAAGAGAGGCCTGAGAGTCTCATCAGCATCCGGAAGAGTCAGGCCAGGAACAAGCCCTCCTGTATTCCTGCCTCAGCTTTGCTTATCCAGAGTCAAATCCAGGGCTACTGCTCCTTTGATAGCTCAGATGGAAGTTGTTGCGTATTATTAGAAGGTTTCACCTAATTTGTTTTTACAAAAAAAAAAGAACAATATTGAGAACAATATTGGCAGCCATCATTTTGCATAGATATTACCAGTACCTCTGAGCACTGAGAGACATCATTTTACTTTTATATTTACAATACCTTTGATGCCTGTAGGTTGTATGACATTTTAGCTATATCAATATAAATATTTGCCAGTCATGAAGGGCTTTTATATATTGAAGTACATTACATATCAAGAATGGCCCTGTATGATGTGAAAAATCTGGCAGAAATCTATGTGTAGACTAAATCTTACAGGCTAAACCATGTGGGAGAACAATGGTCTTAAACTGCAAAATCAACTTGAATTTTTGGCTTTTATTCAGGTTGTTGATGTCACTATTAACATGACACAGGACCTAATCCTTCCTCTTGTGAGCAGCCAGTTGGAATCCCATTGTCCTGATTCTGTGCATCCTAAAATTTGCATTTGTAGCAAACATGGCAATTTTGAAAAACACTTCTTTTGGATTGATTGTTTTTCTTCTAATTCTTCTGTGCTTTCTATACTAATAGAAAAATTATTAAACTTTAAAAACAGAAAAAGAGGAAAGAAAAACACACAACTGCAGATGTTGGACATTGCATAGAGTAATGGAAGGATAGTAAATGTGCCTTGTTGATAGAGACTTTTAAAAATATGTAAGTCTTGTTTCTGATACATCCTGGACTGTGTCCTATAGTTTCATTCTTACAAAATGCCTGAAGTCCCCAGGTTAACATCAGTCTTAGATCCCCACCTCATACTTATTTTCTGTTTCCCAGGAACCATTTAGCTCAGAAAAAGGCACATTCTTTTACCATCTTTTGCAGCCTGGCTGGCATCAAATGGCTACGTGGGATTTGCAGAGACAGTGTCCCCATGGTTTTTTACATTACAAGGCATTCAGCCACAGTCTGCTCTTGAAGGGGTAGACACTGTGCAGAGGTAACGGTTTCTGTGCTGCAGCAAGAGATGTCAGTGAATAATTGGTGACAAAAAGGTAAATAACAGCAGAGCAGCCCTTCACCGCCTCTTCTCAGCCACGTTCCCTTTCCATCTGAAGGCCCGAGTTTGTGAATAGAGTTAACAGCTTTCCTGGAAAACTGGCCCATGACATTATTTCCTTGTGAACTCCATCCACCTGTCATGTTAGGGCTTGGTGCAACGCCAGGGCTGGCAGGAAATAATAGGCAGCAGGATGCTGGTGTGTGTCGATGGCCCTGACCCTCCCATTCCTGAACATGAATAAGCCTCGAGCTCACCGGGCGTCAGAGCCGCGGCTCCCGGGCCCTGGGACGCGCATGGGTGGGAGGCACAGCCACTAAAATAACATCCAGCCAGCAGAGCTGCAGCCCCGAGCCTGTGGGAAGGGATGGTGTCACATTCTCACTGCCTGCCCGCTCTTTGTTCTCTCCCCTGCACCCTTGCTGTGCTACAGAGAGAAAACTGCTGCTTCACACAGTAAAAAAGGACAAAGTAGGCCTCCGTGTGAATCAGCTGAGATTTCCCTGAACAGACTTATTTCCCTGGAATCCATGGGGTATATTATGGATGACCATCTCTGTTGCCACTTCTGCTTTGCTTCTATCTAGATAAAGAAAGTGTCATTCTTTGCCTACCAACTGATGGTGCTTCAAAGAACGACCTCTGCTATCACACAAGCAAAGGGCTTTTCACTCTGGATTGCAAAATGAACTTGTAAAGAAACATCCTGATCTCTTAATCATTTCTCTATGAACAATTTTCTGAAGAAAGTCTAATAGCTGGGTCTGGAAGAAAATTGTTTCCTAATCTGGAGCAAAAGTGGCACAGCAGAAGTTTAATGAAATGCAGGCTTGAAGCAAAGCATCCTGTCACCCCTTTCCCTTTCTTTCTCAAAGGCAAAACTGCTGAAGTGAATAATATAACTCATGTGAAAGATCACAAAGATGGTCAAGTTATTGCTGATGTTTTAGCTCTTGCAAGATGAGCGACTAAACGAGTATAGGACCAACACCTCATTAGTCTTTTATAAGAAAAACCCCAACAGCTTAGAGAACAAGCTGTTCTTCCCTTGGCAAAACCTTTCAGTTCCCCCATCACAGCAGCTGGGCCATGATAGGTGCTGTAGCCTCAACTGCCACCAGCTCCAGGTATTGTGAAAGACGTGAACCATCGATGTTGGGCACAGCATTCACATCACAGTCACTGCTTTGCTCGTGTCCTGCCCCTCTGTGTGCTGACATCAGTGGGGCTAAGGTGGCTTTTCTGCACAGCCACCTCTTCCTCACTGCAGCCTGGGCTGCTCCATCATGCCAGGCAGGACTAGAGGGACTTAGCTCCACACACAGAAAAGTGCAGTTGGTCTGTAAAGTGACCAGAAGGGAAAGCAGGAAGCCTGGAGCTCAGGATGGGACAGAAAAATCAGACAGAATCCCTGGGCCCATGTGTGTTTTGCTCACACTAATGCTAAAGCAGAGGTAAGTACTGCAGAGGAGGACTGAAGCATGCTGGCAACAAGCCTAGGGGGAGGCTTCTCTTCCCTGGCTCCGTGAAGGGCTTTGTTCTCCTCTGCATAAAGCAGAGGACAGCCAGGAGCTCTGGGCTCTGCACCGAGCGTTGCCAGACACCCCGGAGCATCGGCTGAATCACAGCGTGGAGCTGCTGATGCACTTCTGGCAGTGGCTTTGTGGGACTGCAGAGGAACTGGCCATTAGATCATTTCCCATAGGCCACCAACCAGGGACTCAATCAGATGGTATCAACTTTCACTCCGGTCTTTGGTCAGAATGGTCAATAAAAGCCATTCCCCTGGTGGTGGTAAAACCAGTTGTGCTTCTGTGGAAGAATTACGACTCAACAGCTTTTAAAATACAACAGGCTCCTTCCAGTCAGCGCTACAAAATTTAAAAGTGACCCCAGAACTGGCCATTACTGAACAACAGGACTGCACAGGAACCAGCAGCCAGAAATTCCCCTGCCTGGAAAGTCACATTTTACAACTGCCCTGGCTCGCAGCACTTCTCCAAAAGTTTGCTGTGTTTTTACAAGACCCATATCTCTTACTCCACTCGCTTTTGGTTTATTTTCTGTTTGTGTTGCCAGCCACTGCTGAGCCCACCTTTGTTAGAGGCCCTGCAGCTCTGAGCATCCCCTGTCTCTCAGAGTGATGGTTACAAGGCTGCCCAGGGCTGCTGGCAGAGCTGCCTCCCCAAGCCCTTTGCACGGCACCGAGGTCCTGAGAGCCGAGCAGGGACACAAATTTGGGATATTTTTGAGCGCCATCTACTGGAGTTTTATCTGTTTTCTAATTGTTTGCACACTTTTAGTGTTTATATTCACACATCGATTCAATAACTCAATACTCTGTGTTCACATGCAGGAAGGATTTAAAATTGCGAAGAATGAGAAAGGAAGACTTCAGCACCCTGGTGCTACCACGACTGAGAGCATCCCTCAGCCTCACAACAAGCTCTTAGTCATGCTCCCATGGTTCTGACAGTCCTTCATTTCCTAGGGTGACAGATTTCCAAATGCTACAGTTACAGCAGGTTAGAAACTCCCAAGGGAATAGTCTTCCACTGGAAGGCTATCATCTTATTAAGTCAAAACATTTCACAGAAATGTAAATTTTATTGCTTATTCATTTTTACAGGCAGTTGTAATCATTGGATTACCACATTTAATTTTCAACTGCATTGTTTTTAAAAAATCAGAAAGATCAGGATAAAACGAAAGATTTTCATCTTTCTGAAATGAAATATGCACAACTATGAAAGCTCTGTACCTAAATCGATGCACAGATAAACTCCTGAGGCTGAGATTTGCATCCTTATTTGGGAAGGTAACAAAATGAGAACAACCTCGGAGTTTTTCATGGAATGAAATCCCAGACTGTGAAGAGCTCTGATCCCTGAATTTTATTCCTCTACTCTATTTTGTTTTGAGAAAAAATAGCCTGACTTGGGAAATTCTTTCTCTCCACATCTGTCCCACTGCTGTTACCTTGCTAAACCCTAATTCTGCCGACATGCCCAGTTCAGCAAGGCTGCTGGCAGTTCCAGTTTCCTGTAGCAGAGGCAAACCTTTTGTACTTTCTCCCTTCGGGCAGTTTTCTTTTTTTCCCAGTAATAGAAGTGTGCGAGGCCTTTCCAGCTGGGAAATGCATGTTGCAGGCAGCAGGGCCAAGTGTACAAAGAGAAAGGAGTCTCGGTACAAGTTACGACACCGACATCTGGCAGATAGATTTGACGTCTCTGTCACCTCCTCTGCTGGACAATGCTCTTGTCCCCAGAGTGAAGCCTTTGTTAAATGCTGGAACTCTGAAAATGTGACTGACATCAGTTCTGCAGAGCACTTGGAGAGTTCTCATCTGCGCAGATCTGTCTTTGAAAGAAGTAAATGCTCTGCCGGTCTCCCCAGCTTCATGCCCTCCAATGAACATCAGGTTTTGGGGACCCAGCCTCTGTTGCAGAAAGGTGCAGTGTGGTCACAGGGCAGCAGACATCCAGTTGAGGAATGATTTGGAGAGACTGAAGCAGAGAATTGCTTGGGGGAGGAACTGCAGTCACAGCTTGCTCTCCAAATAACGTGCAGAAAGTGGCCAGTTTTGCCCAGGAGTTAGAGGGCTGCTCTTCAGACTCCAGCACTGTTAGCCCCTGATGTTGGCACACCCCCTGTGGGGGATGGCTGCTATTTCCATCTCATTCAGCCACTCTTTTTAGCTGCTTTGGGATGGGCTCTGTGCAGAGGGATAATTTCATCACAGGGACAAGTCTGAGCAGGAGCCATGTGAAGGACACCTTGCAAAGTGACTCTTCACCTTCTTTCCAGCTCAAAAGTGGCAGTGGGAGCGTTGTTCTGTGGGTATGACAGTGCTTGGGGATTTGTATTTAGTTTCTAGATCTTCCAGTCTTTGTGGGGTGCATGGGATACAGTCAAAATGGTGATTTTTGGTCTGCCTTGCTGCTCATTGAAGTGGGCACAGCCCTTTTGCATCCCCTGCACATCATAGACAGAAGGAGCAACAGTGTACAATACATTAACTAGTCTGATTTTTCTTTTTTTCCAGCAAAGTTTAAATCCACCTTGAAACAAAGTTTTCCCTTTGGGCTAGTGCAGCAGTTCAGCTGAGCATAAGAGATGCTATTGAAGCAATATTTGGCATGGAAGAGATTAAGTACCATGAAGTCAGAACCAAAAGCTTGCAGTTCAGCAACACGCATAGCATGAAATTACATTCCTGAACATGTGAATTGTGTCATGGTCAGGATCTAGGGCCATCTGACAACTGCCTTGGGAAGTTTTACATTAAAATCCCGTCAGGCATTACAAGTGTCCTGAAGTGATGATGGAATGAGTGATTAGAGAGGGGACTAGCAAAGCTGGCAGCTGCTAATGGAAGGCCTTGAAGTGGAGAGAGACACTCCAGGCTCCCCATGGAGGAAGGACGTGTGCTAAAACATCAGCTCGTTTATAGGGTTTACAAGTCTATTTGTAAATGAACATGTACACCCACAGAGTGGCCTCCTCCCCTGTGATCACTGAGCAACCTCAATGCCAGAAAGGGGAAAAAAAAAAAGCTGTGTTGTTTTTTTTGAAGGGAAATCGTGACAGTGGGCCCAAGAAGAGAATTCAGCTCCCATCTCTGTGTTTTCTCTTTCTTGTGGAGAATGGTAAAATAAGTCTTTATGTTTTAATATCATCTCTTAAATACTGGTGTATTTCCATCATCTTTTTTGATTTATGAAGTATAAATAGGCAATTTTCTCATGCATGAGCTGTGTTTATGTAATACAGTCTTACCATATGATGTTGGAACATTCTGGCAGTGTTTGCCAAATACAAGTTTGTAGCTCAAGTTTACGGATAATTTAAAAATTTCCAAGATGGGCTTATTAGTTACACTTTCCATGAGACACTTTTTCCTAATTGATTACATTAATTCTGATTTAGTTTTGTCAAAGTTATTTTTACAGACATTATTTGTTTTGTTGTTTTTCACATCTGTTCAATTAAACATACTATTCTTGTGCATATAAACAGTCATCCTGTTATGCCTTATTCTTCACTAGAGTAGATGATCTGTAAATAATAACTCTCCAAATTTAGAAATGTGCTCTGAGCAACACACCTATAAAATTATATAATATAAAGAAACTACAGCACTTACTTTATTCTTAATGAACCAAATGATATCTTTGTCTCACTCGTGATAATAATCCAACCTTCAGATTTCCATAAACCCAAGATTGTACCCACAGTTGTTTAAGTGTTGACTACTACCTTTTAATTCTTAAAGGAGTTTCATCTTCATAACAACTTCATGGAACTGAGAAAAGAAATGTATACCTATTCTCTAAATCAAAATAGAAAACACAGTCTGTCACTGGATGTTTCCATGCTTTCCATAGGTTATACCCAAAGTACATAAGGAAAGAAGGTTCATTTACCACAAGTGTGAAACTGCACTAGAGTGTGTTAAGCCTACACAGTGCCAAGGAATTCAAGATTCAGGGTTTATTCTTTCTAGTGAAAGTCATTTGGTTTGGGGCCATCAATTAAGCCATCAAGAAATCCAGCGGAGCCACAGTCTGATTACAATTTAATCACACTACAGTAGAACTGCACAGTAATCACAGTTGTCATTGCCACACAAAAGGTTGCTGTGAGCTGTCAATCTTCCTATCACCAACAGGAAAATCAACTTCCACGCTGTTTACAAGATTCTCTTAGGAGCACTGGGGCCTAAATCCTAAACAAACTTCCTCAATAATTGTCAGCAGAATAGTACAGCATGACTTTGTCACCAGAGGTCCATTATTCTTTAAATTGCCCTCTCACAGAGCCAGCCCCAGCGTCTTCAACTCTCCTTTTGTTTGTTCCTATGCTACAGGCTCTTGGTAGTATCACAATGAGCTGCGAAAGCAGCCTTTCCAAAAACTAGTATTTGAGTGCATCCAAAGAACAGCAGTTAAGCTCAATATCAAATCCCCTTATTCCCTGGCCTACGTATTTGATTTGGAAACCCTTGAATACATTTGTTCCAATAAAAGCCATAGAAAGGGCTGCACTTTGGGACCTTCTGCTGCTGTTGTGGATTAAGCAAAGAATCCAGAGATGGGTAAGGCTGAACTGGGGTACTGATGCTCTGCTGGACCAAGCCTGAACTAATGCATGTGGCTCCTGAACCAAACCCTGTGCAAATCCTTGTACCTCTGCCCTTCAGTGACAGCTCAAGTGGCCAAGCAGAAAGGTGCAATGAGGCATCTTTCCAACCACTGCGTTTTGTACGATGAAGGTTTCACAGCTCTTGGTCTCTCTGACGTATTTTTGCTGCAGGCCAGGGAAGGGATTTGCATACAATGAAATTTTTTTTTCTAAGTTAAACAAAAATACAGGCTTATTTCAAGGAAGGTTTGGAGGACAGCCACATACATTTTGAAATCCCTGGGCTAGAATTAAGCCATTAAATCAGATTTTGCAAGATGCGGGACTTTTTACAACAAAGGGAGGGAATGGATCTCTTGCTCATTTTGGGCCCTAAGAGTAATAGTTCATTATTCTCTTTCCAAAACAAAAGTGGGACAAATTGATTACTTAAAGCCGCTTATTCAGGAACATTCCGATAACATCACACCTTATGCTTTGGCTTCTGTAATAGCTTTTTCCTGAGCTCCTGACAGCAGGGTTCTGTCTTCTGCTGAGTTAACAATGAGTTCTCCAGAGTATTGATTCTGAAGGCAATAAGGAAACTGAAAGGGGACCTGGATACAAGACACAGCATGCTTGAGACCTCAGCCAGATTGCTGGGTATTTGTCAGTCTTATATTTCATGTTGAAGACTACAGAAGCAGCATTCAGAATGCCCATTGTGCCCATTGTGAAGGTCCTTCTACAATTCCCCATGAGACAAATTCTCTTGGGCTTTTATCTACATGCCTGTGTGTTCATGTGTACCTGTATGTGTATATACATATACAAAAATCTTAACCTTTAACATTCTTCCTTCAAGAAATCACGTTATCTTTAAAAATAATATGTAATAAGAAGCATTACTATCTTTTCACTTTAGAACTAGCAATTGATTAACTTAACACACACAAGCCCAGGCTGCTGGATAGCTCAGGGGTCAGCTCGCTGCATCCTCAGTGAGGAGGCGACAAAAGAGTCCGAGGACCAGACCCTCACCTGAGGGAGCTTCCTCTGGGCAGGTGATCGGGGGCACAGGTGGAGGCAAAGAGAGAGAGAGGGGACTCCTCGTATGGTAATCCACGTGAAGGTTTATGTTGGAGTCCAAGCCTCTGGCTGCCTTGGGAGGTCAGGGCATGCCTCAGGCTGTCCTGGGTGATCGGGAGCCCCGGCAAGGGGGTCCCAGACCCTGGAAAGAAGCCCAGAATAACACCGTCTTTGACCTTAGCCCATGGGTAGTTACCAACACTGCAAGAGTCAGTGCAAACCACAAGAGTGTAAAAATGAGTAGTAGCTTAGCATTTTACAAGGTAAAAAATTAGATTTTAGGATTTTTAATATGAGGACGAAGGGTTTAAGATGGAGGATTTTGGGCGTTACCCTGTTCTTCTTCTTCTTCTCCTTCTCCTCCATCTTCTCTGGTAGTTGTGGCACAAAATGATTGGTAGAATGAAAAAGAGGTAGAAATTATGTGTCTAGAATAGGTGCAAATTAATTGGTATAAAAGAGTAAATAATAAATACGTTGTGAAGAATGGTTGGATCTTGGAAAGGGTACAAAAAGGACAGGGACGGCCCAAGTCTGGGCAGTCCCCGCTCGGTTTCGGCTGGCATCAGACGTGCAGCCGGAGCTTAGAACAAATTAGAGATAAGAAGAAATAAACATCTTGAAACAACATCTGCAGGTGTTTCTCATCTGTTCGGACTCAAGGTAAAACTTCCCAGAGGTGAAGATAAGAACCAACATTTGTGTGGAGTGCCGTACTCCTACAGGTTTATTAGCGCACAGGGACAAATAGTTGAATTTTAATGAGGGGATCAAACTTACATATGGAGGGCAGGACAGGCGGGGATAAGGGATACAGCCAATAAAGTTGGAGGTAGAAGGCGGGGTGACAGCTGAGGGGACCAATGAGGACAATACAAAGGAGGGACTTGGAGGAGGAACCAATGGGGTGTTGAACAATGCAGAACTTTCTAGAACATATTAATAAAGGGGAATGACTATTAATAACTTCATACATAAACCAGGGAGGGGAAAACATGAAGCTACCATAACTAAGAATGAAAAACAGGGAACTGGGGGATTGTGGGCTCTCACCTGAGCCTAGGAGTGAGAGAAAGGGCTTAAGCCTTTGACCACCACAACCTGAGGTTGCTGTTGCCCTTAGGGGTCTGGGTGGCTTTGGCCACCTGCACCACCACATTAACTGAATTGTTTTCAGCTGCCAGTGTCCTTATAAGTTTCTAATGAACCCAAATGCATTAAAAATGTAATTTCAAGGCAGCCTGAACTCTCAGTAAAGCTGAAGGCTCTTACTGATCCCAGTGGGATATACAGATTTGTGAGACTCTGATATCTTTTATTTCTCCTTGTCTGAAAGAGCTGTTTCTGTAATTGTTTAGTGAACTGAAAAAAATATGTGTTTCATTACAAATCAAGAAGGAAAGTCACTAAAATGAAGGCAGGTTCTGTGGGTGGGCTGGTGTCTGTATCAAGTTTGCATGTTAACAGATCTGGAAGAATGTCACTGAGTATCTTGTTGCCTGGCCTAAGCAATTACTGGTTTTTCTGGTATTTATTGAGCCTCGTGGTGCACTTGGAGCTTGATTTCTAATTCAATTATATACTGCAGCATAGAAAAGCTGATTAGAAAATATGCTTTACCTACAATGTGATGTTTTCTTTTATGAAGATAAGCACACAGGATAATTAGCTTTGATGCTACGTAATTTTTCCTATGGGATCCCTTATTTGCATAACAGGATTTAGTTTTCCTGTTTAGTGTCAGAAAGCCCAAATTATTCTGGCTCTCACAGGGAATTGGTACCTGTAACGCACCATGCTCTGGGCTGATGAAGCCAATGTGATGCTTCTAAAATCTCCAAATTATTCTGTATCTTCAAAGTGTTCTGGCAGAATTACATCCTCCACAGCCATACCTATACATGGGAAAGAGAAATGTAACCAATTCCCCTGCTGACCTTTATCTTACTGTGTATATTTAAAACAGGAAAAGCGTGCCCATTGGCTCAGCTAATACCTTAAATACCTAAAAGACACCCTGCTATTCCCAGTTCCTGACTACTTCCTTGTTTGTTTCCCTCCTGGCTAGCAGCAGCTTGCATGTATATTGATATATGTATGCAAATTTTCAACTCCACACAGGGCTTACCCAAGAAAACAAAAGTCTGTAGCTCTTCCAAATTCCTGTCTGAGACTCCCCACCTGGGCTCTGTTAGATACTTTTATTTACCTTACTGAGTTATTATCCTTGATAAGACACTCTCTTGCTGCCTTTAATTTCAAGCTAGATAGAAAACATGTTTTATGTGTGGGGATTTTTTTAAATGTACATATATATAATCACTTTTGGACCTTTCCAGCATTACATGCAGCACTGCAATGTAAACCCAGATTTATTAACCAAGTTGTGACCTTGAGCAGTGCTCTCAGTGCAAGGAAACTGGAAAGCAAAGGCAGCTAGTGGAGATGTTGAGAGAAAACGTTGATGTTTTAGGTCTGTCCATTTGAAGTGAAGGCCTTCAGTGCCTTGATTTCTTACACCAACATACCTCCCACTTTCAAAGGTACTTTAAAGTACATATAAGGCCTTTAAGGATTTAAAAATGAAAAAGAAAATATTATTTTGCTAAAGCCCCTTAGGAACCTGGTGCTATTTTGAGCATCTGGATCCTCAAGCCTTTCTGTGAAATCTGCAATTTGCAGTTTGCCTGAGGGATCTGGGTGAAGTGGAAAAATGAGCTGAGCCTGGAACAGCTGAACATCCTGCTGTATGTCTGGAGTTTATTTCAAAATGCTTAAGTCAGATGCTCTTTTATCAGTTCCTGGCACACCAGGGAGCAAGTATGGTCACCTACAGGAACTGAACTGTAAGAGTCATAGGCCAATGGATTTGGGAGTAACTGGCCCAACTTCTCAAATCAGAAAAGCTGAGGAGGATCCTGAGTGCAGGGTAAGGGAGCAGCATTCCCTGTGCTTCATTAGCTGCCTTTGGTGCTTGTCCATTTGGCTCTTGCAGAGATCCAGCTGCTTTCCAGGGGTGAATAGCTGACTGGTGAGATGGAATGGCAGATCCACTGCAGCAGCTTGTGCAGATGGTTGTTATCCCAAATGGAAATGTTTGGGGTTTATTTGTGAAGTGTGCTCCCGAGCAGACAAAAGGACAGCTCTCCATCGCTGTTTGTAGTGAGGCTTGAGCACTGTTTACTAGAGAAGAGAAGGCTAAGGAGGGACTTGGTTATCACACAAAATAGGGCAGGAGGGATGACTGGAGTGTTTGTTTTTGCCCTGGCTGATGGTTATGGGGACTGTTCTGTGACTCCACAGGCTGCTGTTGTACATGTGCTTGTCTGCCCCACTGTGTGAGGACAAATGTTGCCTCCAGGATGCAGGGAGTGGCTGTGGAAGGGCAGATGCCAAGGAAAAGCAAAGTTTTTCCTATTTTCCTCCCGTAAAGAAGGTGAACCCAGCCCTTTGTCCCTCCCTGTCACTGCAGCCTGGCATCTCCTCTTTCACTTCCCTCTTACAGGACTTGTCAACCACCCCTTCAACAACCAGAGGCTACAGAAGTGTTGGCCATCAGCAACCCCTGAGCCTTCTGAGCTGCTAGTTCAAGTGGCAGGGCCCAGGGTGTGTTTTAGCATGTCCCACAGAATCTGGACCTCTCCTGAAAATGGTAGCAAACAATGTGTGTGGCTTGCCAGGCAAACATGTGGTGGAACTGTCATTATGAAACATGTAGTTTTGGGAAAGGAACTTACTTGCCAGAGTGACTGGGGTTGAGTCAGTAGATCAGCCCAGATGTAAGGCCAGTGGGAAGAAGAATCCTTCCAGTCCTGGGTAAAATCTCAGTGCAATTCCTGTTAGAAATACCAGAAATTTGCAAAGGCACTTAGAGAGATACAGTCCATGTGCTCTAAAGAATGGCTGGGAAAAAAGTGATTGTGGAGTTAAAAAATCATCTACCGCCTTTATTACATGAAGGAAACATGGCAAGGGATTAAAGGAAGACCTTTATTTGCTGTTAAAGATGTTAGATTCCATGTGGCAGACAACATCCAAAAATACGAAGTCACTTCCAAAAAACACAGCTGTTCCGTGGGAGCTATGATTTCCACGAGCCTGGGCTGTTTGAGAACATCTTGGTGGCAGTCTCAGGACAGAAATGTCGTCATGAACACTGCTGAACTTTAGAGAGGAGTGGATTGTTTTCCTGGTAGTGCCTAGTGACACTATTTTGTAACGCTAGCCTTTCGGGAAAAAGATATTCCCTGAATTAGCACATTACGAGTTCATTTAATGAATGTTCCGCCTCTCAGATGAGAGATTAACCTGACTGGGCCATTGCTCTAAAACTTTTATAGGTTTGATTCTCTTGAAAGTTACATTCTATCTTAGGCCTTTTGAAAATTGAAGAAATTACTGGATGAAACCCTGGGAATGGTGTTGTGCTCAGCTTAGAGGGGTGTGTTACCCTCCCAAGGGATCATTGCTGTAGGAGTAACAATCTGCCTCTACTTCAGAGCTACTGAAAGTCATCAGGGTTTGGCATTGGCTTTACCTTCCCCTCCCTGTGTGTTTTTGTAGCTGCACGGTGGAATCTCACTCTGAGGTAGAAAGCAGGGTCCTCTTCCACTTGCATGCTAAATTCTGTAATCATAACATTTGTGTTTTCTATCATTTGAAACAGGCCTGGTATTCAGGTTTCACTGTAGGGGAAAAAAAAAAGAGATTTTTGCCCCTTTAACTTTTGCAGTAGAAGAGCAGTAGCGTTTTTCGTTTAGAAACTTGGGTTAAAACAGATTTGTCAGCCACTGTTGTGAAAGATTGATTGATGGTTCACAGATCCAGCTGCCTGTGAGGTCTGAGCAAACCCCAAAAGAGCCTAAGCACACTCTGTGTGTGGGAGAGGAGTCTCTGCTGCTGTGCAATCACTTATGTCAGCAGACACGGGATATTCCAGCCCTGGGCAAATAAATATACCCAAAATGAGTAACCTAGTGAGAGAAAGTTTCGGGGATGAAGGTGGTGAACCTGTTGGAATGGAACACACACTGCAGTGCTTGGGGGAGGAGGGCTGGTGTGGGCTCTCTGGTGTCAGTAACGTGTTGGGTTTAGAAGCCTTTGAAGAGAAAAGAATGACCACAGTGTTCTGGTGGGGATGGAGTCAGCCCAATTAAGTATGGTTTGCTAAACTGCTGACAAGTCTGGATAAACAAACTTTGTGTGGACAGGTCTGAAGCTTACAAGAAGTCGTTGACTTTAATTATGGTTCAGCAGAAGTAAAATCTGAGCTAGGGGTACTCGAAAGGTTGAAAGCTGGATGCTCCCAGCCCGGGGGGACTCTCTGGGTGTCACTAAGCAGCTTTCCCTGCCTGCAGCGTCCATCAGGTCACAGCCCACACAAGGGTATCTGGGCTCTGTGCATTTCCCCTGGAGTTATGTGGGCAGGCAGGTGACACAGAGGATAACTCTGCTCAGTAAACTTACAGTCACATTGTCCAGCCACTCATGAGTGATTTTGATAAAGTCACTTCTGAGGGCAGTGCTTCAGAGAAAGCTTTCTTGGAGGTACTGTGGGATGCCCTTTGATTTGCACCTATGTACCCAATATAAATGGTTTAAGTGTTTCAGAGCCATTAACAGCAGTTTTAAGCATTCCATTAGTGGACCGGGTCAGTTTTACGACTGTGTTTTATTTGTCTCCATCCTCCCTTGTTCAGATCCAGTGTTTGTTAGCAAGGCCTCCAAGCTGCAGGGTTTATATCAATATTCATATTTTTCCCTTCATGCAAACAATGGAGAACATGAGCAAAAGCCCATCCAGGATCCTGGGAATTTCCTACAGAGTTCAAAGGACTTTGGAGCTAGCTTATAAATGATTAAACTGTTTCAATTAGAAAAGTTATTTTATTAATGTAATCTGTGCAGGGCTGGGAACAACTTGCTGCACACAAATCCCTGAGCCACTTCTGTTTTCTTGACTCCTTATCAAGCTGCTAGAGAACTTTCCAGCATGGGATTATCTGCTCAGAGAACAGCTTGTATCTAAATGTTTTTATTTTTTAACTGTGGATTTGCCTCATCAGATCTAGAAACTGTAATGATTCAGAAAAGTGTGGACAGGGACACGCTGGCTGCTTGTGCTCTGCAGCCCCGGAGTGCTGCGTCTTCAGTAGCAAGCCTTGGCTCACAAACTTCCCCAGCAGGAAGCTTATAATGAAAGAGTTGTTGAGCAAGAAGCAGAAAGATTTAAACTCAAGTCACTCCCAGATGAACAGATGTCTTTGTTTTTAATTTGTGCTATCAAGAAGGGATGGGGGTAGTGGGGAGGAAGCTTTCCCTCCTCCATGCTGAGGCCATCCCCGACCTTCAGGTGCTTAATCACAGCCTTTTACTGCTCCCTTCTAACACTTCCCCATCTGCAGCATCTCTGTTCTGAAAAGTAGAGAAGTGCTTTAAAATTGTGATTAATTGTAAATTTAATTGCCATCCCCTCCCCAAAGAAAGTTAACCACAGTCAAAGCAGAGAGAAAAAATTACTGGCCCTGGGAAGGCCGGACATTGGAGCTCAGTGTTGGGAGGCAGATCTGGAGCCCAGAACACAGAACTCCTCCTCACTTTCTTTCCTGATGAGAGTATATTTCTTGGAGGCAGAATATGTGTGTCAGGATGGAAGGGAAGGGTGGAAATCTGGTCCTGGAATTGTATTTGCCAGCTCTTACCATGAATTAATTGCATTTGGCTTGCCTAGCAAGTATTGCATGGAGAGAATACAAACAGAATTTTGCAAGACTGAACTATCCCAGCTCCAGCTGTGACACTTCCTACCCAGCACTCCAGCAAAAATCTGAGTTCTACCCTTTTTTTTTTTTTTTTGAAGCACTAATGATTTTGCGCTTGATAGATGCCTGGTGCCACTGTATCCATCCCTGACTCCTGACTTCTCTCTGTCTGCAGCGTGTCTGATGCTGGCTGGTTAACTCCTTCCCCCCCAGATGTGGCTGCATGTCATGCCAGATCTGCCAGTGGCATAAAGTTCATTAAAAGAAGTGTGGAGCTCTTTAACATGAAAGCCCTCTGTCGGTGTTATGTGGATCATTACTGTGGCATCTCATTCCAAGTGCTGCTTCACTTATATTCACAGCATTGCCACTAATTCCTGCCCTGCAGAAAGGTCAGCATTTCCCCAGCAAAAGTATCCCCACTGCTTGGCTGGGCAAAGGCTCAAAATCTCCAGGCAGTGTGGGAGCTACTGCCCAAATCAGCTGTTTGCCCTCCCCAGGGTGGGAAGGGCATCCTGGCTCTTCTGCCCCTTGCAGATGATGGCACTTCGAAGAAGAAAACAAATTATTTCTATCTTGCATCAAAGCTACTGTTCCTGGGTGATAACTTTGTCTTCTCCCCTCTGTACCCTGTAATACAAGCAGCTTCAGATGGAAAAACTAAAAATCCCACCAAAAGTCCAGCAGAGGATTTTCAGAGGGGTTTTCATGTTAGAAAAAGGAGAGGGAACTGTTCAGGCTTCAGGCTGCTAGAAATCCTTCATTTATCAAAAGAATAAGAGAAGCTGTTGTTCCCCTTTGAGAGTTCTCTGTACCTGGCAATTGCTGCAGGCTCAAAGCTTCCCCTCGTGTTACTGCCCCATAACAGCTCACCTAGGGTGGGGGTTTGGTCCCAGCAGCTCTCAGCTGGGCATAGGTTTCCTCAGTCCTCCTCATATCTGTGTGGCTTTCAGAAAACTTCATTTGAGTGGGCATCTTCTCCCAAGGAACAAGCACTACTTTGCTTCTCTTGGCCCCTTTCTTGGTACCTTTTCTGTTCAGAAAGATTTTTCCTTCTTCCTTCCTCTCTCAGCCTCCCATGTGATACCCTGAATGCAGCAGTGCATGCTTGGCATGTAGTGCCTGGTCTTCAAATCCTTAAGGCACTGGGCAGTCAAATTCCCATGGGATGCAGCATTCACGCTGAGTTTTGCACCTGGAAGATGTGGAAGGCAATTGAAAGTCAAACTCAGTAAGACAAAAGTGTCTGTGCTCCCTGCTGTGCCACCCATATACGATAAGAGATGATTTCTTGGCAGCTCCTGTGTCCCTGGGGATGCCTTCCACAGCTTCCTCGGGAACAAAACTAAAATCTGCAGACCAAAACCAGAACTGAGGTCAGAGCTGTTTCTGGGTACAGCAAACATGGGCCGTGGGGTCTCCAGGAGCTCAGAATTTCCTGCTGGGCAGGCTCCTATGTGAAGGGAGTGGCCAAGGCCATGCTGTCTGTGACTCCTGACCCTGGTACCTGCAGCAAACCTGTGCTGCTGCCACCCTTCAGCAAGGTGGCTTTAACCTGTGATCTGGGTGACTTTCACTGTCTATACTGGGGGATGGGTGCTATATATTCTTGTCTCATGAGGTCTTACAGTCTCCTGGGGCAAGTGTGTTCCCTCTTAATGTCTGTGCTCACATCCAGAGCCTCGAACTTTCTCGCTTGCCTCCCCCAGCCCCTCCAGAGTCCAGCCTGCTTCTATATAATAAATAAATCTGTTTTCTTTTGCCTTGAAAGGAAAAGGGCTGAGGGCTTCCTAAACCAAATTGGGTAAATTGTTTATTGTGTGAATTTCAATAAGGGTTTTGAAAAGGAAGTGGTGTGTAAGCCCTGATAAACATTGTGCAGTAGATAGCAGTGGGGAAGGGTTGTGGTTCCATCTGGATGTACACACAGCCCTGGCCTTCTCCTGGGTCTGTGAGAACAATGAATTATATATATCATGTGCTACAGGGCTGGCTCCTGGGCTGCTGAGATCAAATCCCACAGCCACTGGTACCAGTGGCTTTTGGGGATGGGTTCTGGGCTGGCAGAAGCTGGGTCTGACCTGGCACAACAAGGATGGCACTTCTGTTGGTCAGGGGATACACTCAGTGGTGCTGTGGCTGGCTTTCCATCAGACTCCTTAACTGTGTGAAAACAGGTGAGCACTGAATGGGGAATTAACACAGCCAAAAATTGCCCCCCCAGTCCAAGTTGGGTGTGCATTTCTTGCCCTGTTGCCTGTGTAGGCTCTCTCCTCACACAGCCACAGGAGGCTGGGGATCTTGGCTCACAGCTGACAAATCCTGAACACAGCTGGTTTGGTTTTTTTTGCCTGGCCAAGAACTATTTACATAATTACATGCTTGAAGAGTTGGGTTTCAAATAAAGATGTGATTTCAGATATAAACACACATTATCTTCAGAGCATTAAAAACTCCCACAAAGTAAATTTCTAACTCTAATAGCTGGAGAGTTACTGTGTTTTTAGAGAATTAAAAATTACTGGAGGCAAGATGGCACAAGTGAAGTTACAGCAGGAAAAGTTCAATATTAAAATTACGTATAAAATAATGTTTTCAACAAAAGATTGTCCTTTGTCTTGTTAAGAAGGATCATGGTACTTAGCCTAGTGGTTATATTCTAGGACTTGTAGGTGTTTATTTCAGCAATTGGTTTTCTACCAAAATTATTTGTTTCTCATTAAAATATAGGTAATCTCTTGCTTTAACTAGTATCTTAAAAGGAAAAAAACCCAACACTGAAACTAAAAAAACAAAACTGGAACTGCTGTGGCCAGAGCAGAATCTCATTTGGAAGATACGTGAAAACCTCATAGGATATTGACTTGTATTGGCTCTGAAGTCCTTTATGCAATAGTTTCACTCTTGTATTGAAAATCATACATCATCTGTATTCCAGGGTTTCTTTCCAAGTGTTTCTGGGGAAATCCCTGGATATTGGTCAAGTTCTCTTGACAGATGAAGAGAAAATATTTGGTGTGCTAAGATCTCGGTGGGATAGCTTAAACTGTGAAGTGCCTGTTCCTCTTAACTCATATTAAAGTACTGCCCTTCACCGTATGCAGCCCCACTGATTCTGGTGAACCAGAATGAGCAGATATTACTTCTGTGAGTAAAGCTGCAGCTGGGCACAAGAATTGCTTTTAGAGGAGGCTGAAGGTGTGTCTGATGCAGCTGCAGAGGGTCACAGTGCAGATCACAATGAGCTAATAGGAAGCTCTGTAGTTTCTCTTGGTCCACATGAGAAGTATTTTTTTAGGAGTGTCCTCTCCAGAGCTGAGGAGCCGTGGAGGCAGAACACTTAACTTGCATTTTGGAGATAGAGCTACAGCTCTCCTGGGGTAGGGGTGGGAGCACTGCAATCAAGACTCCTGCCCTCAGCGTGATAGGAGAGGTGGAGGGGAAATGATTTTCCGAGTTACTCCTAGGAGCTCTGTATTTCCATGTGAGAAAGGGAGGCTTGGCAGGTTGTGCTGCCAGAGCGTGGGCTGGAATAGAAACCCCTCCTTAGCCTGTTTTGCAGACAGGAGGTACTGGGTGGCTGTAAGAGCTCCTTTGGGGTATGACTTGTTCTGTTTCACAAACCCAGTGTTCTGAGGATGCATTTGTGTATCAGGACACTTCAGTGGAGCCCCACAAAAACAGTTACAGTCCAGAGATGGGGCAGCACAAGGGCCCAACCACCACAATGAGCAATACCCTGGTAAATGTGACCGCGACGTCCTCTTGTTCAAGGAGCTCACAGGAAAGGTTGGGGAGGAGGTTTTACTGTCAAGAATGTACTCATGAAAAAACAGGACTGAGAGACTGACCAACTCACTGGGGGGCAAAGGAAATTATGGCAAAGCGGTGGTTTCCATGTCACCTGAGTCCCAGCCCAGCACAGTGGCCATGAGGCAGCAGTAGAAGAGAGCAAAGCTCTGCCACCTCCCTTCCACTCCCTGAACGCTGCCAGGATCGCGTCCTAAACCCCGAGGGGTGACTGCAAGCCCCGGACAGTGTTTGTTGTGGGGTTGCTACTGGAGTCTGTGGTCTAAGGGAGTTTCTCCGGCATGTTGGTGAGTCATCTGATACAGGAGGAGCCTGAGACAGGAGCTCCACGTTGCCCCCTCGCCCAGCAGCCGATCCTGGCCCGTGGCTGCTATTTAAATCTACAGCAGAAGTGTCAATGTATCTGTGACATTTTTTTCACGATGGCTGAGGAGACCAGGAGCTGACAAATGATTCTTCCACTTCTCTTAGCTAATTTTGAATTAGCTGCGTTTACAAACACGTGTGGACACATCCACAGGTCCCAAAACTCTTCAGTGTGTCTCTTTAGTGTTTCCAACACCCATATCTGTGGAGGACAGAGCACTGAGCTCAGCTGTGTTGCTGTTCCATCCTTTGCATGTGTGTCACATTTCATCAGGTGTGGTTTTAAATGCCACCTTGACTGATCTTTAGAAGGAAGCAAAGCACCTTCTGCCCTTTGTTGTTGGTGTGAACTGTGGGTTTTGCTCAGTTTTGGCTTGGTGCTTTATGTCAAGGTGCCAGATGTACCCTGGGTTTGACCCAGCAGGGAATTGTGCTGGCCACAGCAACACAGCTCCCAGCAGAGCCTGTGGGGACAGAGGAAGTGACCCTGGATACAGCTTGTGTCGAGCTAGGGGGAAGCTTGGTGTGGTAAAATGGATTTTACCATGAGGAGGCAGGTCCAGGAGCAGGGAATCTTCTGGTACAGACTCACAAGAGCCTGTTGCTCCCTATTTGCTGCCAGGAGAGAGGCCAGCAGCCACTGAGAGGTCAGATGCCCCAGTGGATGAGGACTGTGAGGCTTTGCCCCAGGATGGAGCAGGAGCAGAGCAGTGCTTAGGGACATTCAGCCGCTCCCTCAGCCCTCTGCTGAGGTGTGTGTGTGGAAGATGCCATATCTGGAGCACTTTCTGAGGGCCAGTTTATCTATGAGGCATTTCTAAAGAAAATACTCGATTTCCCCAGCTTTGTGCTGGCACAACTTCTGTGGAAAGGGAAAATTAAAAACAAACAGAGCTCCTTTTCAGGGGGCTTGGTGCAGACCACTGCACTATCCCATGCTGCTCACGTGGCTGTCACTGCTGATGGGGACCAGGCAGCATTTACTGAATCATTGCAATTTAACTTGGTTTCTTTCCCCCACTAACTCTCTGCTAGTGCTTTCAGTCCTTACCTGCTTGAGGGAAGAGGCAGTCAGGCTTCTTGGATATCCCTGAACCTATTCTCAAATCACTAAGAAGAAACATCATTTCCTCAGGGGCAAGCAGTCTAATATTTTTCATCTTTTATCATGATTCCCATGGACCCTCTTTTTTTTTTGCTATTTTCAAGATTTTAATTTTAAGTCCCTATGGATCCACAGCACCTGCAGCCTCTGCAGGTTTGTGAGCCCTTTCTCATCAGGTAGGAGCCCTGAATGGCATCTCTCCCCCAGCATCCTCCCTGGGCTCCTGGTGCTCTTCTGTCCCTCAGCACATAGCATGAATTCAGTCCCTGAGTGAATGCCACCAATGTAAATAGCAGGAAAAGGGTTCATCCGTGGCTTTTCTAAAGAAATGTAATCTGCAAAATGAGACACTGTGAGGATGCTAACAGAGGGTTTATGCTTGACTGCATGTGGCGCTGAAGAATGGCTGTTAGTCTGACTTCTGGCAGTTTTACCTCAGCTGTACAGATGTGTTTGGTGTAAGGTGAAAAGTACAAGATACTTTGCAATCAGCTCTAGCCTCAAGTACAGATTTAATATCAAAGGTGAGGATGTCGATAAGAATTCAGGATTTTGGGGAGAATACAATACCTTTGACTAGCTTGTTTTCCATTCTCCTTTACTGGGTATTGATTGAAGGAGTCTGAAGAAAAGCAGTGCCTTAAATCAACATGCTGTCAAGTAACAACACCATGAGAACAGAGCTCCTCAGAGCTGCTGCAGGCCTGATCTGCCCTGGGAACTATACAAGCCTAAGAAGTCAAAAGTATTGACTTGAATAAGAATGAGACCATTTTTGGCAGCCAAAATTTAATGTGGAGCCTGGATAAAAGACCTTCCAGTTCACCGGGTGTAAATGTGAATAACTTGCTGTTTCTTGGCTGAAATCACAGTGTTAAGAGCAGGCAGCAGCATTACACAGCACACTTTTCAGTGCTGATTTCAATTTTGATACAGTCCCAGTGGGACTATAGAAAACTCTGCTCCATTATGTTTCAGAACAATGGGATCACTGCAAAAGAAAGACACCAAGAGTGAACGTGCCAAGCTGATTCCTTTCCAACCTCAGCTTGAGCAAAAACATTCAGGAGCAAACAACTACAGATCTTGAGGTAGGCAGAACCAATATTCAGATCTGTGTGGTACGACTTTTTTTGGCCTTTCTCTACATTTGTAACCTAATTTTTGCAAGAATGACACATCACTTTCTGGTCTTCTGAAATGCCATGACACATCTGCCAGAGCCCTGAGCTGCTGTGTGAGCACTGAGTACCTGCAGCACCTTGGGGAGGTGTTGTGGGCTGGGATACTGATCCATCAGGTCCTGTCTGCAGTCATGGTCACTGCTGTGAAGGTATAAATTGGCTTTTAATGATGTTTGGATGAAGATGTGCATTTATATGCTGATCTCCATGGACTCTTTCTGTGCCAATGTCTTACTGCCCTGACTTCCAATAGCTGAAGTGTCACTAAGTGGTAGCCTTGTGATTAAAAGTCAGATTCCTCTTCCTGTATCCATTTTCAGAGAAGTTAACAGTGAACAAACAGGACATTATACGAAGATGTTCAAGAACTCTTTGTAATCTGTGAGTTGATCCAGTTGTTGCCATGCTGTTACCCTGGGGTGAGCCACCAGCTGTAGTGGCCCCTGGGACAGGTACTTACAGTCTCTGACAGCAAGAGAGAAACCAATGTGAAAGATGTAAAAGCTTTCTGAGTACAAGCCATCCTCACTGGACTATATCAGGAAGGTAATAAATGCTTTGGAGGGATAAACCACCAAGGAGGAACTATTTAAACAGGGCAACACTGGCAAAAGAACAAATGAGTGTAGGCTGGCCATAAATATTCTTGGTGGAATATTCTTGGAAGAAGGTCTGTCTAGGGATCAGAGAGTATTTCTTTCATTTAAGGAATGTAGGAAAGAAACTGTTGGTTGGGTTTTTTGCCTCCCTAAGATGAAGTTTACTAGGTGTATATGAACAATTACATGTCTGCAGTGCTGAGGATCCCTTGCTGAGCTGTGCTCCTATTTCAAAGGGTAAAGGCAGATTTTTGTCAGTTAATTTTTGTAAAGAACCCCCCGTACAGTTCCTTGAAAACCCAAGTGATAGTAATTCCAGCTTTGGACAAAAGTCTTTAGATTTCCAATGACTTTTTGAGTCTATTCAGAAGAACTGAGCGCAGCAGCCAGAGAGTGATGTGCAGTACATCTAGCACAGCTCACTGGCATCATTCTGCACTTTGCTTTTCCAGTGCTAAAACCAGCAAGTCATTGGAAACTGGAATTTGCAAAGAAAACCATGTCAATAGAAAATAAATTGCAGGGAGAAGGCAGTAAATCTATCATGTCTCATCTTTATAAACCAAATTATTAAATCCTCATCAGAGGGCAGCATGGGTGGTTAATACTCAGAGCTGGTACGGCTCTTGCTTTTCTGAAATGTGAAATTTCATCCTGCAACAGGACACAACTCACAGATGTGTGCGTGTGCTCCTGCTGTACTGGAATTACTCCAAGGAGGCACACAAGAAACAGCTGTCTCTGCTTGCTATTCTCTTCTCCTCAGTGTTTGCAGTAGCTTCTTCCCTCAGCATCATCCAGGAGCTCCTTTCCTCACAGGAACAGCACCAAACTCAGCCGACACATCTCAGAAGTTCATGACTCTGTCTCTAGGTCACCCTGTGCTTCACATCCTCCTAGTTCAGGTGCAGGGACACGTCCACATCTCCCTGTGGACTAGCCACTTTCTTTTCTGGCTCTTTTCCACCCACAATTGGCTTCCAGGCTTTTGGCAGAGTAGTTGCTAAAGGCTGCCTCTGTGCCTTGCCCTGTCTGCCCAGATAACAGTCCAAACATGGCTTGCACTTGTTTTTTTCTCAAAAGATACCTTTGGACTTAGGCTAGAACAGGCCAGGACTGTGATGAAACTAGCCTTTCATGAGGGGGGGAAAAGTTTTCCACTTGCTGAAGCTGAACTTATTTGCAGGAAAATGCTGTTTCCAACTAAACTTTCACTTTAGCTCCTTGATCCAGAGTGGAATTTCTGGACAAAATTAAAGTTCACGTGAGGCCAGTTCTTTTGTTTTCTTTCCTCAAGATGTTTGGCTCCTTTGAACCCTTTGTTGCATCGTAGAGGCACAACTGTGCCTGAGGATCTCTCTTTCAATCTGCTCTCAGCTGCTTTTTCCCTTTCTTTGGCTGGCAGTTCTCATTCCTCTCATTGGGATGAGCTTCCCTTCGTCTTAAATTTTCTTCATACTCTAATTCTTCTAATCTCAGCTTTAGGAAGTACCTGTTTTAAGACAGGGTGAACAAATGGTATGGAACAGAGGATGTGGAAACTAAAAGGTCTTGAGGTAAAATCATTGATTGCAGACTTCCATCCCAAATACCTCTCTGCTCCATCCTAAACAACTGAGGTTCAGTAGGTTTTCTTCCTCTTTATCTCAGTAACATATTTGAAATTCCTATTAAAGTTTATAATTTCCCTGAATGTACTCTAGCAGCATAACTATATCAGTGCCACACAACTATCTAAACTAATAATGTCAGAAGTACACAAAGAATCGTAAACAGGCAGGTTTAAATGAATTTAAGCAATCTCTGCTCCAGAGAACTGAATGTACAAGCCATTGCAAGCATTTAGGAAGGCTGATGCATTGGAAGATAATTTGATGTGCCTTTACAATCAGATTTCTTCCCACAATGTAACCAATTTTACTTCAACTCCTGCCTCTTTGTATAATTTCTTGTAATGATAAATGACCCAGCCTTGGAGATGTTTATAGTGCTCAGTTCACTGAGGGTGGAACAGATGGCAGTGCTCACATCTTCCAGTTGTTCTGAAAATGCTGTTACTGGCCATGGGGAAACATTGTCAGGAGGTGATCTGTGCAAATAAATATTTGTAGGAGCCCCTGAGATGGATTTTAACAAATTTTTTGTAGCCAGGTTCTCTCTCCCTCTCTCCTTTTATTTGCTTGTTTCTTTTTAATTTTTTTTTCCAATTGTGCTGAAAGAATAAACAAAAAAAGCTCTATATAAGCTATAAGCACACAAGGAAATGAGCCAGAAAGTGATAGGGTAAGTCTGAGTTATTAAAATCAGGTCATACCCTGAAGGAGATTACAGCAAGATGAGCCAACATAAATATACATTATATTTCTGTCATATGTCTTTGTTACCCTGGGTGGCCTGCAGTCAACTAACAGGGCAAGGGGAGAGAAGTAGAATACATGAGTGCTACAGGATCCTAACCCAGCTGGCTGGAATCCAGTTCTTATTAACCAACTAATTTATATTCCTTCTCTAAACCAGAGCTTGATGTTAGCCTGCTGTAAATCTGGAGGAACAACTGTAATTCTGTGTTCTACTGAATTCAAGTCCCACAGCTATCAGCCCGTTCTCCTCCTCTCTTGTTGAACGGTCCTAATCCCCTAAATAACAAATGGAGGTTTTCAGTGAAACGAGACTGCCTAGTGATAAGAAAAGCCATGCTAAATTAAATGCAAATCTTGCAGAGCCAGTATATTTTATGGATTTTCAGACCTTGATCCCTGGATAACCTATAAAGGAAGGCTTACAAGGGTTTTGGAGGAAGATGCACAATGCTGGAAGACATTAATATATTGGCCATGAGTACAGAGAGTGTTATCTCTTAAGATGTAGAGCCAAATTGTGTTTTTCATTAAACTGGTGAAAATATGGAAAACACTGCTTGCAGTGCCATCACTCAAGATTTGCTCTTGATGAAATAAGAAACAGAACTTGTTCAAACATTAAACTAACAGCCCACACAGAATTAAGCTCTATTGTCAGATTGAGTTTAGGAAGGCATAAGCCTGGCTTTTGCTTGGGGCAAAAATAAGGGCTGAACATGAGCTCCTCTGTGTCAAAAAACATGAGCTCCTCTGTGTCAAAAACCCCACAGACATTGCCCCTAACGTGACACCTTTTAGCATCCTGTGGGAAGCATGGCCCCAGCAAGATTGCTCCAGCACAGGAACAAACCAGGGATGCATCGTCCTCTGCAAGATTGTGTTCCAGCAACAGCTCACGGCCAGGCTCTGTGGAATGGCACCACTCACCTGGGGATGGCTGCCAGACCTTCTCCAGGAGGGACACTTTGCTTGTCCCAGGGCAGCTCAAATTCAGGAGGGACTTCTCAGCTCAGGGGATTTAGGAGTTTGATGCCTGAGAGCAGCCCGATGTGAGCACGTCCTGCAAGGAAGTTTGGATGCTGACACAAACCAGGGCTAAAAGGGAGCAAAGTCTGGCTTCCCAGAGGGGGGAAAATGCCCTGCAAACAGGGGGTATTTTATCTCAGCTTGTAAGTGCTGTGTGGGATGAGGCTGGGAGCTGCAGCATGCAGGACACTTGAAAGTGCAGGAAATTACAGCTGCGTTAAGAGGTGAAGGCTTCTTTTATCCTCCATTGCAAATGCCCATATGTTGGCACCACAGTCTCCTGTTTGAATCCTGGCAGATCTGGGAAAAGCTGTTTTAATGAGCCCAGTGAAGGCACTATAGGAGTTTGGGGCCACAACAAGCCTCATGCACAAGTGTACAGCTCTGTTCTCCCAGGGAATTTGCCCTGCTGCTGCCAGCACTGATGGCTGGCTCTGGATAGGAGCGGGACAGTGGGCAAAGGGAGGATCTGCATTCATCCTGCGCCTGTAAAAATAAACAAATACATAGGGGTGGGGGAAAAGCCTCCAAAAACATCTCTCCCTTGTTTTGCTTTGCCTATCGCAAATCTAAACACAATATTTTCTCATTCTTGGGCCCGTATGAATTTCTGACAGTACAATTGGGGGCCGGAGCACATTGTCTGGAGGAGCTTACCAAGGAAATCGAGAGTTTGGTCAGCAATTGTAAATATCCTCCCCTAATCGAGTTTGTTTGTTCTGCAGCGCCTGCCGGCGTCACGCACTGTGGGACACCCTGGCACCAGGTTACTGGTGGGAAAGATCCGCTGCTCAGATAAGGATGGGAATAAACTCCACCCACAGAAATGCCACAGAAAAATCCCTGATTTATCCATTAATTGCTTTAAGGGGTGGTGAGTGTGAGGACAACAATGGGGTATTGACAATAATGTGCCTCGTTGGCAGGAAAAGGGCTTTCCCCTTGCTCTGAGGCTTTAATGTGCTTGTTCTTGGAATTATGAAATGTTTGCAAATCCTGCACTGGCTCAGGGATGCAGAATGAAAGACAAGTACCCAGCAAAGAAAGCGAATCTTGGAATGGCTGTTTCCTGCTTGGAATGAAGCAAAATGCTCTTCTTGCTGTGAAATTTGCCCAGCACCACAGACTGGGGGTCTCTTTGTCGTGAAGTCGGTCACCAGGGATTATTTAGGGGGTTTTAAGGTTCTTTTTGTGACCTGCTTCTTATTTGTGATCCACAGTGCAGATGGCACCCTGGGTACTCAGCACATGGAAGGAAATCATGTTTGTGGGAGAAGAATCGTTTTCAAAACCCAGACATCTTCTAAAAGATTGCACGTAAAGAGTAGCAGAAACTGAGTTTCAGACAGCAAGGGCTGTGGGGAGAGTGGGTCTGGCTGCTCCCCCTTGGGGTGCCAAGGGAACAGAGAAACAGTTGGGAACACCTGAGAAGCAGTGACTGCTGGGACTCAGACAAGAACAAGTGCTAAAAAAAGTGCCTGAGCCTCTTTTAAGCCTTTTGAGAGATGTTCCTCAGTCATAGGGCTTTCACTCCGTTCTGTGCTCACACACCAACATGATGCTGCACACTGTCTGCTGCAGAGGCTGGGCAATTGAGGTATGGTTCAAGATTACAAAGATCCCAAAGGCTCAAAATCCTCAGCAATGGCCAGGTCTTGGGATAGAAGTGATTGTGGGCTGGTTAGTGCTGTGTTGCTGAAATCCAGGCTGAATGCCCCTCCCTGGGCATTCCCAGCAGCATCTCCTGCTTGTGCTGGCAGCATGGGATTGCTTTGCCTGTGGGAGAAAATGAGCTTTTTCTGTGCTTTTTGTCTTCAGGTGCTTGTGAAAGACGTGGGTGCTGCAGGGGAGGGTATGCCAGGGGACACTGGCAGCCAGCAAGGAGCCACCTGGTCCCATACATGGCCAACCCATGGTAGCAAACCCCTCTATGAAGGGTTTTTTCCCCAAAATTCTGTATAAACAATGTCCACTCTGATGAATACATAAACAAATCAAACCCAGCTTCAGTGGAGTTACTAGGGAGGAACTAGATTTGATGCACCACAAGAAATATCCCTGGGGCTCTTGGAGCTAGTGCTGTGCCATCCCTTTGGGCCCATCAGGGTGCTTGTGCTTCCAGGGACAGGATCTCAGGGCTTTGCATTAAGTCTGAAATGGCTTTTAAAATTACTTTCTCTGTTTCACTGTCAAGCAGAAGACAAAGTTTTCAGTGCTACAGAAGTTGCCCTTTGCATGCAGTGAGTATCAGGCTGCAGTTCAGTGCTAAGTCACGCTGTTTCCACAACCAGGGCAAATAAAAATTGTGCTCAAGAGATGTTTACCTATTGGGAGCTTAATTTCAATATATGTTTCCTTGCTAATGAGTCAGAGGTTCAAGTCTGTTCCCTATTACACAACATGAACCTAGAAAGCACACAAGCTCTCCGTTAAATCAGGTTATGCTGTGAAAGTGAAGTTGTTCCAAATTTGCCAAATTTATATAATTGAGAGCAGAATAGGGCCTGGCAGCTGAGCTGGCAGCAGTCGTCTCAGTGCAACTTAACCAAGGAGACTGTGAGCAACTGGCTGGGTGTTTTACAACCAACCTGGACCACTGGAAATGTTCTCCACCTGGTGACTGGAAGATGCTTCAGTCCTGAGGTTTATTTAAAGCCCTCATGAGAGACTTTGGTATGATGTTATGCGCTTGATCCCAAAACAGGGATGGGAACCTATGGAAGTGGAGTTGCAGAAGGCCCTGTAGCCATTGCCATGGGTAGGACTGGCTGGTGGGTTTGCTGTGCCATTAAGCACTGGGAGCTCAGAGAGCAAATGTGGAGATACCTGAGCTCTCAAAACCTGCAGCATCCACGGGGGGGAAGAGGTGCAAGACAGAGCCTGCTCTGCTCCCTGTAGCGTTGGTGGGACTCTCTCACAAACAGCAGGAAATAGATGCTGATGCAGATCTGATACTGTGGTGCTGTGCTGAGAGCAGATAGCTGAGGGCTGGGGGAGAAGAGGCTGGGCATGTTGTGTATCCACGGTTCCAAAGACAGGGCTCTATTGTTCTGTGCTGTGCAGAGGCTGTTCCCTGGAGGATATCCTGTCTGGACGACCCTGTGCCAGTGTGCTCTATGGCTGTAGAGGGACTGGATGGTCAGCCAGGAAAGAATTCAATAATGCCTTGTAAAAGCAGTGATTGGTCTACAGGGGTGCAGTGAGTGAGCAGAGTCTGAGATTTTGCCCCTCTTGCTGGGTATTTATCAGTGTGCCCATTTTCCCTCTCCTTGGGACATCCCTACAGGCTGCCAGGCACTCACTGTGCCATTTATGTGTGCAAGGATGTTTCAATGGCAGTGTTTATCCCCACTGTCTCCTGTGGGGAACACAGCCACAGAGGGAAGCACCCAACTGCAGCAGAGGAACCCCAGCCCAGGGTCTGCCTGTGTTCTGGTGCAATTTGGAAAATGCTCTGGGAAGAGCTGTTTATTCCAATGGAACTGACTTGTGAATACCCTAGCTCTGACTTACCTAGTCTGCCTTGCTGGAAATGAAAAAAACCCAGAACATTTAATGTATCATTTAAGCTAAATAACACACCTCATTGATTTGGACATGGAATTCACAGAAGACAGGATGGCTTTGCTTCTGCTGGCTGCTTCCAACAGTGGTTTCAAGGATGTGCTCTGCTGCGAGCCAATGTTGTCCTCAGAGAGGCCAGCTGGTGAGACTCTGGGCAATTTGAGCTCCTTGCTCTAATTGCCCAGAGTTAGTTAGCTCCTCTAACTCCTCCCTTTGATTCTGGTGCTGCCGTTTGCGCCAGCAGAGCTGTGCATGAGGGGATCTGGGTGTTCCCAGTTTGGAGGGCGTGGTTGGGATGGGATGGGACAGGAACAGGCCCTTATGGGGTAGCAGCAACCCGTCTCTTCCCATCAGCTCTCTGTAAACACAGGCAAAAGTTTCTCATGCATCTTTTTCAAGTGAAAAGTACAGATTTACGGACATCAGGATGTTTTCTGAGCCTATGTTGTGTTTCGCTGAAGCTTTTGTTTAGATTTTTAGGATTTCCTCTAAAAATAACTTCAATGTCCTCTTCTAACATTCTCAAAATTAAGGTGGTGCCCCATCTTAGAACAGAGGTGGAAGCAGTTTCAGCATTTCCTCCAAATGAGAAAGAAACTTTAAAAGGAAAAATTGAAACCTCAAAAATCTGAAAAAAAAATTGGATTTTTGAGCTACGTTTTCAGTCAATCAAAAATAAAATTTCAATCTTGGCTCCTCTTTTCAAGTAGAGGTGCTGCAACTGCCAGGATGGAGCTGCTGTGGCTCTTGGTCCCAGCGATGCCTCTGGGATGGGGAGGAGAGGGATGAGCCCTTCCATTTGCAGTTTAAACCTCATTTTATGAGTCGGGTCACCAGGACAGGGCACTGTCCCTCACTCCATCCCAACTGGCAGCTGTAGAGGTGCAGCCTGCAGGGATTTAGCTTGAACCAAGGGCAGCAATTTATCTGCCTTTCCTCACCTTCCCAAGTCAGTCGTCATTAAACCCGAGTGACCTGAGCCTGCTCTGTGAGCTGGACTCTGGTTCCTGAGCAACGCCAGGGCAGTTGGAGAGGATTTGTTGTATTTACAGTTATAAATCACATTCCAGAGCTGAGCTGCCCCACCAGAACTTTCCTTGTGGCTCCTTCCTCTCCCATCCAGAAAAACAGATGGTCACGGTCCTCCCCTGTGCCTGCAGAGCCGATCACAAATTACACAGGGGTGTGAGAGGGGAAGTCAGGCTTGTTCAGCTTCCAGATTTTACAAGAATCATCAAGAATTCAGCTTAGACTTTCCACAGAAAGGGAAAAAATCCGTTATTTGCTGCAATTTGGCAAAAGTGAGAGGGGAAGGTGCACATGGGCCAGGGCTGTGATCCTCCCCTGGGGCTGCAGCAGCAAGGATGTTGCTCCCACAGAAGTTTTAAACGAAATGGCTTGTTTCAACACTTCATTTGGCTTCAAGTTCCTTTGAAATTTTCTTGTCTGGCTTTTAATGAGCTGAGAAGACTTGAGGTCTTCTGCACCCAGGCTTGATATTCACCAGAAACTCGGCTTTTATTTGTTATAAGCGTCCATGAACAAACTAAAGACATGAACAAGGCAAGATTTTAAGTTCCCTGTTGGGGAGTTTGATGGTGCAGAGCTGCAGGTCCCACGGGGGACAGTGCTGGGGATGGGCCACTGCTGTGGTCTGAGGAACAAGGGCCCATGTGAGGTTCATCTCTTTCCACCTGGCATGAACAGGGTACCAC
Source organism: Falcunculus frontatus (assembly GCA_013398115.1). NCBI lineage: Eukaryota > Metazoa > Chordata > Aves > Passeriformes > Falcunculus > Falcunculus frontatus. Next base: position 240,769 of record VZRV01001280.1, on the reverse strand, counting down.
AGGTCTCAGGACTGTGATGAGGTTGCCACAAGTGCTGACTCATTTGGCAGCTGGACACAACCCGTGAGTCACTGTGAGTCACATCCGCTGCATCTCGGGGTGCATCACTGCTCGTGGAGTCTTTGATGTGAGCTATGATTCCTTGGAAACAGCTTCCCCTAATTAAATCAAAGGAAAAGCATCACTGCACTTCAGAGCCTCAATTAGCAGGAAAAGCAGACTCCAAGCATAAGAATATAAATTCATTTCTGGAGGGACACAGCGAGCTCTGCTTCATGAAAGCAGAATTTTCCAAATGGCACTGAGTGTGGCAAGTGACAGGAGAAAACTGATCCCAAAAATTATCTCAGTATAGCTTAGAGATGACCAGAGAGGAGCAGCCAAGCTCAGCTTCTTCTCACGCAACAGCTCCTCAGGGCAGGGCTGCCACAGCCACGGAGGTGTGATCTGCGAGGGTAACCTGGGACCTGTGCTCTGTCCCAGGGGCCACTGAAGGCATTCATCAAAATCCCAGGGCTTCCAATTGGCTTTTGAAGAGATTGCAGACAAGTAAATATGCTAATTCACTAATTCAGCACTTAAGCACATACTTGAAGCTAGACAGCTTTTTAAGTGCCTTTATGAGTGGGAGCCAAGACAATGAGGGAACACAGCAGATCAGATCATTCTTCCCTGGCCTAAAGTCAGCAGCGACTTCAGCACGTCCAAGACAACAGCCATTTTCAAATTCCTGCTCTTCCTTCCCCTCCCATGTGAGCCAGGGAGCCAGAGCCACCAAATTCACTGCACTTGTCAGTTCCATGCTGGTGCTGGTGGCACCTTCCTGCCAGCCTGACCCTGTCACCCTACTTTTATCCATGCTATTGAATGAATGCATTCATGAATACAAAAAGGAAGGAGTGACATATCTCAGTGAGAAGATGAAAAGAACATTTTCCTTTTGGATATTTAATTATCAATTATTAGTTTAATTAAGAAGATCCTGCACTTCTTCCCTCTCAGGCTTTTGACTCAGTGATTTTTTTGTTTTGGATGATGGTTTATTTTGCACAGCAGCTGCTGGAAAGCAGCAAAGCTGTAAACTCTACCATAAATCCAGACTGTCAGTCCACAGTGCTCAGTTGTGAAAACGGAAAAAAAAAAAAAATTCACATGCTGACTGCTTCATTGGCTCCACTTTCCTTCACTTGAGGCAACTTCCTTTTGCAGTTGAGTGAAGCCTTCCAAGGAGATGGTTGCTGCAAGAGGAGCTGTGCATTAACTGAGATCAGCTCAGACCCTGACACTTTGTGTATTACAGGGTATTGCTTTTAGTACCTTTTTAATCAGGGAGGGAAAGTACATTTTACTGGGACAGGCTAATTGGTCTCCAAACAACACACACCCGGTGATAGTGATTTATCTCCTCCATGTGTCAGACCATGCCACAGCTGATTTCTGAAGAGGAGTTTCTTAGGGATGGAGCCCTTGATAAGGGATTTTGCTCAGAAAGGGAATCCAGAATTTCCTTTTAGCTTCTTGTCCTTAGGATATGGGCTGGTTTTGCATGGCCTGGTTTTTGGTAGTGAGGGAGCCACAGAGTTGGCTTCTGTGAGAAGCTGCTAGAAGCTTCCACCGTGTCCAGCAGAACCAATCCCTGATGGCTCTGGAGATGGACATGCTGCTGGCCAAAACTGGGCCAATGAGAGAGGTTGGTAACACCTCTGTGAGGACTTATTTAAGAAGAAAATCAAAACAAAGTGGGCACAGTTTTCTCCTAGCCAGACAAGAGGAGGAGGTGAGAACATGTGAGGGAAAACAACGTGGTGACAGCAAGGTCAGTGAAGAAGGAGGGGAGGAGGTGCTCCAGGCGCCAGAGCCAAGGTTCCTCTGCAGGCCGTGGTGAGGACCATGGTGAAGCAGCTGTGCCCCTGCAGCCCCTGGGGATCCTCGGGGGATGCAGAGATCCACCCGCAGCCCCTGGGGATCCTCGGGGGATGCAGAGATCCACCCGCAGCCCCTGGGGATCCACCCGCAGCCCACGAGGGAGGTGCCCGTGCCGGAGCGGGTGATGCCTGCAGGAGGCTGTGATCCAGTGGCAGACCCGGTGGAGAGAGAGGGCCCTGCTCCCAGGCTGGAGCAGCCTGTCCTTGGAGGGCTGCACTCCATGGAAAGAGAGAGCCATGGTGCAGCAGTTTTGGGAGGAATGTGTGCCCGTGGGAGGGACTCACGCTGCGCTTTGGGTGCGCTTTGGCTGCTGCTCCTGAGAGCGGACCCACGGCGGGGAAGTTCACGGAGAAGGGAGGGACCCCACGGCCTCCCAGGGAAGGATTCCTCTCCCAGAGCAGCGGAAGAGAATCTCGGTGATGGAGTGACCAAACCCCCAGGCCCTGTCTCCCTGCGCTGTCGTGGGAAGGAGGGAGGGGCTGGGGGAAAAAAAGGTGTTTTAAGGGCTTATTTTACTTCTCATTATCCTCCTCTGATTTTGTTGATAAATTTACTTTGTACCTCTAAGCTGAGCCTGTTTTGCCCTTGGAGTGTGTTCTGCTGGTCCTTATCTCAACTCATGAAGCCTTTGTTAATTTTTTCTCTCCTCTGCCCAGCTGTGGCAGGGGAGGGTGAGTGAGTGACTTTTGTGGGTGCCTGGCATTTGGCCAAACCACGACAAATCCATACACAGCAAGCACTGACAAGATGCATCAGTCCTTTCACCCTCCCTGGGGAGAAGGGCTGGTGGAAAAGTCATGTGTAGGAAGGCCAGAGGTGGGAAAACCTGGACAGTTGAGGGTCCAGGCACCTTCCAAGCATGGTTGTGACCCTTAGGGGTGGGCTGGAATGTGAGGCTGAAAGTGGAGTTTAAGAAGTGTCTGTAGAGAAGTCACTTGCCCCATGTCAGCTTTGGTGTGTGATCCCAAGAGCCCAGACAGTCTTTTGCCACTCCCGTTGCAACAAATGAGCAAACAAAAAACCCCACAACATAAAGTGTTTGGTGAGCAAGAGAAGTAGAACAATTCATTGCCAGTAAGTAAATGAAAATAAAACCAAATGGGCTTAAGCAGAAAAACAACCCTCCACATGCTTCTTCCAGAGAGACAGACACGTTGTAGGACACTGTGGCATGTGAGTCCTGCCAGAGCTGGTGTGGGTTGTGTGGCTGTCTCCTGGCTGGCTGTAAAAGTCACTTCCAATATGTCTGTCTGTGAGGATGTGTAAATTATGGCAGGGAAGACAGCCTGGTCCCATTCTCAGCCCTGATTCAAATGAAAATGATGTTATTTCCTACTCTGCTGGAATCCCTCTCATTGCTACTGGTAAAATACTCTTAACTGTTGGTGCCCAGGCTGTATTTTCTTTGTGAATCTGGGAACTCAGAGGAGCCCCTTCACCCACCTTGGGGCTGAGAGGGGCCCTACCTGCTGTTTTTATCAGATTGCAATTACATGAACATCGTGATGGCTGGATTTAGGAATTCCTGCTAATGAAAGTGTGGTGATGTTAATGAGCTGGTGATCAGGAGATGGGATCTGATTTACTGTATATTTCCCACTTCTTTTTGCACGTTCTGGGAACACAACCTCAGGCTGGTGGTGCTGTGGGACAGTCACTGCTGACATGGGCAGTGCTGCAGGGACATCATGTTTTGTCCTGTGTCCCTTGACAGGGGAGGGCTCATCCTTCATGAGCATCTCTTCATCCTCTGGCCACCCCAGGCAGGAGGAAGATTTCCTTTGCAATGAGATGGGCTGAGAAGCAGATGTAACTTTCAACAACATAATCAACACTTTAGACTCAACCTGCACATGGATATTGTTTGGGGTTACAGCGAGGTCTGTGCTTGAGGCAGGGCAGCTGGACTGGAATTTATCCTGGGTTCAGGAGAACCCTGGACCCAGTTTGATTAAATCCACTGAACCTTATTGCAGGATCAATGTCAAAGTGAAACACGAGCAGGTCTGAGGTTGCCATGCTAACAGCCACTGTCATCTGCTCAGGGACAAACGTTTGGCCACAGAATACATAGTTTTTATGTGTGTGCATGGAATTACTGAAAACAAAACCATCCATTTTTCTTTTTTAACATTTCCAAATGTTTTTGCTGCCTAATCTGCTGCAAAGTGCTAGTGCTGCAAGTTTGGTCTCTCCTGGGTTAAAAGGAATGAGTGCCTTGCACAGGCTTTCATACTCTCCTTCACTCAGTTTGTGGTTGTTGAGCTCAGCATTTTTGGTGTATGTGTTTTAAAGAGTGATTCACTCATTTTTGCTCAGGGCAAGCTCAGTTTCAGCCAGTAGCAGGCCAAGGAGGATATGAGTTTGGTTTTGCAAAACCTCTTCTGTGACTTTTAATTTGCTAATCCAAACCCAGAACTAAAGGGTGACTGGGGTCCAGCTTTCAATTTATCTAAAATGATTGAAAACCAAAGCTGAGGCTTGGGAATATAGATCTTCTTTTAACCTTCTCTTGCTCCAGCATTTTATCTTCTCTTTGCAAAAAGAATGAGCAGAAGGCTTTCTAAATGAGCATGAAACACCAGAAAACTTTTGATGGCATCTTTTTTGATGACATGCCCATTTCCTGATGACTTATTTCCAGCTGGCTTCACTCTTGTAGAGCTCAGGGAGGTATAACTTCTGAGGGGTCTCAGCCTGGAGCAGATTTGCATCCAGAGCAATACAAGGTTGCTGGGTCTGTGGTGCTGGTACTGTTTTTTTCTTGCCCAAGGAAGAGCCTGGGCTGTCCCAGGGGACAGGAGGGAGCATTCCTAATCCAAGCCCTGCAGCCTCTCCCCAGCCCAGCCCTGCCCCTGATAAACACAGGATGTAATTGGGCAAAGGCACAGTGTCCTGTTTTATGCCTGGGAAACAAGACTGAGAGGCAGGAACAGAGTGCCCAAGGGGACATGGCAGAGCCAAATCCCCAATTCAGGCTTTCTGGCTCTGTTTTTGGTCTCAGGGATGCATTTTGGAGGGGTTGGAAGGGAAGACTGTGATTTCATCCCTTTCCAGTGGCAGGGGAGCAGCACTGTATCCTTCACACTCCCACACGGGCAGGCAAAGCACAATATGATCCTTCTGGCTGTTTTCTCCTTCTTTCCTGGGCACACTCCTTCTGAGCAGAGCTCTCCCTGCAGCCTGTCCCCATGGCGGGGAGCAGCTCAAACAAAAGGGTTAGTGTCAGAGGGTTTTATTTCAACTTCAGCATTTCAGCTTTCTGGGAGCCTCCCAAACACAGAGCTGCAGTGTCTGTGAGGGAGCAGGAACTGAACATCTGGTAAAGGTTAGGGTCAAACGTATAAATGGGGGAAGCACAGCACATTTCATTAAAATACCCGATCTGTGACGTCAGTTAAACTGATCAAGCCCTTCTGCCTTGCAGTTAGGGAACCATTAACTTTATCCAGTGGAGAGTGTTTATATGGAAAATATGAGGCCAGGAAGTCTCTCCTGATTGTGATATTGAGGCTATCAAAGGAGCTCGCTCTCCCTTTTTTTTATTTTTAATCTCTACATGTTGCTTTTCCACCCTGTTACGGTAACAGCAGCCTCTTGCCTGGCCCCTGTGGGGTGACATTCACCATCTCCTCACCAGCCAAGCTGCTGTTGTTGCCTTTGGCTTCTCCTGGGCTTAGATGTCACAGGAGCCTGTGGAGCCACTCTCTGTCATCCCGTTTCGCACAGAGCTGTGCAAGGCAGCTTCCTACCACATGTGCACAGCTTGGCCACTGTCCAAAATACACTTGGAAGTATTAAGATTAGGTTTAGGAGTGTAATAAAAAAATAGCTTCCATGGGAACAAAATTTCTGTTCTTGCAGTTGTTTAAAATGCAGGACACTTAGGACACTAAGTCTGCATGGGCAGAAAAGGTCAGGGATCAATGTATGACACCAGGATGTGCTCACACGACACATGGAGTTGTGGGGTCTACGTGTATAAAATGAAAGAGTTAATGTTTCTCTCCAGTAATTCTGGTTCGTTCAAAGCCTGTTCAGTTCCTGCCAGGCAAGTGGAAATCTTAATTTCTGTGCTCCAGGAATGAAAAGAAGCTGCCATTACTTGATGACAGTTTCTAGTTCTTGGAAATCTGACCAGGAGTAAAACTGGCAGCATTTGTTACGTGCCCAGGGAAACCTGCCCCTCTCAGCTCCTCAACATTGCCCTGCAGCCCTGCTGTGCTGTGAATTGGGCTGTCTTGATACCCTGCAGTCAGGCTGGGATTTAACCCTCACAGGGACTGAGTTCACTCAGCCATCCAGTTCATGGCTGTGGTAGGAACTGAGCTTCTCTGTTCTGGATCCATCCATTTGAGTTTTTGATCTTCTTTTAGCCAGTCCCTTATGTCCTCCTTGGTTTTTCTGATGGCTGCCTATCAGGAAGGAGATTTTATCCCTTGTCTTAAATCCTAGGTAAGTATTTCTCTTGCTGAAGTCTTTTCCTGAAATCATCTTTCCTTACAGAGATAGTCAAATCTCACCCACCTCACACACCTTGGCAGTGCTAGTCATGGGTCAAGTCAGCCTGGGATTTCTCACAGAAAAGCCTCCAAATCAAACTCTTCCTCATTGGAGAAGGGGTCTCCCTGAAAGTGGTTTTTTTCTTCTTCTTTCTTCTTTTTAAGCTTGAAAGAGCTTTTAACTTCTGAGCAAGCCCTTTGCTTTCTCTGACCTGATCTCAGGCAAACCAGCTGGGAAAACAAAGGAGCTGTAAAAGCTGCAAAACAGCAAAAGTATGGACAAAACAATGAGAAAAAAATGGGTTTCTTGCCATGCAGCTGGGTGGTCCACATGGAGCCTGGAGATTGCAGTGAGTCTTGTGAAACTTGACACACCTCTGAGCACAAACACCTTCTCTGCAGGATCAGGCACCTCATTTACCTCCTGTTTCACCCCAAGATTTTTCTAAAGCCATGTGGTACTGCTTTAAAACTCTGCCCTTTGTGAAGCTGAAGGACAAATACTGGAGGATGGATGCCAGTGTCCACCTGAGCCATGAGAATTGGTGTCTTCTTAGGAAATTTCAGTGTTGGATCTGAAAAACCCACTTTGGTGTGAATCCTGCCCAGAAGGATGGCTTTGTTCTGTCAATCCCTGATGGCAGCACCTGTGAATATTGCCATGGAAGACTCAGGTATGTAACACCCTTTAAATCCTTGCACTTCCAAACACGCTCACACAAGTGAGCCATTCCCTGCCTTGCTGAGGAACAGTGTCTGCTGTGAGGTTTCTTGTACAAGCCTTTGTGGTCCAGGGAGTCAGGACTGGTGTTAGGCCTAGGATAACACACGTGGGTCACTCTAGACCTCTGTGTGCCTTCCTTGAAACATCATCAAGGGCAGATGAGAAGCTCCTCTCCTCTCACTGCACCTTGAACATCCATTTGACAGGGCAAGACACAAACCTCATTTTCAAAAACAAGTATGTGAAGTTCCTGAGGTTGTGATTCAGGATGGGTTAGCCAATGTGCTTTTTAAAAAGCATTACGGTATTGAAAATGAAACCATTTTTCTCCTTTAAATCACAGCAGTCAACTGAAGTGCTTCTAGACCAGAGCCAACTGTTTGTAATTGGATATTTAATTTGTTTTGTGTAGTTTAGCACTGTCTCCATGTTGTCTGAGCAAGAAAAACCAAAATAAATTAAAAAATCTTTCAAAGTCAAAAGGATTTGCCAAGCCTGAGAATATTATTTTGTACTCTAATTAGCTGATTTGTCAGAATAAGAATGAAAACAACTCATGGCTGCACTTGGTTTCTTGAGGTGCTGCCCAAACCAGGACAGTGCTGATGGTGGGGTTCACACTGCTGACTGTCAGGAGGCTCAGCCATCACTGCCCAGGTGTAGGCCTCCTGTGAACTGAAGTGTGGGCAGTGAAGAGGAGGTTGGCATGGCCCAGTCTCATATGACACAAAGCTTTCTTTTTTGTGTGTGCTGCAGCTGCTGGGCTGCTGGAAAATGTCATTGGCCCATGGCCAGAGATGGCACATTGCTGACAGTCTGACCAGAACACCTCTGTCCAGAGGGATTATCAATCATCTGAGCATAACTGTGACTAAGAACTGCCGAATATTAGACAAAAGACAGGTTTGTTATATTAAACTGAAAATAGATGTCCCTGTACAGGGAGGCACTCAGCCCAAGAGCATAAATTGTTGTATCACCCTCCCTTTTCACAGGGTGACACAAATGGTGGATTAAAGCTTAAAGTTTTAAAATTTTCTCTTTGGCTGCATGAAGGTTGCTGAGCAACTTCTAAAAATGTTGGAAGTGTTCTCAGAATATCATGTATTTGTGTCAATTTTGCTTCTGATTTGTCTCCAATGAATGACCCCAGGTACTGTTAAATGCTTACCAGATAGGTAATTACTTACCTGAAAGCACGAAGTAATTTTATTTCCATGTGCATCAAGTTGGCCATCTGCTTGGAGATTGGCAAACCAGGACCTCAGCGTGGAGACAGGAAATTTGTGATTTTTCAGCAAATCATGTAAAACTCTAAGCAGTGCCTGCTTTCAAACAGAACTGTATTTTGGCAAGAGTTCACACAGGTCTGTAGAACATCTTAGGGATTTTGGCCAACTGGGCTCAGCTCAGTTCACCTTGTGCTTGTGAACATTTTCATGGGCACCTTCACACCATCCTTCCTTCCCCTTCAACTCAGGGCTTTTTGGATACCCTGGACTTGAGTTCAGCTGAGATTTTTTGCTCAGAGAGGTTGAAATACGTGGAACACATTCACAAGAACGGAGAGAAACCAGAATGCCGAGACAAGCAATAACAAGATGTCCAATGAATGACATCAAAACTTGACTGAAGCTAAACCTACAGTGAAACACACAGAGCCAGCAGACAGATGGGAACCACAGAGGAAGCCAAGAGGGAACAATGAAGAGATAAGACAGTGGCCAGGAAAGAGCAATTCAAAAATGATTTGGACTAAGTTTACAGCAGAAAACTGTGTCTGGTGCCAGGAAAGAAACCTGAGGAACACGGCAGGATTGACTGCAGTGCTACTGCTGGGTCTGGACAAGAGGGAGAACCCAAGTGTCAGAAGGAGGAGATCAAAAGCCTAAATGCCCTAACAGCAGGGGGACGTAGTTCCTTCCTCGTCAGAGAGGAAAAGCTCCCAGGAAAGCCCCTTGCTGCAGTCTGGAGTCCCACTGCTGTCTGAGAGAACACAAAGTAACCAGCGGGTGTGGAAGAAGCAGAGACAAAAGAAAAAATCCTGGTGATAAACAGAGTGGAAGTGGGTGAGGCAGGGGACAGGATTCAGTTCGGAGTGACATCAGTTATTTATGACTGTTTGTATCCCCATATCTTATATCTCAAAAGGAAGGCAGAGGCTTGGCCCTCAGGGGCCGGTTATCCACGCCCGAGAGCAGCAGGGCTCCTGTGACAAGGACCATGTCCCTGGGATGGAGCTGGAGCCAGGATGACCCTGTGCAGGGACAGGGATGGCAGCTCAGGGTGCTGGGATGGGGACAGCGTGCTGTCACATCCAACCTTTCCCTGTGGGCAAATGAACCAACTCGCAGAAATGTGTGTTGCTGTGAAGGAGGGAGAGCAGCGGTGACAGTGAGGATTGGGTTTGAGCATAGTGGGGCTGGAGCAGTTCAAGGAGTCCATGTCTATTCAGTAAAACACTTTGGGATGTGCCCACTTTGGCATCAAGCAAGTCCTGCTGCCTTGACTGAGGGTTAGGTATAAGCTTTTTCTGAATTAAGCCAATGTTGTAAAAACTTTGCGAACTTGAAATCAGGGAGAGCAAAGCCAGTCTTTCTCTATTTTTCATATTTGTTCTGAGAGGCTTGTTGGCAAAATTGTGCTCTGTACTGTTACAAAAGAAATCTGGGACAGAATTATTTGAATAGAGAGCTATAAGTGATAAAAATCTGTTTATACCACAACATCTCCAGCCAAATGATTGACGTATACATTTCTGTCCTTCCATTGATGTAACTTTTCAATTTCCTGTTGGTGTCTAAGCTTGATTTATTTTTCCATTTATTTGGGTTTTACAAAGAGCACTAAAGAGCTTGGCACTTGGGGCTCTTTTTTTTTTTTTCAGTTCAACCCTCTTAGTCCTCGATCCCTTCATTGTTTCTGCAAACAGTGAAAAAGAGAGATGGAAAGAACAGCTGTGAACAGCTGGTTTGCTCACCAGGTGTCTGACTGGTATTCAAGTATCCTCTTTTGAGGGAGGCCTGTATTCTCTGAAAACAAAACAAAAAATTAATTCAGAGTTCACTTTATTTGCTGCCTTCACACATGATGTGACACAGATTTGCAGATCTGAAAGAAGCCTGAAAAAGCAAAACAAACAAGAAAAGCTGCTCCAGGAAATCTCAGGATTTTTTCTCTCCGGTTGCACCCCAGCTGAATCGAGCAAAGAGCTCTGCAGGGCCTCTTTAGGCAGTTCCTGCCAAGTTAATTTTAGAGACTCCTTTCTCTTCTCATCATCTAATTCCCCTCTGCCTCCCTCACCCAACATCATATTCAAAGCAGTGGTCAGGAGCCAGGCCTGGAGACCTCTGGTTTTGAGGAAATGACTCCTATGATTTATTCTGCCAGCAAACCTGCTCATTGGGCAAAGACTCTCGACCAGTTCCCAGCTCACAGAAGTCCCTGGGTTCCTAGAAAAGCACCTACATGCTGCCAGTCATCCCAAGGTAGCAGTCTTGAATGCAAATCAAGAAAAAGCAGACTGAATTCAGGAGCAAAACTGATTTATTGCCCACAGATTGGTAACACGATCACCGCAGTGCTCCGACATGCCCCAGGAATAGTGATGTTGTCCTGACATCCTGCCCCATGGAGGTTTATTCAAGGCAAACAGAGGGGCAAACACACGTGTCACCCTGAGGATCTGTGTCACACAGATTCACTGGCAAACAGAACCAGGAACTGTTCAGCAGCTCTGTCTGCACTGGCAGAAACTGGTGAGCAGCACTGCCCAAAACTGGAGTCTTCACTTCCCCTCTTGCCCCTGGGTACAGCAGCTTCTCCTGGATGTCTGTGGCCCTTGACTTTTTGGGAGGGTGCCAGAACCTATTTTCCTCTTCCAGGCCGCAGCTGTGTTGGTGGGGAGGTCACCAAATCCAGCACACCCCCAGATCTGGGCACACCAAGTGCCTCTTGATACCACTCCAGCTGAGCCAGACCAGAAAAATCCTCATTTACTAGGAATGAGGAGAGAAAGGGTATAACCCTTAATTTTCATTAGCAATAAAACAAGAAGCTGTAGCTCTCTCTTTGTGATTTCTCAGATTAAATGCTTTACTACCTATAATAATGACCTGATTTCTGGCAGTCACAATTAGTTCATAGCCCCCGTTCAGCTAAACACACACCTGAGCAGAACACTGTGTGCACCTAAACCCATCCCAGCTCAGCAAAGCATGTCAGCATGGACTTCAGGGCCAGGGAGAGAAGGGAAGCGTATCCTTAAAGTTATTTGTGCAGCACCAAGTCAGAGCAATAGAAAGGATAGGATAGTTTATAGGGAGCAATTTTGAGTTTGATAGAAAACTCAGATGGGGTAGACAAAAGGAGTTTCGCTGAATTTGGTGCAAGTATGTCTACATCACTAATTTTATATCTGCATCATCTTGAGTAGCTCTTGAGTTATGGGACAGAAGACAAATTAGGTGAGCAGCCCAGCTACAGCAAAATTGAAACCTGGTGTGAGTCAGCTTTACCCATTCCAGGACACCTGCATTCAATATCAAGCATTTAATGTTTTTTCTTCCTGTTTTGAAGTGATTTCACCATTAATAATGAGAAGGAATTCACATTTGCATGGACAAGGACAAGCAGACTGACTGAATATCTCATAGCACATCAAAATAGATTTGCCACAGTTTGGGGTAATTGAGATTTCATTGGAAAGTTACTTAGAGATGAAAAATAAGGATATTACGTTCCTCCAGGTATTAATCTTCTATTTCTTTTCACCTTACAGAGTAGCGCTGACTAAAGTGCACCCATGATCTGTTGATATCAGCCCAGTAACGTTGATAAAGTTGTAAGGATTTATCTGACATGATTTATCTGATATGAAGATTCAGATCACTGTTCTAAAATCAAGTCATGAATTTTATCTTTCATATCAAATCTGTCTTTCTGGTTAACAAAAAAAGTCAATTAAATGATAAGCTATTTTATATGAACATTCAGCATCATTTCAGTTACTTCCTACTGGAGATCTTGGAAAGGATTCCTGTCTGACTGTCACACCTTGTGACCCTACTGGTGTGGGTCAAACCTCTAACCCATCTATCCCTCTGTCATGCAGCATCCTGGACTCGTGAACACCCTCTAAATTTTTTTTGCCTGCAAAATCCCTATCCAAAGCAAAAATGTCATGGCACAAAATCAACTTTAGGGTTTTGCTCCTTGTAATATCAAATAGAGTCAGTTCTGGTGCCAGCAGAGCCCTCCAGAAGGGAGCTGGGATAGAAGCAAACACCAGCACCCCATTTCTGCTTGACATACCTCAGCTGGGCAGAGGTTTGAGGGACACATCTCACCTGGAGCCTGAGACAAAGAACAAGCAATCAGGGAAATAGCTGATCAGTGTCTGCCACCTCATGGCAACTGCTTTAATTTTCTTGAGGGCCAGATCCTCTCCAGCTGAGACTTTTCTAGTGAGCTGATGTGTGATAAAGGAGATTGGATATAATTTAGTATGTTGCCTGGCTACCAGGGGTTGTAAGTGGGAAGTGTTTTCATGGGTGTGGTAGCAGTGGTGTCTGAGCTTTTGGGGAGAGGAGTAGAGATCTGCTGGCAAGGTTTGTGAGCTTAATCTGGTAAGACCTTAGTCTTTGCTTTGAGTTTCTTTTATTCAGCATGGTTCAGGATGTGCTTATCCTCAAATGCCAGCTGTCTCTGTCACCTCTGTCGGGACTATTCATAGTCTCAGAGTCAGACACTTCCCTGACTGATGTGTGTGTGTGGGGTTGGGGTCTCAGGAGGGCACTGAGTACAAATAACTAATCAAATCCATTCTGTATCCTAAGAGCTACTTTCTATTTTATCTTTTAATTTTCCTTCTTGAATTTCTATTTCTTTCTCAAAAGCAGCATTTTCACAGCTGTTTTCTGCTGCTGTAGAGATGAAATTCAGAACAAATGCACCTGTAAAGCAGGAAAGAGTTTAACCACAGTGGTAACGCTTTCCAAGAGCGAGCCTCGTGTGAGCCATAAGCAGTGACCGCGGGAACTTCTGCCACTCCCTTCAGGTACTGGCAAAGGGTTGACACCATTGACCAGAAGAGGTTAAAAAGCAGAGGTCGCCTTTCTGACAGGTGCTGCTGGATCGCATTTGGTGGCAGCGGGATCCCCCCGCGGTTCCCCGGTGCCACCTGCCGGGCCCGGCTCTCTCCGGGATGCTCCATAAGGAAAGCAACAGCTCCTACGTGTGGCCGGCCGGGATCAGACCTGGGGAACGCTGTCATAGCTTAAAAAACCCGAGTTGGAAGAGGCCTGCAGGGAAAAACACCAAGCCCAGACGTAAAGTCGTGCTGTCACCTTGTACGTTTTGGGTTCTGTGAATTCAGGTCTCTGATGCTGCCGGTTTCTGTCTGTGCCTCATCTCCTGTTTTTTTTGTGATGCTGGTGAATTCCGGCTCCCTTTCACCAAAGTTCTCAGATCTATTGCATTATTCTTGCACTTGGGAAATAGCACCTAGGCAATAGGAGACCAGGGGGAGTAGGGGAGGGGGTCAGGCCCTTCTACACCCTGGCAGAACTTGTGCTGAGGGAAGGCGACCTCAAAAGCCATAAGGCTATGTACACACTCGTGTATGGCCCCTCAAACAACATGTATTGTTCAAACGGGCATTTGGGCATCCCAGAGGGTCTCAGTGGCTGTGGTTCTGCCCTTGGTGTCTGCACATGAGCATGTAACATGTGCTTTCCCTGGATTTGCTCTGGGCACTCAGTTTGGACTGTAGGTACTGGAGTAACTGTGGCTCCTGATCATACAAGTTTTCTCCTTGTGGTCCCGAAATATCTGCAATTTCCTTCTTAAATTATGACTTCTATGAGGAAGGTAACGGGCTGGGGTAGCTGCCTGCAGCCTCTAAGTGCCCTCCTTCCCTGTCCTGAGCAGCAGGGACGTGGCAGGATAAGGTGTTATGCTGGTGTTGTCCTTTCTGACACCCCATCTCAGCCCGTTCACTATTCTGTTGGAATATGCTGGTATTGCTGCCATCCCTATTCCCCCCTTTCTCACTGCAGGTGGATTGAAGTGACTTCTTTCTGAGGGGTTATTTTTAGCGATGACACTGTGGTTAAGCAAATCAGGCCTGGCAGCGATGGCTCTCCCTCGGTTCAGCTCCAAGGTGCAGCCGGCTGGAATGGGGTCAGCCATGCCAGCGCTTCCCACAGCACGTGAGGCTCTGCTGACACCTCTGGCTTCAGCTGGGGAGCACCAAGAAGGGAAATGATCTTGGCTTCCATGTGTCTGAGTCTAGCAGAGCCTGAACGTTTTGCTCTGTGCATCCATCTGATGCCTCGTGTGCTGGGTCACTCTTCTGAGCTGCTGCCTTGGGTACCCCAGACAATAAGGTTGGGAGCAGCCCTAATGTGAAGGAGGTGGAACAGCAGGGGCTTAGTGCTGAACTCCTGTATGGGGTGAGACAATGTAGTTTCTTGCAAACTGATTTACCTTCTTCAGCCATTGCCTGCAATTCCTTTACAACTTGTGCTGTTGTTGCTCTCAAAACAGAGCTTTTATAGCTCCCTCTCACCAGAAGTCTTTTTTTCTAATTTTTTTTCTTTCTGATAGTAGAGAGGTTCTTTGCTGTTTCACTAACGTCTGAGCTTTTACACTGTGAAATTCACTGTGCAATGGCTTCAAGCAAAAATTACAGAAAATACCTAGTTCTGTTACATGCATTTTTGTCTCTTATCTCTCATCCCAGATGAACTGGATGTTTGCAGAAGAAAATGTGCTTTCTGTCCAGAAGTGTCTATAAACTGAGGTGGATAAAATAAGAGGAAAAAAACTGAAGGAACGACTGAGTGTGGAGTTGCACCAATGGCAGCTGCTGGCCTTGGGTCTCCAACCAGGAGCTCTGGCCCTTGGAAGGCCTTTTGTCAAACATCAGATGATGTTTTACAAACATTACTTTTGTATACTGGAATGAATAAATAAAATAAGGCACTCCAGCTAATCCCCTTTGAGAGGTTATAGTGAGGTTTTGTGCAACCCACCATCTCTATAGCCTGGCACAACTGGTGACAGAGCTGGTCTGCCCTTTGAAGCAACTGTAGCACAGATGATTTTTGGAGATCCAAGGAAAATGTGTCCTCCAGGTGCTGTCACTGCAGAGCCTGCTTGAGGCAGCGCTTTGCCCTGACCATCTCCTGCCTCTGGTTGCCTGGGGAAGCACACACACAGTATCCTGAGCTTTTTCCCAATCCTACAAAGCTCCCAACACTCTGTGTCTCGGGAAATGTGTTCCTGCTCACTGCAGAGCCAGGCAGCTCTCAGTACTCCATCAGTGTGTGTGCAAGCAGGAATTTGAGCAACTTTTCTATAGAAAAGGGTGCAGGCACAAACAGCCTGAGGAGGGTGAGACACCAAAGGCTTGTGAGGGATGGTCGGTAATGGAGTTGAGCTCGCAGGATGCGTAGGAGGGAGCAGTGTCAGGCAGGGGAGGACTCCAGGACACTGATCCTGGGAGCAGGGCCAGCTTGTTGGAGTGAGGCTCCTCTATAAAAAACTCCAGTGTGCGTGCAGATGAGGTTCCTGAGGTGCTGGGGTGCTCCTTCTCCTGCAATAGGGCTGCTGGCAGATGGTATTAGACCCTGGCAATCCTTGGTGTAGTGGTTTAGTTCGCATTTCTTACTTTCTGTGAGACAGGAGATTTGAAGAAATGCAAAGCAGGCTCAAACTTAAAGAATATGAAAAAGAAGTTTATTACTAACAGAATTAAGAGTAAAAAGAAATAATAAGAAATTAAAACAAAACTCCCTTTTCCTCCAGCACCCCCCTCCTTTTACCCAACTCACACAAATAATAACAAAACATGGGATTTGGTCAGCATTTACAGTTCTTAAAAGTCTCTCTCTATTATTTGAGGAAATAGAGGTCTTTTTTGCATCTTGTGATTTCCCAAACTGCACCAGTTTCCCAAACAGCCCCGCTCAGAAATCTGCTGCCATAAAAAATATCTCTCCCGTGGAAGGAAATCACAGTCTCTTCCACACTGTCCCATGGGCCACACATGGGGTATTCTCATTTAAGGATAGACAAAATTCCAGCCTGAAAAGAACAGATCTCTTCTTCACAGAAATGTTAAAAGTCTCTCACAACCTCTCACAGTTCCTGGGTAACCTGGCGTGGTCACCTTTGTTTCCCCCACAGGCTGCACACAGAATTCTCATCCCCCCATGTCTTTAAATGGATTAAAGAGAAAACCAGTTTGTGATATTACAGTGTTTACCACGGTCTGCAGAAAGCAGGTTTAAGCTGCGCGCAGAAGGTGTGACTCTGCCCTCCTTTCCCCGCTGCCATCTTCAGCTTCACTCACTTTCTCTTTCATCTCTGACCCTGAAGACGCCATGATGATGAGTAGTCTTCATTGTTCGGGCTCTACGATGGAGAAAGCCTCGCTCCCTTTATGCTGCTGGTTACTCGATGTTGTCCTGCAGTTCAACATAGGCTGGGTTGGTTGCAGAAAGTTCTATCAGCTCTCGCTGGGTCTGCGTGGGCCACGTGGGGGCTGGGGGGGTTCCTCAGCAGCCGCTCTGGGAGGTCTCGGCTCTGCAGCAGCTCTGGTTGTTCCTCAGCTGCCTGTGGCTCTGAGGGGCTCTCCCACAGGCACCCGGGGCCCAGGCACTGGGGCAGGGGAGGCCGGCCAAATTCCCTCCCCGCCGGGAGGTTCAAACCAAAAGGGCACGTCCTGTTTCTCCACAGGGCTTAAATATGTAAATTTCGATAAGCGCTACTGGTTGAAAGATCTGTCCATCAACTCAGGTTCAACCCATGACACTTGGACACAGGAATATCAAACAGCGAACCTGTATGGTTTGCCCTGGTCCTGAGCTGGGAGGAGGAAATAAATGGTATTGCAGCAAAATCCCTTCCAGGACTTCAGTTTTCAGCACTCTGACTTGGACAAAGGCTGCTGGGAGCTGCTCAGGCTGAAGGACAGGAATCCTGGGAATACAAGCATAAGTATGAGATTTTGCTGCAAACTTGGCCCTGGGAGGAGGTATCTTGAAGGTATCATCTATTTTCACCCTTAAGAGAATGTTTTGAGATGCTGTGGAGATGTAGAAACAAGGAGGCTTTTTTCTCTCCAGGAGACCATGTCTGCAGCAACACAGGAGGTGCCGTGGCAATGTAGTACCAGGTCTTACATTTTGAAAAGTCCCTCTAAAGGCTGGCATGATGCCTATCTAAATTAAACACTTTATGGCATGTATCTCCCTGCTGCAATGTTTGACAGTAAGCTGAAACAAAGCTATTGGTGTGGAGGACCTTGGAGGAGACAATTCAGGTTTGGAAATCCCATAAACTTCTTTTTTTTGTTAGTACAGTGCTAAGTTCAGAACCTAGGCTGCCATTTGAGGACCATTTTAAAAGACTTAATGTAAAATCCCATCTCTATCTCAGCATGGAAATGATATAATATTTATTACTCTGGTACTGATCTTTTGTAGCACAACTTGATTGAAATGTAAGGCCATGAACCCTATTGCCCTTCAAATGTGCTGGTGCTTCTGAGAATTCTGGAGGGATTTCCGAAAGACTTTCAGTTTCCCAACAAGCACTGAAACTAAATCCCAGCTCCCATCACCATTGCTTTGAAAGGAAGTGCATAATTAAGAGCCTGTCTTGAAAAAAAAAGCCTCATCTAAACCGAATCTGACAGCCAAATGCTGTGCTTCAGACACAGCACGTGGTGTGTGACAGGCACAGAAGAGCAGGGGCACACAAATGTGCATCCCGGGTGCCGTGGGGTTCCCTCCTGCTGCCAAACGTGCCACTGGCAGTGCCAGCCTTGGGATTACTCCTGACACAAACTTCTCCTCAGCTAAAGAGCCGTGAGGGCAGATGGTGGATGGGGTAGGCAGCTGATGTTGACCTTAAAACGAATGGCATGTGTCGAGGTCGAGGTGGCAGGATGGCCCCATGACATATTTCTTACAGCTTAGACGCGCCAGATCGGATTCCTGCTGACACGTAAAGCTCTTTTCCATAGCTCTGGCAGTGATAAGAGCTGGGACAGTCTAATCTCCTCCTAAAAGCCTCCTGTGTTGTAACCAAAACCTTGGAGTTTTGCATGGAGAGGTGAGTGTGCTGATGTAGGGTCTGTGGTGCTCCTTGACACCATCCCCTGCCTTTTGTCTACCTCCCTGGTGTCCTGGACACCTCTGTCTTCAAGCAACTGGGGTGTCTCTCTCTAAGCACTGTGTAGGTGACATGTGGCAGCTCTGTGTGTTCCTACTCCCTCATAAGCTTCAGAGACATAAATCTGGAAGGTGCAAAAAAGGCACTTGAAGGGTTTGTGCTCAGGAGCGTGGCCCTGCTACCAGGCAGGGCACAGCCACTCGCAAACTTCACCCTCTTTTCAGCAAACAGAGGGTCCACTCAGGAAAAAGAAATTAACAGCGCCCAGGCTACAGAATTGCTGCAGTTTTGTTGTACCTTCTCACATGTGGGAGACTCAAATGAGACAGAGCAGCCTGTGGGAAGCAGGATCCTACCGAGGAATTTGTGCAAGGACTTGCTGGGCAGTGTGTGACAGCAGTGTAATGTGTCCTTGTAATCCTAATAGGGACCTGGGTAATAAATATCTTTAATTCACTTTAAAACACTTCTGTAGCACTAGCCCAGGGCAGAAAGGTCTTAGTCAAAATCAGGATCAGGCTTGTGAGATTTTGAGAAGTTGCAAATTACTTTCTAATTATTTCTGTATTCATTTACTAATTACACAGCTCAGGTTTTTTCAGCCCATGAGTCCAAACCCACCTGCCTGAGGAAGGCAGGCTCTGCAAAACGCCCTTAGAGAAAACCCAGTTTGGTACCTGCCCACCAAGGAAAGAGATGGTCCCTGGGCAAGGGGGATGTTTTCCTGTCAATATAGCAATCAAATTTAGCTTCTGCCACTGTAGGCAATGTGGCATTAAAAGAAGGAGCTTAAGTTATTAAACTGAGCTGCTTTAATCGTCCGGTTCGGGGAAATCCATTGCTACAGGAGACCTGAGGATTAGTGTATTTTTACCACAAAGCCAATACATCTATTCTGATCAGTTAGCACTTGCTCATTCGTGCATATGAAACTTCATTCTCCAGGTTTGCACTCACTAGTATGGAACCAAATGGAGTTTTATTTGGAGATTGACCCCGTTACCTTGAATCTCATCATTCTGGTCGCTAGCTATGTTATTTTGCTTCTGGTTTTCCTGATCTCCTGCGTGCTCTACGACTGCAGAGGGAAGGATCCCAGCAAGGAATATGCTCCTGAGGTCCCTGCAGACACCCAGCCCCCGATCCGGCTGGTGGTGATGCAGCAGAGCTCCCCCGGCACTCGCTGGGCAAAGGGGCTCATCTCTGCCTACGAGAACCCCGCTGATCTGCCTGGCAAAAGGACTACAGTTGTGTGAGGGACCCTGTCTGGAGCTCCAGTTCCTGCCTCTGCTATGTTTACTCCCTGTTTGCAGAAGGATAACGTGATCCCCAGGTAAGTTTAGACGCCGATTTATTTGATGTGGTGCCGTTGTTCAGGGAGTCATTTGATGTTGAACTCTGGTCGGCATCGATATGAGCTTACAGTTCTGCCTTCCAGCCATAAAGAGACTAATTTCCATTTCTGCTGCTGCCTCGCAGCCCACTGGCAGCCAGCAGCAGTGACGCTGTTATCCACTCAGGCACTGATGTGGGGCCTTGGTTTAATCTCAAGTTGTGCCTGGTGCAGTTATTTTGGTAGGGACACATTATTGTTCAGAGCACCCTACCCCAATGGGCTGAGCTGTGCTGCCCCACACCCACAGCCTTGGCACATCTTCCTCAGTCGTGCAAATGACCTTGGGAGGCTGTTCCAACCTCCCCAGGGAGAAAAGAAACACCAAAGATTTTCAAAGGATAGAGATAGTGCCTTTCTGATAGAAGCCAGCTGCTGCTCCCATCAGAATTTAATACTTTCCATGTTGTCTGTGAGCTCCCGTGAGGGCAGTGCCAAACCTGTCTTGGCATTTATTTTCTGTAGGTAGAACACAAGCTCTGCTCTTACGGGGCAGAGCACCCCTTGCCCTGCACAGATCCCCTGACAGGATACAATATGTACAATGCCTCGTGCCCAAGGGAAAGCGGGAACCGAGGTGAATTTACCAGTAATACGAAACGCGTGAGTTACGGCCATGCACTAGAACAGGAATTTCTGACCCCACGTCCTGGATTTCAGTGTCCATCTCCATGTGTCTGACCCTGCCTCTCACCCTGAGCCTTCCTTCAGCTGTATCATGTTCCTGCTGGGCCACATGAAGGCTGTTATTGTATCTCCAGTAAATCTAATGCTATCTGCATCAGGTCCTGCCATCCCCATAATTTCAGAGCCAGAAGCTAAAGGCCTTTTTGGTTAACAAGTTTCTTCTGCATCTTGCTGGTTTTCTCCCTCTCAGTGCTCAATGGGATGTTTAACACCAGGTTATTGTGTCCATAGTAAATAGTGCTCAAGTTCCTATATGTGATATTATTTAAGTGGTGGATTTTAGCTGGTTATTAAGGGAAAATTAGCACTGGACCCAGACTGTTGCAGGTGCCTGTCCCATAGGCTATTTTACATCATGTTAATGTGAAGTTCCCACAGAGTCCTACAGAAAGCTTTAGTAAATACAGTGAGATTTATTAGCTGTGTCAGGTGTCATGGATGACTCACTGGATGCAGTGGTCCTAATGCCTTCAGGACAGGCATTTTAAATACTTCCTGAAATAAACTGCAGTGAATTTGAACCACAATTGAACAAAGCTGGATTGAGTGGTTTGTACTCCAGCTGGGTAGGAACAGTCTGCCTGTGCTACACCTCCAGATGTGCTGGTTTATGAATCAGCCACAGAGCATCCTGGCACTGGCAAAGAAATCTTGAGAATATCTTTTTATTTAACTGTATTTTAAGAAAAGGAGACAGAATCGTTAGTGGTTTTTCTTTTGGTTTCTAAACTCTTGTGGGTGAACCCAGGGGTTCTTTTCTGTCCTTTGTCTTTTGCACCTTGGGACTTATGGATATGCCTGGTTTGGGAAGGAATCCTGAATTGGAAGGAAGGTTCCTGAGGGGTCGGTGCTGGAGTAAAACCCTTGATGTGATGAAACTGGTAAATCAGAAGTTGGTGCTATGATCCTCTTCCATGTGTCATGCTGAAATAACTATGTTAAATGTCTTCTTTTGGTTATTTAGCACTGAAAAAGTTGTAGCTGCTTTGGAAAAACGTGGCAGTTACTGAGCTGCTCGTATGTTATGGCTGCTGTCCCCCCCACAGGCTGGGTTATCTCTCCTTGGGCTCTCCTATCTGCCTTCCCTTCAGCCTGTAAGCTCTTTAAAGCTTTTTGTGTGTTCATGTATCATTTAACATTCTAGTAGCCTTCTTGGTGATATAGGATCCCTGGCATTAGAGAACAGAAATAATAACCTTTATTAATAAGATATGGGGGGGGGTGTGTCTAAAAAGAGCTCAAAAATATCACAAAGAGCATGGCACAGCTCGTGTCACACCAAATGCCACAGTGCCAGCAGAGAAGCTGTGGTTCTTTGCTGAAGGTCATGCAAATAAGGTAATGACACCATGTCATGTTGCCATATCATTTCCACTGTGTTTGTTTCTGTAGGTAAAACAGACTTGCAAGGCTGTGTTAATAAATACTTTTAGATAGCTGAAATTCTCCAGATATGTAGTTTTGTGTGCATTAACCATAGATCCCTGGCTCCTTGAAGCTCAATGGCAAAGCTACTGATTTTGGCAGGGTAACTCTTCTTGCTTAAGCTTTAGAAGTTGTGTCTGGGGAAGCTGTGGGCACAGGAGCAGTTTCCATTGTTCACTCATGAGGAAATTTATCAGTTGTGATAGCTGGTGGACTCTGGTCCAAAACGTGGAGGTAAAAGCAGCAAATGATACTTTCCTTCTGATAGAAGTAAGGTGAACAGAAGGTAAATCCCTTTCCAGAAAATGAGAAACTAAAGTGCATTGGGGCTTTGCCTTCCCAACAGGAATAAAATGGCTTTCTCAGTTTTGTCTATACTAAGCCAATATTGGAATATTGTTTATACTAGACCAGGATTGGATTCTTATTACTGGAGAGAGCCCTTGAGTATGTACTGAGAATTCCAAGTAATCAAGTCCCTGTGAGTGAAATTACTGCTTTGGGGAGGTCTCTGCTGCTGCACTTTACCTAATGACTGTGTCAAGATTAATGCATGCAAGTGGGCTTTTATCAGGCCAAACTTGCCAGAAATCAGCCTTGAAGCTGTGTTCCTTTGCGTGCTTGCAGTCCTCTGGCGTGCCATTTGCATCATTGTGAGAAAACAGGGAAGAATACTCCCACAGCAGGGTTGTTGTTTCCATAAGTTGTGTGTAAAATGTGACTCCCTTGCTGGAATTCACACAGCACAAAACATCCTGAACCAGGCTTTGCTGCTATCTGTCCCAAACTGAGCCGTGCAGAGGAGCTCTGCAGAGACTGAGCTATCCCTTTGGGACACCTGAAACATCTTCCAAGTTCCGTCCCACATGGGGAAGCACCAGGACGTGGCTGTGGAGATCCTTGGATTCAGGGAAAGAGCTGTCATGCAGCTCTTTGCACATCCTCTGACTCTGACTCTTCCACCCCTGTTCAGTTGAGGATGGGTCTGTGCCTTGCTTAATCCTACCCGTGCCTATGGAGATATGTGCATTGCCCAGAGGATTAGGCAGGATTTTAAGGCTGGGATATCCAGCACAGAAATCCTGTCCTCCAGGAGGTGCCCTTTGGAAATGAGCAAGATGTGGGTAAAACAGTATTAACATTTATATAGAAGCAATATGAGCTAGAGAACGTTGGATGGACTGACAAAGATTTAGGAAATATGCTTTATTCTCAGTTCTGCCCTTGGCTTATGGAGCATCCTTGGACAGCTCCTGTCCCCTCTGTGCTTTGCTCCGTGTGTCTCTGGTTAATTTCCTCTGCTCTTCTGCCCCCTGCACTGAGATTTCTCTCTTAGTGATTTATGCAGTTCATAAGGGGGTTATTATTGCAAAACTGGCACACAGGGGCTGCACTTGAATTTCAGTCCATCGACTAACCCCAGTAGGATCAAAGAGAACAAAATAAAATATTCTCCCACAAACAATGTCTGGAGCAGGTAGATCAGAGAAGTTGATGAACAAGCCACATTAAACCCGGGCAAACCCTGGGCACAGCCTTACAAAACCTGCTTGGGGTGAGCTGTAGTCACTCAGGGGTGCTGGGAGGATTTACTGCTATTCTGCAGGAAGCAGGAATTCAGTCTGCACTGGCTCGCTTACAGTTGGCTTAGTGCCCTTTTAAAGTCACAAATTACTGCTTCTGTAAAGCCTTTATTAAAGGGTTTTACAGAAACAACAGGAAAAAAGGTTTCTAGATTTCTCCAATATTAATTCAAGTCAAGCATGTCATTAAATTCACTGAAAATGCATCTTTCATGTGAGGCTGTTCCACTGTGAACATACTGTCTAAGCCTTCAGATTTCTTTTTAAAATCCCTAATAAGCCACTACATACGAGTAGAGGATTAGTCCAGACAGACTAACCCATATTTACCATGGAGAATTCCTTCCCCATGCAGTGATTGTTTTGAATTTGAAAAGGGGTCATCTTGTCTCATTTTTTTTATCAGCACATTATTTCATCCTCTGATAGTGCTGAGTGTAGAAGTACAATGACATGTCCAAGTCAAATCCCTTGGCTGTAAGGAGAACTCAAGAATGATTTTTAATACCTAGAACTGCATCACCTTGAGTTATCAGTCATTCAGCTTGTATGATGTTGGTGCTTTGGTGGGAATGCCAAGAGGTAAGAATTGGTATTGGGAGTTTAATTGGAAATACTGTTCTTCCAGCCATGAGCCAATGCTGCTTTGGGGAGCTCTACAGCCCATTTGTCGTCTTTTAGACAGATCAAATCCCGCAAGCCCAAGTCTCTTGAGCTACCCGTGTACCTTTTATATGGCAAAGCACTGATCTGGGTCTCCTGGCCCTGCTCCAGCCCAAATGACTTTGTGGCTCTCCCAAGTGCTTGACTCCGTGTGGGATCTGTTGAGTCAGGTGGGCTCTGGGGCTTGAAACTGAATCCATATGTCGTGCTGGGGTCCCTGAGTGGCTCCTGGATGAAATGACAGCTGGAGCCTCCGCAAGGATATGTGTGTGAGGAGGATGGGAGGCATGGGGGTACGTGTGCTGGAGTCTGCTGGTGACTGCTGCCCAGGAGGAAAGCAGGTGGACTCCTGGGGCAGTTGTCAGGGCTCTGAGGTGAAGGTCTGGCTCTTCATACTTGAGTGATGGAAGGCTAAATTAATTGTTTATAAATAAATTGCTCTGACATCCACAGCAGAAAGCTCTCTGACTTAATAAGAGAAAATCATAGCAGAATGATAAAAAATGAGAAAATTGGAACAGCTGCCTTCTCAAGCTTCTGTTCTGCTCCTGCTTTAGTTTCCTTACTTCCTCCTCCTCACGTATGCTGGTTTCCTTGGAGACATGGCTCCTTGGTTTCCCTGTCTAACAGTGACACTGTTTGACATTAATGTTTCAAAGAGGCATTTCCACCCTAATGTGACAAATCAGGGGCAGTTTTTGGAGGCAGATCTTTGTCACAAGGCATCCAAATCCAGCATCTGATGGTTCAGCCCTGGCTGGGGATGGGTCAGTCTCATCTCAGATCTGCAGCAGATGCTCTGTGTGGGCAATGAAGTTGTGCCCTAGTTTCTCCATCTGTTAACGTCAGTAATAATTGTTACACGAATGGGGTGTAGGGTTGATTTAATTAATATTTATGAAGGAACATGAGATCCTTTCACAGGTGGTGCTATGGAGAAATTGTTAATTATGAATGATTATATATTTTGTCTCTTCCTGAATGCCTAGAAGACTTGGACATATTGTTTAAGCACTCCCATTTTGCACTCCTTCAGTATTGAAGCTGATTGGGCCCATGATATAGCTCTTTATTACTCCAAAAATACCCGGAATTTAACTGCTATTGACTTCAGCATGAGCAAGGAACATAGGCTTAGCATCCACCTTCATTTGTAATAATTATATTGCTTAAATAATCAATATCTTATCACCTCATTAGGTAATATTTTTCATGTTCTATTTTTATCTCTGCCACTTTTTTCATGTAAAATAAACGTACAAATTCAGGCCAATTCTAGGGCTAAACCTTTCAAGAAAGAGGAGGGGAGGAAGGGATTGGGCATATCCACCTTTGCCTTCTCCAAATGACAAACCCCCTGAATTTCTGAGGGATTAACGGGAGTTGCCTTAAGTTTATTGCTGGAAACCGGGCACACATAAAGGAAATATCATGAGCATAAAAGGTGTATTGAAAAAATCCGTGAGTAGCAGCAGATGATTTAATGTCTGCAGATGCCCTGTCCATTGGGTACAGCAACTGCACCTCACACCCTCCCCAACAACAACCAAGAAAAGACAATACTTAATGGAGGCATATTAGTAATGCTTATTAGAGGTGATTTCTTTCCCTTTCTCTGCATTTCTCCTCTCTCAGGAGCATATTAAGCACAGATTCAACATCCATCACACACTTGTTTCCTCAAAAAGAGGAAACCTACTTGTTTTCCTTCCAAAAGAAGAGAAGACAGCAGCAGCCTGGGCTTGCTGGAGGACGAACGCTCCACCTGTCCCGAGCTTGAAGGACGTGTCCCTCAGTGAGACAGAAGCTACCCAGATTTCAGCTGTCCCCTGTGGGGAACAGTGCAGGGCTGTGGTTTGCTCTCTGCAGGGCTCACAGCAACGCTTCCTTTAAATCATTTCTCATCAGCCACCAGCAGCTCTGCAATTTCCAGCCCTCCAGGCAAAGCAGGCAGGTCACCAGGGCAGGGGAGGTGTTACGAGCCCAGGGACACTGGAGGGAAAGAGAAGCTTTTTACTGAGATGGGATTGGTATTTCATCACTTTTCAGGGCTTTAGTTTTAGACCAGGTTTACACTGGAACCAGAGTGGTTTGATAATGGGTGGGTGTTTTTATTACTAGCAAAATCTCTGATGCTGACATGATTACACCAGCAAAAAGTAATTTGACAATAAGCCTTATTTTCCTTGCTGAAGTGATGTGTACTAACTTGGCAGATAATCTCATTAATTAATTGAAGCTCTATTTACAGTTGATGGAGAGAGACAGCTTGTTAGGGACACGCCATCCAGTCTTTTCTAGTGCAGACAAGGCTCTGTAAAGCTGCATTTTTATTTATATACATATGTTGAATCGAAAATTGGGACATTGCTTGTAAAGCCAAGTGTTCTGTCCCTGGAGAAATGAATAGAAGGCAAATCTTTGGCATCAGGAGGCTCCATGTTTGTTTTGGGAAGGAAAGCTGGCAGGGATCCCAGTGCTAACTCTGAACATCTGAGGAAAAGGCTGCTGGAAAGAATTATGTCGTGACGCAGACAGGGGAAAGCCAGGAAATTTGAAGCCAGGACAGAGACTCCTACCTTAACTCATTCTGGCATGGAAAAAATCTTTGTGAAATATTAGCACCGCATCCTTGGGATGCGTATTTACAAAACGTGCTGGTGTTTGAGTTCCTTGGGAGGAGGGAGGTTTTCACCAGTTCTTGGTGGTAGAGATTGGAGAACTGCTGGGACAGGTGGGAGTGTTAAGCCAGAACTGGAGGAAAAGATAGGGCTCATCTTTGTCACATCTGTGTGTTTTTGTAACTGCCTTGGCAGGGTTATTTGGCCTGGGAGGGGACATGCTGCTCCCCCATTATTGCCTCTGGAGAGCTGAAGGGACAAAGGACCCTTGTTTTTTTCCCTCCAGCCAACTCTGTATGCCATCAGATCCTGAGGCTCCCCTCCTCTTGTGAATTTGTGTTCTTGGTATTACAAAAGTCCATCTATTTGTCGGGGTGACAGTTAAACTGCCATTAGGAGAGTGTAAGATATTATCATGGGCTGGTTAATGGGAAACTGTTTTGCAGATGGACTCGCTACTCTTCCCCTTTGCAAACAGAAAATGCCTTGCCTTTTTCAGCTGCTGAAGGTGAATGTGTGGTTTTATTTCGCTGCCTGTTTGCTCTTCATGTGCAGTGAAAGAGAGGATGCCCCAACCTGGGGTAGAGCTCCCAGAGGAGAGGGCAGTCATGTTTGAGGCAAGAAGGCAAAGAAAGGTCCCAGCACCAGCAGGGAGGTGGGTGAATGGTGCTGTTAAAACTTCCCCAAAGGTGGCCAAAGCCTGGCCTACAGGGCAGAGCTTCAAAGCACAGTTATACTGTAGGGCTGCCTTTTCCTGTTTCGTTTAACAGCTGCTAGGGAGGAGATGACTATGTTTTTTCTGTGCCCTCTCTGCTGGGAAGCATTCAGGGTAATCTGGAGTCACAGATGTTACAGAAGCTGGATCATTTCCTTTCTTTTTTTCAGCAGAAGTCAAGGCATATTTATTGGATGAAACGGATGAAGGCAAAAGGCTTAAGCCCAGGCTATGATCTCATCACACGAGGGTGAAGCACCTCTCTTTGTTTCTATACATAGCAAAATCTTGCCCTTACCTAGACTGGAGCAGGTCCAGCCTTTTGCTATGAGTTCTTTCCAGGCAGGTGTGCAGCAGCACTCACCTGCCTGCAATGCACAGGGCACCCTTGGATCTCCAGGTACTTCCCATCCTGTGCAGACAGCTGGAAGTGAAGGCTGGGTCTCAGCAGCCCCCTGCCCATCCTCAGAGGCCAGTTCCCCCAGGATGAGCACCAGGACCTGGCTGGATGGCAGGAATGCATGTCCTGAGGGGGACCAGGCAGGATGTGTGCTACCAGTGTGTAACAGTGCTGTGAGTGTGAGCAGCTCCTGTCACTGCACCTCGTCAGTGCAGAGCTTGAGAGCATCCTCTTGGGACAGAAGCATTTTGCCACTCTCATTTGATTGAAGTGCCACCCTGTCAGATTGGCTCTGCTCCTACAGGGCACCAGCTTTTCTGTCTTAGCAGATAAACCTCTGCTGGCCAGACCACGGCATCACAAACTCACAGCGTAACCTGCCAGCAGGCACCAAGGGCTCAGATCAGCCCTGAGTTCAAAGGGGCACTTTGGGCTTAGAACTCACAGTGAGCCTGATCATGACTTCAGCCTGGGAGATGGGGAGTGCGAGTGCCCCAGATGACCAGGGCAGGGCAAGGCTGCAGAGAGAGAACTGGGTTTGTAGGTGCAGCCCTGGCTGCTGGCACAGCGGAGGCTCCTCCTGCATGTGGTGCAGTCAGAAAATGCTTTAATGTTTGGATTTTAAAAAATGAAACCGTCATAATGCATGTCTCCTAATAAAAGATAATACAGAATGCAATAATACACCAAGCCCATCGGCTTCTCTGGTTGCCAGCCCCATATTAATGTATAATGCATGCATACAGCTCCACATGCTGAGACCTGTCTTTGCGCACATAATTACAGGTTCTTGCATAAAGGCTGCAGGTGCTTCTATTTTAACCCTGTATTACAGGGTCTTAAATTAATACAGAAGTCACCCCAGCTCGATTCTCATTCTTCACCTTATCTTGGGTCAACCGTTTTCTCCAGAAGCTCAAGGGACAGGGCAGATTATTTGACATTGACAAGCAACTAAGCATCAACTTTCCAAAAAGCACATTCTGGGATACAGGTACAGCACATGACATGCACTTGGTGTCTCCCCACAAACCATTGGTCTTTCCATGCTCCAGTTTTTGGATTTGCAGGCCCAAATTCTGTTGCTCAGGAATAGGGTGTGACCCTAGACCAGGTCTGAAGCCCATGTGCTGTGCTCTGTTCTCCCTGTCCCTGCTGCAGGCAGGAGGTTACTCAAGGTAATTCAACAGGATTTCAGTGGAAATACCCTGGGGTGACCCAAGTGCAACTGCAATGCAGGAGAGGGGCACAAATTTGCACGGGTACAACCACGATTTCCATTTGGCTGCCACACTTCAGAGCCTCTGCAAAGCGACAGTTTGGCTGCTGGATGAGCTGCCCCAGCTTTCTGCTATCCCTCCCTGCTTTCAGATCCAGCTGCTCTCTTACTGTTGGTTTACACATTCACTTCCCCACTCTTTGTACAACACGACCACTAATTGTTGCAGCTAATTAACTGTTAAAAGACTGTGTCTTGGTCTTCAGATCCAACCCATGGATCTGAGGAAAGCTTTCTTGAGAGACAAAGGCAGTTACAGCTCTGAACACCCTAAACTCATGTCATTAGAGCTGCACCTGGGAGATTCAGCTCCTCACTTTGTTTTCCCTTTGAGGGACTCGAGCAATGTTTTTTTCTTAGCCAGAAGGCGGATGCCTTGTAGTGGACAGATGGCATTTTTCAAGTGAAGATGGGTTTAATAAAATCAAATAGTTGTTTCAATTTGAACAAAAGTAATTTCTCTAATCAGACTGTCTTCCTCTGGCATCTATCCATGGAAATACAAACCACAAAGTAGCAATCATCAGCTCTGGATTTCACACTGGAATCCCTCCCTAAGAGATGGAGTGTCCAGTTCAGTACAGATCTCACTGGGTTCCCAGGGCCTGCTTTCTTTATTTCAGGTTTGGTGCAACAGCAAAAACTGCTGCTTTGTTTCTTTTGAAGACATTAGAACATTCTCTGAGTAAGTCTGCATCTTCAGAACTAGGGTTCTATGAATGTACCCCCACAAAACCTCCTGTGCAGAGGGGATATGTAACACCACTGATACAGCAGCTCTGGCTGCTCTGTGCCCAGCCAGGGCCAGTTGCTGGTAACCAGACCCTTGTTTTTGTCAGCCCAAGATCCCATCTCAGGCAGACCTGTACACAAGTTATAAATCATCAGGTCTTTTCTTTCACTTCCTTTTGCATATAAGGTAATGGCAGTCCTACTTTCCTTTGACAGTGCAGTAATTTATAATTTGATGGTGTTTTAATGAAAATCCTGCTGTTCTTCTCCCTGGAATTTGAGAATCAACATTACAAAGAAGTCCTTCCTTGACCTTTCCCTGTTGGCCACTCCTGGAAATTAGAGTGTCTTCATTTTAATGAGCTCAGAGGATTGGGGAGTTGCAAGAAAAGAGAAATCTACTTCAAAAATACCTAACCTCCTCTTGTGAATATGTCAGGACATGTTTTTAGATGCAGAGCTCTTACCTGAACAGGCTTGTTCTCTCCTCATTCTATGGCTTCTCCAGCTGAGCTGCTTCTTGGCTCCAGCCTGTGCTTTATGATGCAAGGCCATGTTGACTTTGCATGAGGTTTGTTGCAACATATAGAGCAGATCTGTAAATCACCCCAGCCTTTGCTCCCCTCTCTGCCACTTCTGCAGTGCAGTTCTAGGTGGCAAACCAAGGGTGACCTGCCTCTGTGTGTGTGTGTATATAAACACATATAAACACACACACAGAATGTAAGAACAATGTAAGAGTATATAATGATGTAAGATGCAATATAAAAACATCTCTGCAAGGCTTCCAGGGGCTGTGTCTAACCTGGCAGGGCCATCCTAGAAGTGAAGTGAAAGAAAATTAACTAAATAGAAATTACTGAGAATGGAATGAGGTCAGGAGCTGCTGGGTTTGAGGCTCTCCTCTGCTGGATTCCCTCCCTGTGGGTCCCCTTCTTGGCCATGTGGGTCTGAACTGTGCCCAGTGCAGTTTTGAAATTTGGGTGATGCGGAGACAGAGCCCAGCAGCTGCAGTGCTCACCCTGGATGGGACAGGATTTCTGTCTCAGATGCTGCTCTAGGAGTGATGGTTTGGGACTATGTACCCACAGGCTGCAGGAGTTTGTAAATTGAAATAAAATATTTGCCAGAAGTTGATAAAACTCAGCTGGATTTTTTTGATTTTTACCAAAAAGCTTCAAAACTGGCCAGGCATCTTGTTACCTTCCAGGGTATTGAAAAATTTCCTTATTTTACCCATTTTGTTGGGTGAGATGATTTCTTCCAGAACCAGTGTTATGGGGTCAATCAGATTTCAAGCCCAAGCTCACAGCTGTGGAATTGCTCCTCTTTTACCAACCTGATTAGAAATTCAGTCTGCTTTCACAGCCAAAGGAGAGGGTTGGGTACCTCCAGAGGCAATTCAGATCTCAGGTGGATTTTGTTCCCTCTGAGGGGACAAGACACTTCGTTTGGGTTCAGAAAGAAAAACATAGGTTTGGTCTCTACTCTGCATTTTGGGTTTCTGGTCCTCGAGGTGGTGTAATCACAGCTGTGGAAGACCCTCTGCAACTCCATGCCTTAGAACAAATTCGCTGTGTGAAAAATTAGAATTTGTATAGGTTTGAAAGCTGTATAAATAATAGTGGTTTTTTAGTACTACACCAGTGCTATCTTGGATACATATTTATTTAGTAGTAAGACAGAAAGCTTGGAAGAGAACTGTGTTTGCAAAGGGCTATGATGGCAAAGGTTTCCTTCTCGTGTCCGTGTGCAGCACATAATGGAAGCAGATATATAATGGAAAATACGTAGGAAAGGTGATTTATTCTATCAATGTCAAATACCCACACAAACCAGTCTGGCTCTATATTTATATTTGCAGAGTTTATTAGCACAAAATAAAAAATAAGCCATAGTGAACATAAAATAAACCACACTGGAATATGGGAAGAGTGTCTCCAAAGCTATCCTTGCTGCTACTTCAGTGCATTTATCCAACATTAGTGCTGAGCTCTCCCAAACCAGCACTGAACAGTTTGGCTTCGAAGTGAGTCAGTGAGGAAATGACAGGGATCGTTGGTTGTGAAATCAGGGTAAAATCTGGAGCAGCCATACGTAAACATGAACATGTTTATGTGAAGGATGAATGTGCAAAATACAAAATACCCTCAGGCCTTAAATCACAAGAGTCTTGCAGTGATGCTGCCCCAGGCCAGGATTGCTCTGCAGGGCAGGACCTGCCATCAGCCAAGGGCTTCTTTGGTTAAGGATGGCTTTAGCCCACACTAGTTTTAGCCCATTTTTAATAACAGAAAAGATGAGCTTCACTGCCTCATCTGCAGGACAGCAGGAGACAGGGCTTGCTTCTTCAATGCTGCCTCAAGTCACAGTGTAAGAAAAGTGATTGCAATCTCCTTGATCCCATAAAGAAAAGTGTTTGCTATAGCTGATGGTTTCTCACTGTGGCCTCTCTAGGGAGCTGAGTGGTATTTTTCCAAGTGGAACGATTAGTGGATACCAGCTTTGCCACTATAAAAATGACGAAAATGGCTGTAGTTTTTGCAGCGAGGTAAATACTGAGCCTGAGCACGGTCATGCCCGAGTAGGGACCTGGTGCTGTGTTCACCTGGCTGTGGCACAGTACAAATTAGACATGCCTCATCTCCCCAGGGATTTTACAGCTATGGAGCTGAGGCACATTAATTATCCTGCTGTCAAAACAAACCTTTCTTCTGCACTGAGGACAAAGCTGCTGCTCAGAGCTGGAATAACAGGGGCTGTGTGAGGTCAGGGTGGAGGTGAGCTGGCAGAGCTCCCCGGGCAGGCATGCAGAGTGGCTGCCCACATTCCCACGGGCTTTGCTCAGGCTGTGGCCCCTGCTAGCATGCCCATTTTTGACAACAAATACAAGCAGCTCTGCCACCTCCTCTGTGTGATTGTTGACAGAAGCATGGGCATTGTCCCATTCCCCTCCAAGCTGGGAACTGTGCAGAAGTTTCCAGCTGGGGTATACACATCTTCATGATGCTGTTCTCCGTCCCTCCTCCAGCAAACCCTTGGTAAATTGTGACCAAAGCAGAGACTCTGAGCTGCTTGGCTTGGGTTTTCACATTTCAGGATAAAAAGCAGGATTTGGAATGTAAAGCTGTGCAGCTAATCAGCTGGAATAAAGGTCCAGAGAGCAGCCCTGGCTGCACTGGAGCCACAGCTCCTAAGAGAGGCTGAGGATCTGCCCTCCAAGCCAGGCAGAACAGCTGGGTCATTCCTGCCAGGCCATGTTCAGTGTGGAGGGCAGGACTGCTTTTGGAGGCAGCCACATTCATCACCCACAGCAAAATTTAATGAACAGCCATCCTTTTTTGGCAGCTTTTTATTGCAGGGAGGGCAGAGGGTTTATGTGAACTAGATTTGTGAAGGGAGTTGTACAAATATTTTTTCTTTGCTCCTTAGCAGCAAAGGGATGAGTACAAACAACATCCCCATTTAAGGTCCCACTCACTTGTTACAAAAGATTGATCCAATTTTGGTTGTGTTACGGGCCTCCAGTTTGGTTTGCAGGTTGTGTAAGGCATAGCTCAGCCCCACTCCACAGCCTGGGAGAGAGGCAAAGTCATGACAGAGCAATGCTGCAAGGATGGAAATCCTCCTGCACAGGGAAGAGATTTGGCCTGGGAAGTGGCTGTAAAAAGGGCACATTTGGGATCTCCAGTCACTGTTACAATTCCATCTATACCTCAAGTTATCTCAAGCATCCATCTGCTCCCTGGGAAGGCAGGATCAAGCCACAGGCATCCAGGTGGTTATTTACTCA
Organism: Falcunculus frontatus; assembly: GCA_013398115.1. Lineage (NCBI taxonomy): Eukaryota > Metazoa > Chordata > Aves > Passeriformes > Falcunculus > Falcunculus frontatus. The sequence continues at coordinate 207,142 of VZRV01001280.1, read as the reverse complement.
GTGAGGCAGTTCCCTCCTGCAGGCACTGCATCAGGTGATTTGTTCTTAACTGTAGGAAAAGAGAATTCTAAAGACAAAAAAATTCACAGGAAAATTTTAGCATGTGGATTCAGTGCACAGGTTAGATTAGGGCTGCTCTGTAAATGACCCAGGATCAGATCAGATCAGATTATCAAGACTGCAGTGTGTAAGACCTCTCCCTCCCACCTTGGATTAAACCTTATGCCACATATTGAAAAATGAAATATTGAATAGCTGCTCCCAAAGTGAACATAGTCCATTCAGTTGTGTGATTTGTCCCACAGGAAAAATACTGTTCGATTATGGCATGAAATACTGTGCAATATTAGACAGATACAGACAGGCTAAGACAGACTTGACTTGAATTTTGGTGCTCCCTGATGTTAAGGTTTTTGATTTTGCAACTTCAGTACTACTCTTTTATAGGTGGAAAGATTTTGTCCTTAAAAGTGTTTATTTTTAAACCCCTCCTCATGCAGTGGAGAGCAGGTCTCTGCTGTGACCACAGAAAAACTGTGAGAAAAAGAGCAGTTTGAACAAACTACCTTGGATGATTCTAAAACCATTTAGCCTTGATTCCCTTTAGTGATCTCATACTGGACTTTTATGATCACTGTAATTTGATATTAATATTTTTAAATTGAAGTGCGGGAACATTTCTGGCAATTGTTTTTGGTAGGTTCCCCATCAATGTCTACTTAACTGGAGACAGAAAGAGTCAAGCACTCATTTAATTATGGAGATGTCTGCATGACAGCATAAAATCTCAAGTCAAAAAGAAACACTTTTAATATGAATAATCATCAGACTTAAAAGTCTCTGTCATCTTTAAATAGCAATATATTGATGACTAAAAGCAGCACTAATGTGTAGTGCACTATACAGCCTGTAGTTCAACAACCATTTATTTTAACCTTCCATGTTGCAGGAGTGCAAGCAGGGACACAACCCATCCCTCAGTTTGTGTGATTAATGTCACCATCCAAAACTTGGGCCTCTGCCCCCCAAAACTCCAGAACAAAAGGGAAGAGATTAACTCCTCTAGAGTATCACCTCTCCTCTGCTAAGGGGCATCTTTCCTCAAAGGAGGCATTCTCCTTTTTGTCTCTAAGGGCACTAAGGAGCTTTTAAATGGTTAATGTTGGTGCAAATGTACCCAGTACAGATTTACTGTCAAAATATGGGAATTTGGACTTCCACTGAAAAACTGAAAATGCCTTTATCAATTCTGGATAGAGACTTTTGCCATTTTGACTAAACGTCCTCAGAGGTTTCTCCAGTGCCAGGTTGCTAATAGCTTTGGGGTTGTTTTCTAGAATTTAAGTAAAATGCTATTACAAGACTCCGGTAAAGTTCCAAAGAATCGGAGGCAGTTCAGAAACCACCGTTCCTATTTATATCAGATGTGAGGCTGTTTGAAATGAGCCTTGGGCAGTCGGTAGGAGCAGGACAGGACACAGCTGCCAGCAGGGTCAGCCGAGGGCAGATGTCACCATGGTGGTTTGTCTGGGACACGAGCAGCACTGTGCCCTCCCCATCCCCACTCTCACACCAGGGCTGTATCTTGCCCTGTAATTTATAAAATTGATCCTGCTAAAACCAAACAGAAAGGAAGAGAGTGGTGTGACCTCAGCCAGGAGGAACAATCTGACCACAGCACAGGAATTCCTGGGCTTTGATCCACTGCCAGTGCTGCAGCCCCAACACTGGGGAAGCTACTGAGGAAGCAGAGTTGGAAAGCATGGCCTTCCTCCAAGGCTCTGGGTTCTGTTCCCAAAAATGTAGCCTTGCAATTTAGCACCCACAAGGTACAGATAAGGTTGTGAGGCCCAGTGCAGCAGAACAAGGTTAGGCCCCGGTGAGGATTCCCACTCTCCTCTGTGGGTAACCAGAAGCAGCTCAGAAGTGACAGCCCCAGGGAAGGACCAGTTTCTGGAAAGACACGATCTGTGCCCACAAACATCTCTATTTCAGCTCTTCATCGGGGGCATTGTCTGTTTATTTCTTGATTTTGTTCAACCAGCCTCTCCTTATAAACATTGCTACTGAGCCTCAAGACCCAGGAATCTGGAGGACAGGAATTTGCTGTCTGAGGGTCCAATCTTAAAAACAGGTTGAGGGACTCCTGTGCCCCTCTGGATAGTTGTTTACTCACTCGCTGTCCAACTGGCTCCTCAAAATTGCCCAAGTATTAGGGTTTTTTTCCCCTTTAGTCTTTCCAGCAATTATGTGACGGGTCAGAGTCTCATTTGTGTGAGTCCAGTCCCTCAGTTACATCACTGGAATGCTTCAGACTTTCATCTACTACAGCAGAAAGAGAAGTCAGGTCAGAGTCTGTCTGAAAACTTATCCCTTCCATTGAAGATAACACAATTTATAACTCTAACTCAAGGACAGACAGAATTAAGTGGATGGTGGATGTAAGGCCTCACAAAGGTTGCCAATAGCAGTAACACTTGTTTTGCAATCACTCTGTTTGGAGCAGAGTAGACAAATTTGCACTGGAATCAAACTTCTCGATGTCTCTGTCTCTTGCAAGTCCTCTGACCTCTCAGCAACTTGGCCTGGCCATCAGTGACTAAATGATATATCCCAACAGTTTCCTGTTGTTCAGAAGGGATGTGGTGAAATAGAACTCCCTTTACTCTTTGTAACATCATAACCAAGAAACAGAACATTTGGACTTCTGTCCTTGAATAACAGAAGTTATTTCTGCAGAAACACTGCAAAAACAGTCTCTAAACTTATCAGGGGAATTGCAAGTTAGACAATCACTCAGATCCTCTTGTCCCTGCCAGACATTCGGCTCCCTCTTCCCAAGGTTAACAAGCATTATTCAGTTTGAGAGATATAGTAGGGACAGTGTGTCTGATGTTTGTTGGGCTCTGTTAAAGAACATGTTCATTTGCTTCTGAATTATATTTGTAAACATTTGTGAGCAATAGAGAAAAATGGATTAATATTTTGTTGTCTGTTTACAAAACCCAGAAGACCTCAGACAACGTTATGCATTGGAGTACAGATGTTTTCTCCCTTTCCAAATGTATTTAGGAAATCTAAAATAAATAAAACTAAGAGGCTGTCAGCTAGCTGGCAGGAAGGGCAGGGTGAGTTCATGGGCTCTGTGCAGCCCCCGCCAGTGAGACCAAGCTCCTGTGCAGATGATGCTTCATGACCTGCACGGGGCAGTCAGGCACCTCTTCAGTTTAACTGACTTACACTCACCTTGATCTTTCTCTCCTATATTTGTTTGGGGGTTTTTTTAACTATTGAGAAAACTGAATACCATTTTAAGCTAAGTGAGAGACTATCCAACCAGAGTAAAATTTCAACCATTTAACAACTGACAAGAAATCAATTTGTTTTCTTTTGCTAAATATGTTTAAAATCTCTAAGTAGTCCAAATGGGATGTAGGAATCATTTCCTCTCCGATGAAAAATGACAGGCTGAATTCCACCCACTCTGTTCACTTTGGACTCACCTAGGGCTGATAGGAAACAATGAACATCTTTCTGTTAACTTAAATGGATTTTGTGTCAGCCCCACTAAGTAACAGCTTATTTCCCTTCATTGATTGTGATGTCAAAGATGAGGAATTAAGAGTGATTATGGATGGCAGACACGTTCACAGAGCAAAAACCCAGTGATGGGGAGAAGAAAGGAGGAGAAAAGATTTTGCGTGTTAATGTTTTAAACATCAATTAAAGATGGTCCACTGTGGACAGGGATTCAAACACAGAACTGCTTTATTCTGGCTTTGGTATAAGGGTGAACATTTTTCATTTACTTCTGAAAAGGGAAGAATTTGGTGATATATTAAAATATTGGGTCCAAAGAGAAATAATTTAGTTCTGCATGGGTAACACATTGCTAAAAATATCTTCAAAAGCCTCCACTTTTGGGTGCTAAAATCCAGCATCTGAGAGAGGGCAACAATGGTCTTTCTTTTCCCCAAGGGTGGGGTACAGCTAGGACTTTTCTTTGCAGGCCACAATAACAAGACAACTGGAGGATGGGGTGAGAGACCTCATCTCTTAGGATCTAATGACACTGAGAATAAATAGTGTTACAATACAGTGGAGTAATTCTGTATTCTCTGTTGTAGACTTCCTAAGGCAGGCTACAACACAGATCTTCATGACTCTTATCCCTTTGGTTTAAGAAAGTGAACTGTGATTTTTCAGGTGCTCTCCAGTCTGAAGCTGAAGGCAATGGCAGCTGCTTAGCTCCTGAGTCAGGTTGTCCTGATTTGGCCTTTCATATAAAATTCTCTTTATGAGTGAATTTTACCTTTAATAACTCCCTCTTTCCCTCAGCCAAAATTCCATACTGATTTCTGCTACAGGAACTGATAGATGTTCCCAGGGCTATGGGGCACCATCCTTTTTATGGTTACAATTACTAAAAGCCAAACCCTTCTGACATTTTTTACTTCTAAAAGACCCTTGAAATCTGGCACCTTGATGACTAAAGCTTCCTAAAGGAAGCACTACAGAATCGATATCTGAAAGCAGGATACTTCTGCATTTTTGAAGTAAAAGTTCTCTGCAGTCATTAACAGACTTGATTCATCTGATGACTCAGAATTTGTGCAGCTGGTCCAAGGCCATTTCAGAGACTGAAAAGTGCTGCTTTTCTCTCCTTCTCTAAAGAAGTGATCTTTTCTCAGTTACATGAAGCACCTCCTGCCCTCGTGTCAGCTTCATCATTTAAGGAGAAGGTTATGTTCAGAACATGGAACAGCAAGGAATTTGATTGAAAAGATGAATTAATGCAAAATTTGACCTTCATTGGTTTTCTCAATATGCATTTTGAAATCTTTGAAATGTCCTTTTGTTTACTGGAAATGCAATACATGGCAGGACTATTGTGATACACAGGCCAAATGACTGTGAAATAATGTTTCTCCATTATTTTACTGTAATTAAACTTCATTAGTCACGTAGATAATCATAATTTCATGTTTGTGTCATGTTTTCAGGAGCCTCATGCTTACTGATTTGAAGTTCCTGAATCAGATACATTCTCTTTACATTTTGGTTCAAGTTTTTAAACAATCAGAGCTTACATTTTCTATGACACATTCAGATTTTATTTTCATTATAAAATTCCAGTCTCACACCAGATTTTAAATGCTAATAATTCAGCCATTGCTTTTGAAGGGGTTCAATGGCTCAATTCACTGATGATTTAAATAGTCAATTTTCAATCACCACTCTCTTCTGAGAGTTTATAGCTGTGCTATTCCTTTCCCATTAATTGCTGTCATAGTCAAGATTCCTATCAACTGGAAGTACTTCGATGTTATTCCCCATGGTAACTGTTTATTATCCTCACAAAATCTTGTGGGTTAGTGGGACATTAAAAATACACTTTCCTCAGAAATAGTGACAAAAGAGAAACCTTCAGCAGAATTTGACATTTTACTATCCAGACTAATGTAATCCAATACAAGGCCCATCCCTCTAAAATCCCTTGTTTCACTTGCAGAAGTCTTTCTATGATGTGAGTAGCAATGCTGTAATCCCATTTCAGGTTTAGTGCTGGGAGCAAGACCTGGGACATAAGTAAATGTTTACATTTCATCATTTCTACTGTAAGTGGCTGTCTATGCCAAGGAGCCAGCCCTTCTTAGATACCTGTGTCACCCTGGAAAAGTTGTCCAGGCCAGAACTAATTCCATTAGTGTTTGGAATGCTATTTATAAGCCTGCCTTCAGTGGGATGACCTTATTAATTAGATTGGGGGAAGGCTGAAGGACGGAGGTGCTCATTTCACAAGACCATTGACATGCATTTCGGTAAGTGATGATTCTCCTTCACACTATGCTCAAAAAGACTGTCAAAGAAAGCAGAAATCTGGGTCAGTTTGCAGAAAGAAAAAAAAAAAAAGCTATATCCATGCTGTCTGCAGGACCCAAAGCATAACTTTTTACAGGGTGCTTCTGCTGCCACATGTCCTTGAACATGCTAACAAAACCCAAACCCTTTGTTGTCCAAATCCAAGAAAAGGAAAGAGCTTTACCACTAAATCTTCTAAATCAAACCTTAATGAAACCACCACCTTCCTCCATTATCATGCACACCCCTAAGACAGGAAGGCTAAATCCTCAAATTCTGTTTCTTATGAAGTCAAAAGAAAGCAGAAGGGTACTCTTCTCCCCCTTATTTACCCCACATGCTTGATTTACTCCCCGGTGTAGACTGGGAGTGGAGTTTCACCTGCCAAACTCGTTTCCTGTGCCTCACTAAGGCCTGTGCTGCTCTGCTCCCTCCCCACTGCATTTAATTGGCTCCCTGAGCCGTGTTGTCCGGCTCTGCTGCCTCTGAAGCCAGCCCATCACCACTGCCAGCTCCAAAAAGTGAGTACCTGGGAGCACGAGCAGTGTCTTGTCACTAATACATCCGTTTTGGCAACTGTGGAGCTGCTTCTCTGTTATCTGTTTAACAAATCAGGGGACTGGTTATTGTGCAGGCTTATAATAAGAACTCATCTGTGCCAAGCGGCCAAAAGAAACTCAACTTTTGTGTGAGAAGTTTACTTTTATCCATATAACCTCCTGACAGGATCTCATTCACTGCTGGCAATTCACTGCCACGTTCCCAAGTGGCAATTCAATTTTTTATATTGGGTGTGGAAAAGGAAGCTTTCAGCAAATCCTTCCTACTCATGGATTTGTGCAACCCAAGACAATTTTGCAATGCAGATAAAAATACAGACCCCACTTCTGTGTCCCTCCTGCATAATCCTATACAGGTATTTAATGTCTCATTCAGAAATTACGTATGTCTTTATGTGACAATTTAATGCTCATCAGTAGTCCAGGAGTACAAACTCCTCCACCTCTAGTCAAGTAGACAGTGCTTGTGAAGGGCTGGCAGGAGATTGTACATGGGTAAAATTTGACCTAAAAATAATAAGGGCAAACCACACAGCTCATGTACTCCTGACTGTCAAGAATTGTAATTAGTAACAGATTTGCTGTGCAAACACCTATGAGGTACCAGATGGGTGTCTGTTGGGTATCAGACTGGGATTGCCTGGTTCATTTTGGAAACCCATTTTACAAATACCTTACAGAACTGAAGTCTCTTCACCCTATGAAAAAATAATAGGTTAAATGTCTTATTAATCAGCCCTTGACTGTTTATGTTCAGTACATTGCTCCTTCCAAGCACCCTACATGGCTGTGCCCCACAGCAGGGATGCATTCAGTAAGAAAAGTTCTTTCACCCTTCTTGTAACCCTGACTCTTTTATTAAAATACATTTCTGGCTGAGTGCACAATGACATATTTCTAGTCTTAAGAACGTTTTTAATCAAAACTACTTCAGGTATTTGAAGGTTCTGGGTTTTCTTACTTTGTAAATAAAAGTAATCAAACTAACAAGGTTTTTGCTTCCTTAATCTTGTATGCTGAATGCCAGTTTTTAGGATTTAGACTTAATGGTTCTTTGGTCCATAAGGGGTTTCATCTATTGTGATTTTTTTTAAGGCGCTCTGATTCATTCGATCATCAAAAGCTATTACAGAGATGAGTTCAACAAGAGTCACTGGTACTAAAAATATGTTATTGGTCAGGACTGCTCTAACAATACCTGTGCTGAGTAATTTAGTGCTCTCCTTAATAGACCCAGACTTCCAGTAAAAAATCTTCCAGTTTCATCACTACTGTCATGATGGTTGGAGTCTTCTTAACCTGGTTCCACTCAGTCAAGCTTCATGATATGAATGTTCTTATTTTCATTTAAAGTAAACGAGTTTGAACAGTGGTTTGTTTTTTTTTTTACTGTATCTTGAATCTTTATATCTTTGATGCTCTAGCAACATGAAGTTACACTGGTTTGAGCTCTATGTCCACAGAACAAAGGTGGAACAACAGGCTTTGAAGACTGTGAGGAGAAAAACTCTGTGATACATTTGTGAGTAGAGTCTAGATCAGATGTCCGAGGCAGCAGGGAAGGAAATGAAAACGACAGTGGCTTAGGAGAAGGCAGAAGAAAAGAGTCGGAGAGGAGCAGAGGGAATGAGAGGAGATGGAGACAAGATGCAACACCTGTGTGCACCTCTGAAGGTATCAGCACACTAATTTTACAGGAGTCAGTCTAGCTTTTTGCCAGAACCACAAAACAGCCAGCCTTTGTCATGGTGTCCACATCACGTTCCTGAACATTTTTACAACCTGAAAGTGCAAATTACTGGGCGAGTTGCAGAGGAATGCAAGGATGGGTGCGTGGTACTGAGCAGGAAGGCAGCTCAGTAAGGAAAGCATCACCACAAGCCCTACCTCAAAATAAAGCCAGGATATTGGGATACTGCTGGCATTTCAGCTGTTGAAATACAGCTGTATGCAGGTCTGGACTTCTCTGCAGCGTCCTCAAACTTTGCTCCTTTTGTATTAACAGATAACATAGGCAATATGAAACTTTATTACCAGTGACACTGTTAAATCAGATGACAGATTGTACCAACATATTAACAGTGATATCTCACTGAGATTAATGGGAGTATTTCTCAGGGAACTAGCTTGGCTGTGCATTTCAGGAGCTCTCCTTTCCAGCAACAAGCTCTGCCCTCCTCTTTCAGAAAAGCTGAGCAGCTGTCTGCAGAAGTCTTCTGGCCCAGCCTCAGCTATCCTAGCAGCAAGCAAGCCCCTGCTGGAAAACAAAATCTGCAATTTGTATCAGAAGAACTTATTCTTTACTGGAACTACAGAAACTGAGGGGCTAGTCTTGCCATGGCAGTTTACAAAACTGTTACCACCTAATCCTTTGCTCACTGCTGGAACAGGAGAAGAGTTGGTAAATGAGACTGAGAGCCACGAGCAGTCAGATTGAGCCTGACATGCAGCCAAGCCACGATGCTCACACTTCCGTGCTGCCTGTGCTGGAGGTGGTTACCTGGCAGAGGTGACACATTTAGCTTGGGAGATGACTTACAAACCATGGCACAGCTGCCAACTGATCCTATCTGTCTCAATCCTACCATAAAAGATGTTGACACTGGGTATGGATTATTTGTCTAAACCTGTGGTTTGCTTTGGTGTGCCTCTACTAATCGCTTTTGTTGAGGGCTGGAACCATTCAAAATCCCACTGTAAACAAGATATTAGAAGAATAGCGTGAATAGAACGCAATATTCTCCTTCTCTGTGCCATGATTTTTTTTTTGTACTATACAAGGCAATACCACGTTCACCTTACAGAAACATGCTTGACATGGTCTCTTCATCTAGTGAAATAACCTTTGCTTGGCAAAATTTGGTTTGAGTAGGTAAGAATAGGGCACAGAGACGGGGGAACTCTGCCAGCCAGGTTATCACAACCAGTCTGGCCACTGTAACCTCGATTTGGAGCGGAGTAAATGATCCCATGTGCAGCTTTACGTGACAGCAAAGCCACGGCGTTTTGCTGCGCTCTCCTGTGCCACGCTGGCACGGACCCCATGGGCGGGTGGGTGAAGCCACCCGGGTCATTCTGTGCCGAATCCCTTGAGGAAAGGCTCCTACAGTTCCCAGACTAGGAAGAAGAGGCGTGTTGCCACCGCCAATCCCTCCTCTCTCATGAACGAGCTGAGACAATGGCGATTGAGCCGCTGTCTCCAGTAGCCCCCCGGTGGTGCTCCATCCCCCTGCGAGGCTGCGGGACGAACTGCAGCCAGGCCCTGGGCACGGCCAGCCCCGGCACCGCCGCTGCCACTGCTTCCCTGGAATGCCGGCTCAGTCGGGCTCGCCTCGGGGGCCAGGCCGCGGCTCTCGCTCCCATCCTGGCATTCCCCGCCAGCCCCATTCCCTGTTCCCATCCCGGCACTGCCCCCCAGCCCCATTCCCTGTTCCCATCCTGCCGCTCCCCCCAG